>CM046727.1:14839448-15317448 GCA_025584915.1 Monochamus saltuarius | reverse complement strand
GTGTGTGATGTTGGTGGCAAGGTTGTTAACAATGTAAGTTAGAGAATAAACTTCACTCCTTCTGGTGTGAGACACGAGCCCGAGATGTTATGTTTAATTTCAACGGTCCTCGCAGTCATAACCTTTATAACATTTATCACATGGTGCCGAAACCCGATTCTCATACAAGTTTGATTGAAAATAGGAACGTATTACGTTAAAATACAATGCTATATTTTACAATATCAATAATATTGAGAAGTTAAACTGTGGATGATTTAAATTTTCGAAGATATACAATCTCGAAAATGGAATTCAAAATGGCAATTTCCCCGATGCAGATGTCTGGAAACCTCTACGAAAATTAGACGTTCTTTGTACAAAGGTTTAAAAATTATTTACATGCTACAGAATTGACAAAGAAATCGCAAATAACACAATGTGCCCCCAACTTCTTCAGCTGATAGGTGACGAAGGATTTAAAATATACAATACATTTAAATTCACAGAAGAAGAATTGAACAAATTAGAACCACTCAGCAAAATTTGAAAACCACTTCAAACCTAAAAGCAACGTATCCAATGCAAGGTACCTTTTATTCACAAGAAAGCAGTTAGAAGGGGAAACAGTGGATAAATTTATCACTGACACAATAAACAGAGCCAAAGACTGTGAACTAATAGATTTAGAAGATAGTTTAATAAAGACATGTATCACATGTGGTGTAGCTGACGAAAATATACGTTAAAGGTTATTAGAAGAAGATGACATAACCCTAGAAAAAGCAATAATGCTCTGTAAAGCATTGAAAATTCCAAACTCCAAGCCAAAGAACCACAAGGAAACAAAAATTGTCAACACGCAGAGAGGAGGAGCTGCAGAATCCCATGGGAGCAACGCCCTCAGTCCTATTCCAAAATAAGCATGGAATGACAGAGATGTGGAACGAATCATCCTGGTCAACTCTGCAGAGCCTACAAAGCGAAGTGTAATTTTTGTAATAAGATACCTAGGTCATTACTCAAAGGTTTGCTTTCAAAAAAGAATAAAGACATTAGATAAAAATGACAGTGATGATTCAGACTCAGATGAATTATTTTTAGGTTTAGTAAACATAGAAAATGAAGAAATCGATAACGATTTTGAAATTAACTTTAAAGTTTATGATTATAATTTAAAATGTAGATTAGATACAGGGGCAATGGCCAATGTTATATCCATAAATAAAATAAATTTACTAAAAAAAAAATAAAAAAATAAAGATACAGAAAACAAATTGTAGGTTAACCACATTTTCAAATAAATGTTTAAAAGTAATAGGAAAATGTATCCTAGAATGCAAATATAAAAATAATATATACATGTTAAATTTTTATGTAGTAGATAAATAAACACCCACAGTAATAGGTCTTCCTACATGTAAATCACTAAATATTTAAAGAGTCTATAACATAGAAAAGGTTGAGGAAAACACCAATTTCCAATTTAAAAATGATTATAGTGATGTAAAACTGAAATACAATGATGTTTTTTCAGGTATTGGCTGTCTAGATGAACCATATACAATCAAAATTGATGAATCGGTCCCTCCAGTTGTACACCCACTAAGAAAAGTTCCTCTAATGTTAAGAGAAATGTTGGAAAAGAGCTATCAGAAATGGAGAATAATAGAATAATAGAAAAAGTTGACAAGCCAACTGATTGGGTAAACTCTTTAGATTTAGTAAAAAAGCCTAATAGCAAAGTTTACAGAATAAATATATTTATTCTGTAAACTTTGCTAATAGTAACTCATTAAGAATTTGTATAGACCCAAAAGATTTAAACAAAGCAATAAAACGAGAGCATTTTCAATTACCTACACTAGAAGAAATTGCTTGTAACTTAAAAGGTAATAAATATTTTAGTAAACTTGACGCTTCAAAAGCATTTTGGAGCATCAAGCTTGATGAAAAAGTAGTGATCTTTGCACATTTAATACATGTTACGGCAGATACTAATTTTTCAGGTTACCCTATGGCATAAATTCTGCTAGTGAAGTTTTCCATAAAAGATTTAGTACAATATTTAACATGGAGGGTGTACAAACATATATAGATGACTTGATATTGTATGGTTCATCAAGACAAGAACATGATATTAGATTACGCGCTGTATTAGAAAAAGCAAGAAAATATAATGTTAAATTTAACCTTGATAAATGTAACTTTGGTTTGACAGAGATAAAGTTCTTAGGATTTATTTTTAGTGAGGCAGGGCAAACTGTAGATAGTGCTAAAGTTAAGGCCATTAGAGATATGAAAAAACCTGAAAATAAAAAAGACTTACAACGACTAATTGGAATGATTACCTATTTATCTAAGCACCTTAAAAATTTATCGGAATTAACTGCACCCTTAAGAGAGTTAATAAGAGAAAATACAGTGTGGCACTGGTCACAAAAACATGATAAATGTTTTGATGAAATTAAATATAAAATTTCAACAACTCCTGTAATAAGACACTTTGATATTAATGAAAAATTTTGATTTCTGTAGACTGTTCTAAGGATTCTGTAGGTGCTGTACTATTACAAAAGGGACAACCTGTAGCTTATATATCTAAAGCCTTGACTTTGACACAAAGAAATTATGCACAAATTGAAAAAGAGTTGCTTGGAGTCTTAGTAGCGTGTGAAAAGTTTGATAAATATATATATGGCAGTATTTTTTACATAGAGACTGATCATAAACCTTTAATATCAATAATAAAAAAACCCTTGTTAAATGCAACACCAAGACTCCAACGCATGCTATTTAAACTGCAAAAATATGATTTTAATCTTTATTATATACATATTTCAAATATCTTGCAAATGAAACCTGGGATGAAATTCAAAATACCGCTCAAGTAGACGAGGCTTTCGAATTATTTATTAACACTCTGTCCTACTATCATGATGTATGTTTCGTTACTCTAAAAAATTATAAAAAAGTAAATCACTTATGGATAACACGGGGTATAAGGGTGTCCTCACAAAAACTAAAATTTTTATACCAAGTTATTTCTAACGCGAAAAAGTTATGTAATGACTCCTTCTATAATAATTCTGGAAATAAAAACTCTAAATCTGCTGGATTAGATAACATAACGTCCGACTTATTAAAGAAATCAGTTTAAATATGTCTTTGAGTGAGAGTATCTTTCCAAATGTCCTCAAGATATCAAAGGTTTTTCCGCTATATAAATCTGGTGATGGTTCTTTAATTGAAAATTATAGACCAGTTGCATTGTTGTCTACTGTATCTAAAATATCAGAACGTGTTGTTTTTAACAGAATTATACAGTGCGTAGAAAATTTTAATATATTGTCAGAAGCACAACACGGTTTTCGGAAAAATCATTCGACTCAAACTGCTATTATGTCCTTTATAGAAAAATTATATCTCAATAAAAATTCAAAGTGCGTTCGCCTGTTTATGGATTTAAGTAAAGCATTTGATTTAATTGATCATGATATTTTAATTGAAAAACTTGACAAATATGGATACGTGGTAAAGTAAATAGCTGGATAATGACTTATCTTAGTGATAGATCACAGGTAGTTGCAGTAAATGGATCTATTTCGGGAAAACTCAATACTAAACTTGGGGTACCGCAAGGTTCGATACTTGGACCATTACTTTTTCTAATTTATGTCAATGATTTATCAACCCATTTCAATGAAAATTTAATTATGTTTGCTGACGATAATTCGTATTTGTGTTATGGAAATAATCAACAAGATGCTTTATCCCTTTTGCAGAACGATGTAAGAATATATGCCGATTACTTCACATCAAACAGGTTATTTTTAAACATTACTAAAACACTTTTATGATATTTTCACCTAGGAATTCAGTTCGGGACAAGAGTAGTTTAATTAAAATAGAAAATACATCTGTTAAACAAACAAAGTCTACTAAATTCTTAGGACTAACAATAGATTGCGCATTGAACTGGGAAATGCATATTAATACATTAGCGAATAAATTATCATCTACATGTTATGCTCTATACAGGCTGTCTAGAATTGCAAATTTCCAAACAGTTTTATCTTTTTATTATGCAGAATATTTATCAAGAGCATCGTATGGTATAATTTTTTGGGGTGCATCACATGTTTCTGAAAGAATATTTAGAATACAAAAGAGAGCTATTCGAAATATATTAGGCATGTACAGATACGAATCATGTAGAAATACTTTTAAAGATTTGCAAATTTTAACTCTACCATGTGTTTACATTTTATCCATTCTTTTATATGTAAGAGATAACATAGGCTTATTTTTATCCAGTGACTTACCACAATTATGATACCAGACGGGGTAAAAATTTGATGATTCCACTGCATAATTTAACCAAATATGAGGAAAGTCCCAAATATATGGGAATATTAATATATAATAAATTACCCGATCGTTACAAAAGTGTTACATGTATTAAAAGATTTAAGAAGGAAGTTAAGTATTATTTAATTCAAAATAGTTTTTACTCGATTAATGAATTTTTAGGTAGTGCATAATTATAGATTATTTGCGTTTATGTTTAATGCATCAGCTATTATTTTGTTGGACTATATTTTTAATTGTATTAACCATCAGGTTTAATTTTTATATTTTGTTCTAGGCTTAGTACCCACTGTACACTGTATACACCTTGTATTTTAATTTGTAATTGTGTCTTTGTAGTATTGTATTTATGGTATTTTGTATGACTAGTCCTATACCAATTGTATTGGCCTTTTGGATAATAAATTATTATTATTATTATAAGAGGAAAAGAGCTTTATGTAGCAGACACTTTATCTAGGTGTTGTTCAGAAAAGCCTAAACACAAAAATAATTTAGATGTAGAGCTAGAAACAAAAATAAGATTTGTAAAAATAAAAATTAACATTTAACACATTACAAAAAATCAGAGATAAGACTAATAAAGATAAAAATTTAGGTAATGTAAAATTATATGTTCAAAATGGATGGCCTAAAAACATAAACAATTTGAACAAAGATTTAAAAGTATGTTTAAAATTAAAGAAGAAATTAGTATTGCTGATAATTTATTGTTAAGAAATAATCAAATTATAATACCTTCTACAATGAGAAAGGAAATGTTAAAACGAATTCATTATGGCCATCAAGGCATAAACAAATGTAAAATGTTACCTAGACAATTTGTATATTGCCTTTCATGACTGCAGAAATTGAAGAAGAAGTAAAAAACTGTAAAATATGTTTACAATTTAAAAATCACGTTAGAGAGCCTTTAACTCCTCACAAAGTTCCTAACTTACCTTGGGAGGAGGTTGGGTCTGACTTATTTCATATAGGATCAATAATTATCTAATCGTTATAGATTATTACAGTAAATATCCAGAAATTTGTTTATTAGAAAACACTTTGAGTGAAACAATTATTATTCATTTAAAATCAATTTTTGCTCGTCATGGAATCCCAAAAATATTTTACTCCGATGGAGGCCCGCAGTATACTTCAGATTCATTCAATAAATTTTGCCAGTCGTCGGAAATTAACAATGTTAGGTCTAGTCCAGAGAATCCTAGATCAAATGGACTTAGTAAAAGGTATATTCAGACTTATAAAAAAGCATTACAAAAATCTTTAAGAGATGGTAATGATCCATATTTAACTTTATTGCAATTGAGAAATACACCAATTGAATCAGATTTACCTTCACCCTCACAACTTTTAATGTCACGATTACTAAGAACTCACGTTCCCACAACTGTTAAAATGTTAGAACCGAAAATCTTTAACATAAACGAAATAATCAAAACTTTTGAGGCAAAACAAAATGTTCAAAAATCCTATTACGACAGAGATACAGTCAATTTGAAACCTCTTGAAGAAAATCAACAAGTTTATGTTAAAGATAAACACAAATTAAGAGAAGGTTATGTAACCAATAAAATTAGAGATAAGTATTATTCAGTCAAACTTAACCATGCATCTGAGATTGCGAGAAACAGACAATTTTTAGTTCCAATTCCCGCAACTTCAGATACAGAACAATTAAAAAAGGATGATTTTGAAGATGTCGTCACTAAAATTGAGAAAAATTCCAGCGATTCATACGATTCTGATGAATCTACTATAATAAATGTAACAAAGCAGACATCTTCTGGTCGCCACATAAAAAACCAGATAGACTAAATCTATGTAATTATTAAAATAAAATAGAATACGTATTGTAAATTAATTTTTATATGTAAAAGAGGGGATGTAAGATATGCAACCCTTGTCACCTATGTGTGTGATGTTGGTGGCAAGGTTGTTAACAATGTAAGTTAGAGAATAAACTTCACTCCTTCTGGTGTGAGACACGAGCCCGAGAGGTTGTGTTTAATTTCAATGGTCCTCGCAGTCATAACCTTTATAACATTTATCACAGGTGGGATCTCTTAATATGATAATTTTTAACATTCTCTATGAATATGGTGACCGGTCAAGCAATAGTTTTTTTTTTATTTGAAATAATTCGTATTTTATTAAATTCACCCCTTAACCCCAACCTTGACGGCCTGGAAAATGAAACGGGTGGGTGGCACGTCTTAATATGCTAATTTTTAACAGCCTCTGTGAATATGGTGTCCGATCAAGTAAGTTTTTTTTTTATTTAAAATATTTCGTATTTTATTAAATCCACTCCTTATCACCAACCCTGACGGCCTGGAAAATGAAACGGGTGGGTGGCACCTCTTAATATGCTAATTTTTAACAGCCTCTGTGAATATGGTGTCCGGTTAAGTAATAGTTTTTTTTTAATTTAAAATATTTCGTATTTTATTAAATCCACTCCTTATCACCAACCCTGACGGCCTGGAAAATGAATCGGCTGGGTGGGATCTCTTAATATAATAATTTTTAATATTCTCTATGAATATGGTGACCGGTCAAGCAATAGTTTTTTTTTTATTTGAAATAATTCGTATTTTATTAAATCCACCCCTTATCATCAACCCTGACGGCCTGGAAAATGAAACGGGTGGGTGAGGTGTTTTCTGTGACTATGGTGAGCAACCAGGTTATATTTTTATTTATTTGAATATTTTCTGTTTTAATAATTGCAGCTCCTTTGCACAACCCTGACTGCCTAAGAAATAAGAAGGGTGGGTGGATTTTTTTTATAAAGTACATGTGTCTGTAAGAAAAATATTACGAAAAATTGATGACAGTTTATATGCACTAATTTTTAAGATCATTACATAGATATTAATAAGGACTTCATTACCTCTTTTTGTATTGAACCTGTTCAAATAAAAAAATACACATGCAACTTACCAGTTTTCCGTCAGCCATTGCTGTAGTCTCCTCTTGGTTTAGCTGCTACAACGGCTATAACTGCATCCCATTCTACCTGTAAAAAAAATATTTCATAAAAACATATTATTTCAAATTTAAATGATTTTATTCCTATATATTAGCCAATATTAGAAGAACTTTGACAGATCAAAACATGGACCAGTTCACATATGCAGCTCAATAATCACCTTTGGTAATTTAATATTTTCTTTAAATACATAGGTACGTAAAAACTTACTATTTGAAAGAAATTTCTGGGTACCCACCTAAATTATTTATACCTACATTAGCCAAAATCAAAATAAAGAAGCGTAAATATAATATTCGCACCACACAGAAGAACTGTACTATAATATAATACCTGCTCAACTACCTATAAATTTTTGTAAAAACTTATGATTCAAAAACTCCACTGTGAATAAGATCGAAATTATGTAGACAACTAAAATGAAAAACTAGTAAATATATGGACAAAATTGTGTTTAGCAATTAAAACATTCATAGACCAGAATATAAATAATTTCCAATTGTTATAGATACCAAATTTTTATAGTTAACGAATTTTACGCTATAAGACTTCAATTTGATTACTGCAAATTTTAATATGATGATCAACAAACTTACCCACATATAATCAAACATTGGCATACACATTACATATATTATTATAATCACAAAAAAATCTGCAAAAACAGCACACGACTCCATTTTCGAAACGAAGTCAACAAAGCATCAACAAAGTTAGGCGCGTCCCGCTACTAGCGCTTTTTTCCACAGCCTTCTACGTGTGACGTAGAAAACGTGACTATTATACACTACCTATATGCGTTTTTTTTTTAATAAAACTTAAGTCAGAATTTAAAATCAATGACCAATGTATTAAATTTTCGTAAAATATCTTTTAAATCAGAAAGCTGAACTGCTGAAGTAGGTATTTGATTTCAGGATTCAATTTAACCGGTTATCGCCAAATAAATAAAACGCACCACGTAAACTATAGCCCCATTTTTCTCCTGCTCGTATACATACACATCTTAATAGATGTAATGGCTAATAAAATAAACTGGAATCATTTAATAGACAAAATTTGCAAAAATACCTGTTAAGCTATAAGCACAGCTTAAATAACACTATAAGTTTGGTTGCTCTAACGATCTTGTTTTAAATTGTAGAACCAGCTGCGGAGAACACCAACACCAACGACTTTGAATAAGCACATAATTTGATGAAAATTGTCACAAACCGCACTAATTTACTATAAAGAAGTTTTATAAATATAAATAATTAAATAATAACTTTTCAACATTTCAACTGCTGCGTCTGTTAACGCCCAGCGCCATCTACAACACGAATCACGATTACCTGCCATGACGCTCGTTGCTCCGTCAAGGCTAATGGGATAATTTCATAAAGGCGAATTATGAAAAAATATTAGTTTTATAATAACAATACTACTTATTAAAACAGTTTGATACGAGTATATGTATGTACATCACATAGTATACTTTATAACTACGTTGAATTTTCAGTACAGTTTTGAAATTTTGAAGTCGGTATTTATCAAATCAATTAACTTTTGGAAGGGAGACATTCACGTTCAAAACTGAAAACTACCTGAATCCGCATTTGCAGTAAAAACTATACGTTTAGAAAGAGCTGCGAATGATACAGAAATGTAGGCATAGGTATATTGAAAACCAGTACATAGGTAAATGGAGAAAATTTATGGTTTAGTAATTAAACCATTTAGGTATTTCAGAGAAAACATAATACAATTCCCAATTCCCAGTTGTTATACCAAATTTTTTACAGTTAACGAATTTTCGCTATGAGACTTCAATTTGATTATACATTTTTATAAAATAATCAACAAACTTACCCACATAACTATCAAATATCGATATCGGACATACACAATTCAAGACTAATCACCTATAACGCGAACCGCCCGCGTTCGCATCGTGTTTTGTGTGTGTGTGTGATATATAAAGAGAGAGAAAATATTCAATATCTATGAAACAGTTGGTAACAACTGTAACAATTCAGCACCATATATTTGAATCATATACATAAAGATCTTTATGTATATGTTATGTTTATGATGTATATGTATATGATTTGAATAGACGGATTGATGAACTAAACATTACCGCGGGAACTTTGGATAATCTATTTGTACAACATATTATCACAGAATATACAGGGTGTCTTGCAAGTCGTTACAATAATTTTAGGTGATATAATACTTGATTTTGACTCGATTGAAACACATATACCTATATCAAGTGTGATAACCGTGCTTTTCTACAATTATTGAAGTGTAGAAGAAAAACAAACCTTTTTATAGCAAATATGTCTATACTTTTTTTATTAGGAATGAATGGATTATTTAAATTATTTAACCAATAAAATCCAAAGTGGCTTTGTTACTTACCTAGAACTTCATAAACATGGTTTTTCTACTTTGTAAAAGCGAACAGTCAAATTTAAACATGGATTTTATTTAAACCTTTGTTTGTAGGCACATTCTGATATTATTAAAAACTTACTAAGTAATGGCTCTTTCAGTTCCTAGGAAAATTTTCTTGATAAATATTCTAAAAATTAGGGAAATTAACAGTGGCGTGCAGAAAGGGTCCGCAATGCGGGGGGGCCCCAGGAATCCAGGGGGCCCCTGCTCAGCCTCGACCTCGACTACCTCCAGCAAGCTTTTTACATAGTAATAAAATAATTATTAATTTTGTAGCGGCGGAATATGTCTATACACCTCATAATTTTCCAAAATCATATTAAATATATTTTGCCTTATCAGTACCAATTTTATGGTAAAATTCGACAACACGACAACGTAGTCGAATGTAGAATCCAACACGACAAAAATAAGTGGCAACGTTACAGTGACGCGACGCGTAATAGTCGCGTATCTATGAAGATCAAATTATTTCTCGGAATCCCAGACTGCCGATGCCGTCGCCGTGATCTATTGTTATTGGTATTCGGATAATGTCTACTAGAGTCGAGATTAGAGTAAACTATAAAAGTGGTGTTTTTTAGTTCATTCTGTTATACTTTGATATTATTATTATGAGTGGTTTACGAAAATATTTAAGTGGATCACAGAAATGAAAACTGAATGAAATAAAGGAAGAAAAGAAAAAAAACTGGTCAAAATTGATAGTTTTTTTCTATATTTAAAAAAGTCTGAAATGCGATTCAAATCATAATAATATTTTTAGAGATAATGTGCTTTATTTGTTTATTTTTGTTATATTAAAAGGATTATTTTTGTGTTAGTTATAAATGTTTTATTTTTGTTACAATTTTGTGTTAGTAATGTTTATTAAATAAAGTTATAATGTTATATGTTCTGTAATTTTCCAAACCTAAACCAGAACTCATATTGGCCATATACTATCGCTGGAATTTGGTACGTTTATGACGCTATGAAATATGAATTTTATTAATTAGAGTTCTTATTCTTCAAAAAGTCGAAAGAAAAAAAATCAAAATATAAAGGTGAGGTCACACCAAATTTTGCTATCTATAAACCGATTTGAAATATCACCGCAGACAGTAGTTTCGTTGTCACCCAGTATAGGCAGTATATTAATTATTTTGATGTAGAGGGGGGCCCCTTGAAAAAAATTGCGGGGCCCCGAAGACCTTGGCACGCCACTGGAAATTAATCTTAACACATACATAGGTATAGTTTGACAGTTGATCTACATTTACGGCTGCTATGGAAACTAAGGACAATCATTTTCTCATGGCATACCAAGCATTGCTTTTCTTTTTTACGCCGTAATTTTAAATTAGCATTTTGTATCCTCCGGTATTTTAATAACTTCAATATTTTCTAAAGGTTGCATTCTTGTTAGCAAATAGATATTTGCTAACAATTCATTTCTTAAACCATTTTTATTACATACTGATCGACTGTCCTGTTTTGGCGAATGCGCTCCCTGCATATTTAAACGTGTTAAGATTAATTTTTAGAATGTTTATCAAGAAACTTTTCTAAGAACTGAAAGATCATTGCTTAGGTAAGTTTTTAATATTATAATTAATATATCTGAATAAACCTACACACAAAGGTTTAAATAAAATCCACATTTAAATTTGACTCCTTGCTTTTACAAAGTATATAGAAAAATCATGTTTATGAATGTAAGTAAACCACTTTGGATTTTATTGGTTTAATAATTTTAATAATCCATTCATTCCTAATAAAAAAGTATAGAAATATTTGTTATAGAAAGGTTTGTTTTTATTCTACACTTCAATCATCGCACAAGAGCACGGTTAAATTAAAAATAAAAATTAATTATCACAGGACTGATCAATATTATTGAATTTATACCACAATATTATTGAACTACTTTGTTGAAGTTGAACTTATCTTACTCTTGTTAACATTAAACTATTTTTATTTCAGTTTCAATAACATTTATCGAAAATGAACTATAATTTCGTTGGAGCTTAACCGAGATGATGTGCAAGCAGAAATGTAAGCCAATTTTTAATTAATTTTTTTTTTAGGTATATTAAAGTACTCTGTGGTTCACGTAGAACAACAATCAACACGGAAGAAACGGATAATGTGCCCTATGTGTCCAAATGAACAAGTGTTTTCTTTATACATTAATTTACTAAATCATTTAACTGGTAATAGTTCAAATTAATGAATCAGTTTTGTATTTTAGGAATCTAGAAGAGTTTACTGCATATGTATAATGTCAAACAAAAAAAACGAATTGGTAGACACATTTTATACAACCATACCATTAACCAGATATTTTTTGGACAAAAAAACTTTCCTTGTGCCATTTTTATTTGGGCGTCCCTATTTCAATATACAGGGTGTTAAAGTTACATTTTAAAATTTAGAAATTATTCATTTTGTTTTAATTAGTATAGTATTACGATTTGCTAAGTTGCCAAGGTATTGTAATAATAGGTATATCCACAAACAGTTTCACATGAAAATGATAGTGAATGATAGATTTATGGGCACTACAAATTGCCGTTTTTCTTCAAAACGGAGCATTTAAACAAAAAATTACAAAAGAAAAAAGCTGCATAGGCGTATTCAGAAATAATTGGAAGGGATAAAGGGTACTGCATCTCTCAGTTACCTCCATTCGCCCTGCGATATTTTTCACCAAAATTACATGATATGTATCTTACAAAACAATGGGATTATTAACAAAAATAGTTTTTTAAAATGTAACTTTAACACCCTGTATATTGAAACAAGGACACCCAAATAAAAAATGGCACAAGGAATGTCGCATTTTTTTGTCCAAAGAATATGTGGTTAATGGTATGTTCTTCTATTTTGGGACACAATGTATAACTGCAACAGAAGTGAATTCAACAGGTTATGTATTTTTATTTAAATTATTGATGTTATAATAATTGTAGAATTTACTTATTTGTGTAAAAAGCGCAGTATGAAAACTGCAGACAGTATTTGCATGCATGGAATGAGTTCATCAAGAATTAACGCAAAAATTTTAAGATATTAGTATATTAATCAGACTTTTATTTTTCTATTGTGAAAACACTGTATATTATTATATGTAACTTTAATTCCTAACTATTTTATATTTTTGGTTTAAAAAAGACAAATTTCAAATAATATACTGTGATATTTAATTAATTATAATAATTCAAAAACAATTCCGGTGTGGAAAATACAAATGCTTATCTTTTTATCATAAAAAAAGCACAACTGAAAAGATGTACATTGTACAAAGTATACAATGAATATATAAAAGTAGTGAAATGATATTAAATAATAAGCATACCAACGCTATCAACAAGAAGACAGATATAGAACATATTCTATAAAATTTACAGTAATCTAATTTAACATTTTGTGAGAGTATAACTTGTGGGACACACTGTATTAGTTTCTTAAAATTGAAATAAAATATTAATTGTATACTTTGTAGGTAGATTTAACATGTTCTTATAGTTGTTTATCTAATGAAAAAAAGCTTCTGTACTTTCCACACTGGGATTATTTCTAAATTATTATAATTATTTGCTTATCTGAGTTTTATTAGCTAAGATAAACATTTTCCGGTTACTTTATGTTTTTTCCTGAGTGTGAAATTCATTTTGTATGGTTGTTTTTTGACAATTAGCTATATATGCTGGTACCTACTTAGAAAAGATTTTAACGGAAAACTTACTTTTCTTCATTTGGTAAAATTGTGTTCATGTTTGCATTGTGTTTTGTTGTAGTATTCTATAGGTATAGATAATTAATTACATTTGCACATTTAACTTTGTACTTTGTAATTTTTCAGCATAGTTTCCGATACAGTTTTGTAATTTATTTTCAATTAAAAACTATTTTTTTATCTTTGTTAATTTTTAAAATTATGTTTTACAAATTTTTTAAAATTTGTTTGTTAAAATATGTTGTAGAAATCTGGGTCTTTTAGTCCTGAGGAAGATAATAAATATTGTCGAAACATCAACCTGATGAAGCAATAAGGTTTCGATTTAGTTTTATGTACCGTAGAATGGGGCTATTTGGGATTGTGAGGGTAATTTGGGAAATACCAAGAAAAATAAATCTGGCTACCTTGCTTCCCGCCACGCGGATCTCAACAGGTCGGCGTCGCGGGCACGCGTTCTGGTATTGGTTAACCGTCGTCTACAGTAATTGGTTACTTCCCGTACGGTCCAGAAATACGTTTTAGAGCTCCCGAGAAAACCGCTAGAAAACGCGCGAAAAAATTTGTGTGCCAACTTCTTGTTGCTGGTGGTTTCCTTGTTATTTCACGGTAAATTTAAGATCGTTGACTAATTGTTACATGTCTCTAGATATCCTAAAAATTTGAGAATTTTGAAATAGAAGAAACATTTTTATGAATATTTTTGTACTGTGGGGCAATTTGGGACAAAAATGCGGGTTATTTGGGACAAATACCTAAATAGATTTTTTTCCATTTTAGACTGTAAAAATGGTTAGAAACTACGTAAAAACCTTTAGTAGTTGCAGGAAAGGGAAAAATTATAATCCCTACTATTCCTACTCAGAGGAAAATCTACGAAAAGCATTACAAGACATAAGGAAAAAAAATTAAATATTCGACAAACTGCTGAAAAGTATAAAGTTCCGAAGTCAACGTTGTTTAATAATTTGTTTTGAGAAGTAAAGTGTTTTTGTTTCATTATGTTCGTTTTTAATATAGGAAAACATATTTTTAAAAACTATTTTTGTTGTCCCAAATGACCCCAATAGGGGTTATTATTAGGGTTTTAATGTGTTTTAGACGTAATCCCAAATAGCCCCATCTCATGGGGTAATTTGGGACAACGCTTTAAAAAAATATATAACTCCTCCTACTTGGGAGGAGACTAATACTTTAGACAAATGTGGTGTCTAACTCTATCCTTCCAAAAATGTATCGTACATGATTTTATGCTACATGAGAAAAAAATATTCATAAAAGTGTTAAAATTTTGTCCCGAATAGCCCGTTCTACGGTATCCAAAATAAACCGATAAGTTGGGAACTTATAAATTGCAGCCAATATTACGTAATGTTGGAATTTTACGTCTAGCCTCCTCTGTATGCTGAGATCTGCTCTTATGATAGCGTAATATAACAATTTTGACAGATTTTAGAAAATTAATAAAATAGTTCAGCTCTGTTCATTATTTGGATATAATAGAGAAATTAGAAGTGAATTAGTTGTTTAAATCACAACCAACCTAAATAAAATCACAACACGTAACAACTAGTTTTATTATATATTCCTTTCGTCTGCCATCAGTTGATGACTGTTTAGTATGAATATTTTTGCCGTCTTCAAAATATTTTCTAATGTTAAGGATTATTATTTTTGAAAATGAATTTTCATCATACAATAAATAGTATGTTTCCTTCTTATGAAATTTTGTGTTTTAAAGTTATAAAATGAATAGCTATATGACATTTTGCGAAAAATAACAAGAGTAACAAAATTCCTATTTTTCATCATTTCAAAGTTAGGGTCTAATCAGACCCCAGCACTTGGGCGATGAAGCATAAAATTTTCACCCGGGTTAAAAACTGAATATATTTTATACGTATTACCAAAACAAATTTCTGAAAACGTTTATTTGATTAAGGACTTTATCAGGTGAATCTTTTGCCTCTAGCCCTTTCAAAAGAAATACGCCATAATAATAGGCACTTACCAAGGTTTCTGGCAGTCGTTGCTGCTGGTCTCTTCTCGGTTTAGCTGCATCCCATCCCCTATCTGTAAAAAAAATATTCCTAAGATACATTTTTCCGAAGAAATTATATACACATTAGACAAACTCAGAATGAGAATTTTGCAAGTGCAATTAAAAAGTACGATATATATGTATTTACACCACATACCACATACCTACTCGATAGGTAGCTCTAGGTAAGTATAATATGTTGAATTTTCCATTAGTTTTCAAATTTCGAAAAGTATTTTATCAAATGAATTAATTATTAGGAAGAAAATAATCAATCAAAACTAAAAACTATATAGATACTGACTGTGCTCGCTTACTGAAAAAATTTAGATCTGAAAAAGAAAAAGCACTAAAAGCACTAGGTGAAAAAGAAACGAAAGAAGCTTATTTTCCCATCTTCTCTCTGCAGAGCAGAAATGGACTAGTCCACATACGAAAAACTCAACAATCGTCGCCGACTGTCTATGCACAGTATCTATGTTTACCAAATCGTAGTACCCGCCCTTATGATGATTTGATTTTTTGTTTAAATATGATGTAAACGTATAGTAGTCCGAAAAAATGTTTCCGAATAAATTAAATATTAGCCAAAATCAGAATAAGAACTTTGGAAGCACAACCTACAAAATATGATACAACTACCATCTACTTGATATTCTAGATCAGAATTTTCCACTAGGTAGTTCTCAAATTTTGAAGACTTTTATTTATTAAATTAATTTTTAGAAAGGAGATATTTACCATCAAAAGTCAAAACTGAAAACTATATTCTAATCTGCAGCTTATTCTTAACCCTGTAGCGCAAAAATAAAAAATTAATTAACTATAGTTATTCTCATATGCATTTCAACAGTTACCGCTTACCGCACCAAACTATGATTTGATATTTTTGTAAAACTTACGGTTCGAAAAAACTGTACTGTGAATAAAACAGAAAATATGATCAATACACTTACATAAATTGGAATCAAATATCGGCATAATTATAACTAAAACCACAACCAAGTAACGAAGCGCGAAGCCAACAAGAATTTAGTACGCGTCCCGATTAGTTGCAATTTGTTTTTACAAATCGCCTCGCGTCGCCTTGATAAAGCACGGCTCACGGCTCCTACGATTTAGCAGACTATGGCCACAGCTTAAATAACAATTTAGTGTTATTTAAGCTGTGCGTAAAACAACTATGACCATAATATTTTTTCTAAACAAAAATAAAATTTTTAACAAACATCGTAAGTTCCAACGCATTTAATTTTCGTAAAATTGAAAAGAATATCTGATTGTCTTAATTCTTAAAATAGAAAGTTCATTTATTTGATTATAGGTTCAATTTGGCAGGTTATACCATAGAAATCATAAAATATATATTGATATATATATTTTATGATTTCTATGCATATTCCGCGTTTGTAAACGTTCTTGGCATTTTTTCTTAGCACTAAAAATGCTTTTTAAATAATACTTTTGACAATGATTTTCACAAACGTCAATTTACACAAATCACTGAGTTTTGTTTTCATAATCTGTGGTTTTCATGGGTATATAAGAGACGCTAAACGCAAGAAGCAAAAAGTGGTATATAATGAGAACGAGGCTTAACAGTTATTACGTATTCTGTGGTTTAGTTATATTTATTATTTTAGCAAGTAGATTAGTCTGTGATTCTGTGCCTACAACCACAAACCTAGAAAAAATATAGACTGTACCAGTGTCATATTGTCGGCGACCGCTAATTCATGGCTGCCCTAAAGGTCCAGAATCACGAAAACTTGGTTTTTATGCCAATTTACGTTGGTTGTATTTTAGCGTGAATCTCATTTGTTTACTGTGATTGGTCACATCTTTAATGACATTTAAAATGACAGCAAGTTAGTTAATTTCATATTGCAATGCAGCCATCATATTTGCACAACCGCCAACATAAGACAAATAAAATATCCATTTTCTGGACCGTAAGACCCTAGGAAATGCGGGACCTGTCAAGTGACCTATATCATGAACCGACGAAATCTATATTTTTTCTAGGTTTGTGTATGTTTTGTGTTTGTGCCTACAACATATGAATAATATTTATTTAGTCGTATGGCCTACAACATATAAAACGCGACAACCTGGCAGTCTGCAGAATGCTGCAGAAGTATATTTTATCTAGGCTGTTAGTCCCTGTCCTAGAGTTCAGTAATTTGTGCCCTTTGCTGCAGATTGCCACCACTGAAATGTACTATATGCGTAAAGTCCATTGCGCATCCAAATAAACACATGTGCTCTGTGCAAATAAAGGTACCAAACCTAGGAGCAGACCATAGAGTTAATAATAACTCTATGGAGCAGACAAAAGGAGGAACATGAACTCAGGCAAAGACATATATGTGCAATGGTCGTCAGCTTAATGTCACCACTTTCATGTTTTGTCCCTTTCTAGCACCGTGTATAATAAATGGCACTAGAAAAGAATGGACCATGGAACTGGTGACTTTAAGCTGACGACCATTGTACCAATTGCCTTTTGATTACTAAACATTTATATACAGGATGCTCCGCAGTTTCCGTAACTTGTTCATTTATCGATGCTAAAATCTTTTTTGTTAAATAAATTTCATAAGCTTTTGAGAGTTCAGTGGCGACTCATGTAAGTGTAAAGAAAATGTACTCAATAGTTATTTTGTATAGGAGAAGTCAAAAATATACTTCCCAATTATTTTTACATGTTGAGCTGTCACGTTTATGAAGTGTTTTCTAAAAATTATAAGGCTATAATTTTGCTTTTTCTGGAATACTATATTTGACCAAGCAAAACAATTGCACATTCACGTTCTTTGAAAATTTTGAACGTTTTGTCAAAGTAAATAGTTATCTAAAGTTATTCACCCCATGCAAATAGATACCTCTGTTTAATAATTTTGTACAATCCCCTCTTGTGGTTACGGGCAGTTTAAACAAATCACAAGAAATAAGTAAATGTATTTCATAAGGTGAATAATTTATTTATACTAAATTTTATACATGTATTTTTATTATGGGAATTTGCAGCAACATTTAAGGTATTAATATAAAAAAATTCGTTCCAATTATTCTACAAAAATTTAAATATTTTTGTGTCAAATTCAGCAAGAATTTGTTTGAATATTTTCATACAAAATATCTAAGAAGTACACCCTATATATAATCCTGAGGTGGACTGTTTGGAGAATTACAAAACTTTTTGTGATTTTCTTTTGTTTGTGTTTGCATCACAAGCAGAGTAGCAACTCCTTAAAAAAATATGTATAGATTCAATTGGAAACACTTCCTTTCAAACCTGTATGTTCTAATAGTTGTACCAATATCAATTCATTCTCCAATACTTCACAGAATCAAACCAATTTCAATTTAAATATAATTTGACACTGAACAACATTATTGTACTCGTAATTTTGTCATTTATTCCTTAATTATTTACTCTGTGGTATCCTTTTCGTTAATTTAAAATTAATTCCACATTTTCACATATTTTTCTTTGCTCAAATAATAAAATGGTGAATTGTATGATATTCTAAATATGTCACCAAAGTGACTTTATTTATAGGCCATATTTTTTTATATTGATAGTTAAGTAGTTCTATACTTTACAGTATTCTGTGGTTAATTTAATTAAAAACTTAAAATGTTATTTCCATTTTTTTGTAACAACTGTACTTAATATACTAGAATTTATTATATTTAAATATAGATATTACGTAGGCCAGTGTATTGTATTTTTATAATGTGCCTTAATTTTTCCTGTATATACAACGTTAATAAATATTATGTTAATATAACTGTTTTACTTCATATTTCCAACAAATACAGACCAGCTGTGTTTTTAATTATTGTATGTTTATAAATTCCATATCCATAATTTTCTATATTCTGCCGGAGGCGCCAGTGACATAAAAT
Source organism: Monochamus saltuarius (assembly GCA_025584915.1). NCBI lineage: Eukaryota > Metazoa > Arthropoda > Insecta > Coleoptera > Cerambycidae > Monochamus > Monochamus saltuarius. Next base: position 15,297,981 of record CM046727.1, on the reverse strand, counting down.
GTTTGCCAAATTTAGATATTTGCAAATGCGGAATACTTTGAGAGAATTAGTGATGTGTCGTTCACGAACGATTCGTTCATAATGACCGAATCATTCCAAAGACCCGTGATCGATTCAATCTTGGTCTGCGACCCTATCGTTCATATGATCCGTCCGCAGTTCCGGTCTCCGATTATTTCTGTGGTGTGATTGTGATCGTGATCTCGCGTTCACAGTTCAGTTCACGATACAGAATGCTGACGATCGATGAGATGATTCGAGATAGGAATCCGGACGGATCGACTTTTACCACTAGTGTCGTTCTCCATTTTGCTATAGTACATTTTTATTTATTGACATTTTTTATAGGAGGCTGATTTATTAAAAACAATTTCCATTATATTGTCTGTATGTAACTAAATAAACTGAAAAAATTTTCCAAAATTATGGGCAAAATAAATACAAATAAATATATGTTTTACAACTTAGGTATAGGGGCAATGTGCATTTATTTGCGGAATATAACATACAATGTTTAAATCATAAACAATAATAAAATATAAAAAATGATTCCAATATGACCGATATTAAAACAACGAGCATGTGGTTTTCAAATCGTTCATTTGAACGAATCATCGTGAACGGGTCATTTCAGTGATTGACCTGATACGACCCGGTTCTCGAAAAGAGCCGGGTCTTCCCATCACTAGAGAGAAGGTGACATCAGTTTTCGATTGCCAATCTATAAATTTGAGATATCAAGGAATGTCTGTGCAGTGTTGGTATATGGGAGGGAAATTCCCTTTTTCGAGGGAATTTAAGTTGGTAAAGGGGAAAAGGGAAATTTGTTCAGCTGGAGGGATTTTTTAATTTGATTAGTACGAAACGAACCAACCACTAACATCAGTCATCAATATTTCAAATTCTTAGATCAGTCCGTTCCTTGGTTCATTGAATCAGTGAAGTCAAGTGTCAAGTCGAATAGGCCATGGCACAAATGCATAGTGTTCCTTTCATTGGGCATAAGAATCATGGTCACAAAAAAGGGAACAGCTATTGGCTGCTCTGTCAAATATGAGTTCTTGGTTTTGTGAGCGGCCAATAAACGTTCGCTTTTTCAAACCCATAAGCTCTGCGCGTAAATGAAAGGACACGGCAATGGTTTTGTGACAGTAATCTATGTTACTGTGTTCTTTGTTTCGTATTCGTAAACAAAAAAATAACGTTTTACAAATTTGATAATATTATCATTTATCATGTCGGTGGAATGTTTTGGCCAAGGGTCAAAAACAAATATGACTCGAAGAAAAAGGTTTTTTGTAAAAAATTGATGGATATTCCAGAGTTCAAGGGTTGGCTGAAAAACGAACCACTTGATCCCAACAAGTGTAAGTGCCTTGCTTGTGATAAAGTTCTGGTCGCTGGGAAAACGGAACTTATAAAGCATTCGAAATGCCAAGTTCACCTAGCTAATGTGAAAAAGATAAAAAGCAATAAAACGATAGTAGAAGTATTTGCTAAACAACAATCAGGTATGCTGGAGGTTAATTTAAATCTAATTTTATTTATTGCATTGCCTCTACTTTTCAGAATTCGAACGTGTTAAACTTCATCAGCAAAGTGTTAAAAGAGGAGAACTTTTACTCGCTAGTTTTGTAGCAGAACATAACATTGCCTTCCTTACAGTCGACCATTTGGTTATGGTTATGAAAAGAATTGATCCTAATTCAAAAATTTTCAGCGAGATGGAATTGCATCGAAAAAATGTACCGCTCTAGTGAAAAATGTTTTGGCCAAGGTGGAAATAAACGATTTAACAATGATATTAAGAGAGGTATTCTATTTGTTTATATTTTTTGTTTACATTTTGAATTGCTTTTATTATTTTAGAGTGTCTTTTCTATTTTAATCGATGAGAGCACTGATATTGCAACCCAAAAGATAATTTGTTGTGTTGTGCAATATGTCGACCCAAGAAACACGATCTTGCAGTGCAGATTGTTTGAACTGTTACACATTAATGGGGCAGATGGTACAGCAGAAAAAATTTACTCAGTTTTCAAGGAATGTTTGAGAAAATACAACATCCCACTAGATAATATTACGGGTTTAGCATGTGACGGGGCTTCAGTTATGGTGGGAAATCACAACTCGTTTTCACAAGATTAAAAATTGATGTACCTCATGCTTTGTTGTTAAAATGTATATGCCATTCTGCTGCTTTAGTTAGTAGCAAAGCTTGTTCAAAATTACCTGAAATTTTAGAAGACACGATAACTGGTGTATATTCATATGTGACAGGAAGTGCTAAAAGATGTGATCAATTGAAGGAAATGCAAGATTATTTTCACGTTCAGCATTACAAAATATTAAAACTGTCTGGTACAAGGTGGTTGGCAGTACATCAGTGTGTGGAAAGACTTTTAATCAATTGGGATGTGTTAACCTCTTTCTTTGAAATTGCAGCCCTACGAAGATGGGTTACATTCAGCTAGTGTTCTGCTAGGTAACCTCAAAAATCCAAATATTAAATGTTACTTTTTATTTTTGAAGTATAGTTTGAATTATATGAATCAATTCAATGCTCTATTTCAAGGTAGACAAATATTAATTCATAGTCTGCACAGAGAAAGTGTACGACTTACTATGAAAATTTGCCAGAATTTTATTAAACCTGCGTTGCTCAAAGAAGACTTTATTGTTCAAGGAAATATTTTATGTCCCACAAATTACTTGTCACTTCAGGATATATTCATAGGCACAGAAGCTAATGCATTGTTGGAGTTATTAACACTTGATGAAAAGAGAAGCATTAAACTCAAAGTTCTTGATTTTTATGTCTGCATGGTGGAGGAAATGAAAAAAGACTTCCATTGAAGCAAGACATATTCCTAGAATTTCAGTTTATTTTGCCAAATGTAGTTTTTAATAGAGCCAGAAATCATATATTAAACAATCTTCCTAATTTAACTAGTCATTACAAAGATGTTAACTTCTTGTCTATGAATTTAGCTTTGCAAGAGTGGCGCTGTTTGCCATTCCATTTTGATGAAAATGAAATCAAAGAATTAAGTCAAAAGTCACTGTGTGAAATGTGGACGATTTTGTCCAATGTTTCAGATTTTTGTGGTCAGAAGTTATTTGCTAACATAAGTAAACTTGCACTGGTAATTATTACTCTGCCACATTCTAATGCAGAATGTGAACGAGTTTTTCAGTTGTTAATGATGTAAAAACAAAAAAAAGGAATAGACTTGGCGAAGACACTTTAAATGCTGTGTGTGTATTCAGATCTGCTTTAAAATCATCAAATGATTGTACAAATTTTGAGATCAGAGACGAGCATTTTCAATTATGCAATAGATTGATATATGAATAGGCAATACAGGGTGTCCCCAGTTCGGCCTATACCTGAAATGGATAAAAAATTTCGATTGTCAAAAAAATCATTCTTCATAAAAAATTTTTGCTTGTCGAGAAGCCCTTGGAAAGATAGTCATTTGTTCATTTTAAATGCAGGGTGTTCAAAAAATATGGAAAAGGTAAAAACAGTGAAAAGTAAACTACTCTAAATCTTAACGCTACGTGAAAAAGTAATGAGGAAAAGTTGCTTGGAATTAAATTTTATGTTTAAATATGAAAGCATGGCCTTCTAGTTAATACTCGACATTATGGGATATTCTAGAACTCTACTTATTTTTTAATACAGGTGGATCAAAAACCTCAAAAACATTAATTTGCACACCTGTGTATGTGTTTTTCAATAAAGCAATATTTTTTAAATAGAATGGTTTCTCCGAAGATATAATTCCAACCAACTTTTCCTCATTACTTTTTCCTGTAGCGTTAAGATTTAGAGTAGTTTACTATTCACTGTTTTTACCTTTTCCATATTTTTGAACACCCTGTATATTAAATTGAACAAATGATTATCTTTCCAAGGGCTTCTTGAAATTTTTTAAGAATTAATTTTTTTTGGCAATTTAAATTTTTTATCCATTTCAGGTATAGGCAACCCTGGGGACTGTATATTTCTGCATATATTTTGTTACCTATTAAAATTTTTATTTATATTTATTTTTTTGTTGATAAATAAATGTATTTCACTGGATTTATTTTTATTCTACTGATCTTGACGATACACCTACATACCCGTAAGTAAAGTATAATTGTTAAATGGTTACTCGCAGGACACATAAGGTAGATAAATACGAGTAATGTTTTATCATATTTTTCTATCTGGTTCATTTCATAGTTATTTGAGACTTGAAATCCTTTGACACCTTTTAGGAACAAAAAAAAATTACGTTTTTCTTCTAGAATATGATAAACATTTTTTAATAAACTATTGTAATATAAAATGATTTCTGGTAAATATGAAAATTAAAAAAACTTGTATCAACAAACTAATCGGTGTATGCGCTACGAAGATTGGAGAGAATGGTTAAAAATAAAACAATAAGTCCTAAGGCACTTCATAAATAAAACAATATAGGGAAAAAATCACGAAGTAGGCGACATCTGTTGAGAGAGAATGAAATCCTTCGGGGGTGAACAACAAACCACAGATCTTGTAAAGAAAAGCGATAATTTGTCAGAAAAACAAAATGTGATATAAAAATTACTAATTATTTGACGTTATTACTTCAATATTATAATTAATTCAACACTCTAAATAGTTATATAACATTTTTCCATAAGGAAAATTGAACACACATAAATAATTGCACTTGAATCACCTAAAAAATATTACTGTCACGTGTCAAACATATGACAAATGTCAGGAGGCGTCAAAACGTTGCTCACCCCGTATCGCGCCATCTACTGGTAGGTAGCTCCTTATTAAACTTTACCACAATTTCAAAAATAGTGCTCGTGGTCAGGCCATGATGGAGGGAAAACTGTCACAAAGAGGGAAAAATATTATTCACTAGAGGGAGCTATAGTGACAGCGCTCTACCAACACTGAGTCTGTGCAGTTGGGGGTGCTGAACACGCTAGTCCGACTCGTTTTTGTGCTAGAGGCTGCGTTGACGAAAAAAAGTTAATTTCTCGAAAACCACAAGGGTTAGAGAGGAACCGAGTTTAGACTAAGATTCGCCATGGGCGATATAGTCTAGGGAAATTATTTCATAATATTCTGAGCCCTTGAACTTTCCGAAAAATTCGATGGACTATAGTCAGAGAACTCCTATCATAGAGTTCTCTGCTATAGTCTTTGATAATTTCACGATATTTTCAAAAAATAAAATCGCTATTTAAAGGCAGGTTTGTATGCAGTTGGGGGTGTTGAACACCGAGTTTAGACTTGGATTCGCCATGGGCGATATAGTCTAGGGGAATTATTTCAGAATATTCTGAGCCCTTGAAATTTTCGACAAAATCGATGGACAGTCTTTGATAATTTCACGATATTTTCAAAAAATAAAATCGCGATTTAAAGGCAGGTTTGTATGCAGTTGGGGGTGTTGAACACGCTGGTGCGACTCTTTTTTGTGTAAGTGACTCCGTTGACGAAAAAAAGTTAATTTCTCGAAAACCACAAGGGTTAGAGAGGAACCGAGTTTAGACTTGGATTCGCCATGGGCGATATAGTCTAGGGGAATTATTTCAGAATATATATATTTTATACAGAACGTTCCATTTAAATGTAGATATTAAGTTTTACGTACAGTTTGATATACAATTTGAATTTTAATATTTCACATAAGTATATAAGTATAACTATTATACACATTATATTTAATATGAAAATCAGTGAATAAATACAGATATTAGCCGTGTTTTTTTGAGATAGATGATTGGATCGAACAAGTCAGTTTTAATCAAATGTTGCTTTTCGATAAAATTAGATCCGGATTTAAAGATCGTGTTCCGTTTTCCCTCTACCTGGATCGTAAAATTTCTGTGATCATTTTTATTAAATCAGGATCCGACCACAGAACAGGGTTTTCTGTGGTCGGTCCGACTAACATTTCAGGAGTTTCACAATTAAATACTTATTAGCGAAGCATAAATACCTACACAGATTAACTATATAAGTAAAAAGGGCATAAATAATATGTATGCCGTCTATGTATTGTTTGATTTTGCAGGTTACAAGATATAGTTTGAATCTGAAAAATACGTGTTCTTTTGCATCACAGATTCGATTGCAATATTTGGATCTGATTCGTCAATCATGATTCAAAATCGTGGTGCAAAAAAACACAGATATTGCATGCGTGAATATGTCGCCGTCACCGATTTAAATTTTCAGATTTCAAACAATAATTGTATTATTATAATTTATATTATAATTATATATTAGAACATTAGATCTCGGGATTAATATTAAATTTTTTTCAGATTTCAAACAATTGTATTATTATAATTTATATTATAATTATATATTAGAACATTAGATATCGAGATTAATATTAAATTTCATCGTTCAAATGAACGAATCGTAAGATGCATTTATTTTAATGGCTCACTTTCGAAGTGGGACTAGAACACTGAAACTCAGCAAAGACATACTTCATTGGTTATGTATGTGGGTGCGAGAGAGACAACTATCTACACGTACGGCTCACCGGCTCTCGGTCAGTAAAAAGATCCGGTTCACTGAACCGGCTCAATTGAGCCGGTGATATTACGATTCGCGAACGAAATGCAACGCGTGAGGGTTCGTGTTTCATGTCAATTTCAGGTCGCGCTTTGATCTGAATGCTGGTGATGCTGGGCCTGCCTGGGTGCCTGGCATGGTAGATATACAGCATCAGCATACTGCATAGTATACAGCTCTATAGTCAGCGTAGGGAACATAATTTGTCCTGCTTTTTAACTTTTGCACCTATGATAATTATTTATTTTTTTATGATCATTAAACGAAATATCGAAAACAATGAGCATATGAAGTCGCGGCAAGAATTCAGGCGATTTACGTCATATGAACAAATGAATAAGTCTTTATATTTTCATAAAAATATTTAAGAAACTGCAACTGAGTAGTAAAACTATTTTTAATTTTGTTTAGTACCTCTTTTACATAAAATGGATTCCATTTTAGAATTTTGTTTACAAAATTATTTTTTTATATACTTATCGGCAACGAATTATTTAATAATATTACTAAATTTATGAGAAATGGTTCAACTAAAACTGAATCGAATTAAGAAGCACCTCTCTTGATAACTTTTTTATGTACATAAAAAAAATAATGTAGCTGTCGGCAACGAATGCTTAAAAAATATTACCAAACGTCCAAACGATTCAACTGAATCGACTCAAGAAGCAAAAGTGCCCACAACGCGGATCGTAAAAGGCCGAATTTTTAAATATTTATGAACTAGTTCATTGATTTTTACAAAAATCTTGAGGTCTCAGAAAATTCTTAAAAAATTCTTGTGTATATAGTATAGCAGCTCTGATCCATTCAATACTAAAGTCAGTTCGACTCTAGCCCTCATAGTTTTCGAGAAATTGAATTTATTACAGTAACGAAAGCAGCTACACAAAAACAGACCATCCCTGCGTGATCAGTAGACCCTACTACGTGCGGTGCCGTCTTTACAAGAGATTTTAATTTTTTAAAAATATTCATGGACTAATTCATTGATTTTTACAAAAATCTTGAGGGCTCAGAAAATTCTGAAAAAATTCTTGTGTACTATAGCAGCTCTGGTCCATTCAATACTAGTCAGTTCGACTCTAGCCCTCATAGTTTTCGAGAAATTGAATTTATTACAGCAACGAAAGCAGCTACACAAAAACAGACCATCCCTGCGTGATCAGTAGACACTACTACGTGCGGTGCCGTCTTTACAAGAGATTTTAATTTTTTAAAAATATTCATGGACTAATTCATTGATTTTTACAAAAATCTTGAGGGCTCAGAAAATTCTGAAAAAATTCTTGTGTACTATAGTACCTCTGGTCCATTCAATACCAAAGTCAGTTCGACTCTAGCCCTCATAGTTTTCGATAAATTGAATATATTACAGTAACGAAAGCAGCTACACAAAAACAGACCATCCTTTCGTGATCAGCACACACTACTATGTGCGGTGCCATCTTTACAAGAGATTTTAATTTTTTAAAAATATTCATGGACTATAGTTCATTGATTTTTACAAGTCTTGAAGTCTCAGAAATTCTGAAAAAATTCCTGTGTACTATAGGAGCTCTGGTCCATTCAATACTAAACTCAGTTCGACTCTAGCCCTCATAGTTTTCGAGAAATTGAATTTATTACAGCAACGAAAGCAGCTACACAAAAACAGACATCTCTGCGTGATCAGCAGACACTACTACGTGCGGTGCCACCTTTACAAGAGATTTTAATTTTTTAAAAATATTCACATTGATTTTTACAAAAAATATACATTTTTTTCACAATTTTCATGAGCGATAGTTCATCCATTTTTACACAAAATTCAAGGATACCAGAAAAATTTGCAAGAACTATATCAGCACTGGTCAATTTTTAATTAAAGTCAATTCCTCTCTAGCTCTTCTCGGTTTCGAGAAAGTTAATAATTATCATGAAGGAATGCACTTAGACAAGAATTGGCCATCCGTATATAATCAGCAAACCGAATTACCTGTGGTGTCATCTTTAAGAACATTTTCCTGGAAGAAAAGTGTGACAATATCCCTCTAAATTGCTGGTATTTGTTTCATATGTTTTCAGGTTATGGTCTATTAAACGAAATAAAACGACAACATGGACAAATACAGTATATTTTACCAACACAAAAGACTTACAATATAAAAAGAAAGAAAACAAAAACATACACTGTAAACTTATTAACAATAAAAAACATTTAGTTATACTAACTTTTTTTGTCCTTTTCGGCTGAAATATAATTCGGTGCACCTCATGACTAAAACGCTACTTGAAAATTGGCCATTTTCCAAAAACAAATCAAAAAACGGATATTGCACTGAAACATGACCAAACTCCCAGCTTTAAATATATCTATATAATATAAACACTAACTAAAAACCGTAAAGATACTTCAGCCAAAACAAACCTTAAATTACTCTTACTACCTAACCTAATCTACTTAGTTTTTAACTTAAATCTACCTAAGCTATCCCTAAAACTAGTCTCTATCCTACTCGCTAAAAGCTATCCTTAACTAAATGCTTTTTTGCTTTTTACAAATTGGAAACATTTCCAACCGTGACTTATTAATAGGTAGTCGCTGATCGAATCTTCGATAATTTATGGTCTAAAAATAGTTTATACCATTAAATATGCTGTGGTATAAGAAAATAAAACTGATACTATCAGTTAACTGTGTAAAAACTTCACAAAGTAATGTTGTCGATATAATATTTGGTTTCAGCTATATATCATGATTTTGTTTTATATGAACATCTAATTTGCACAACTTGTAATGTTTTAAAAAATTTTTGTCTCGATTATACACCATTTTCGTAACAGCAGGTGCAATATACAAATATTACTGATGAATTTGTACAATACATCGGTAAAGTATCATGTAAATTCAAATTCTCTTACATTTAATCATCATTGTTTGACAATTAAGTTACATGGAAGTGTTAGCTTACATTTTGTTTACGAGAAGATTTCGTCAAGAGCTTTCTAACAAACCTATCACTTTATTTTAAAATTATTCGTTCTTCGAAATTAGGAAAGTAAGTTTTTCCATGACAATATTATAGTTTGTTTTGTAAAAAATCTTTTCGAACATAGGATGAAAACTACATCCTGTGAAGAAAACAGTTGTTAACGTCATAGACACATGATCCTGGAATATCATAAAAACGGATGATTTAAAAAAAAACTCAAAATTTAATCAAATTTACCATTACTTTACGAATGTACGATACGAGTACCATTACTTCTGATTTTATTAAATGTTATTGTCCTCTCTTTTAAATAGTACGGTTGTACAGAGCTGCTCATATAAAACAAAAGGATTCTATAGTTTTGGTTTCTCCTTATCCCTTGATAGGGGTGTAAAGCAGGAGAAATACACCAGGAAATTGTTAGCTATGTTACACACAAAATAATTTTTGGATGGAGGGTTTAAAGACACTCTGCAATAGCAGTAGTTATATTGTGCCTTTTGGAATCTACCCTGACCTCCACAATCCTAAACGGAAAGTAAAAAACCTTATAAACTGTCTATAACACATAAACAACTATAAGTTAAAAATTTGGTTATCGGTTTTTTTTTTAAGAATACACCGAGTTAAAAAAATATATTAAAATATTTTCAGTATATCCCTGTGGACAATCTGAAAAGGCACGATTTCTTAACGTGAAGTTCCATGTGTGTGTGTGCAAGTGTGTGTGTGTGTGTGTGTGTGTGTGTGTGTGTGGGTGTGTGTGTGTGTGGGTGTGTGTGTGTGTGTGTGTGTGTGTGTGTGTGTGTGCTGTGTGTGTGTGTGTGTGCGTGTGCGTGCGTAGCCGCTTATCGTTTACGGCCTTCTACGACAATAAACCTCTCAAACAATGCAACAATTTTTTAAATTATAACAAACTCGGTCGCACGTAACCTTCCGCACCGACCAAAATAAATGGCTTGCCAGATCAAGCTAAATAATTTATTGCGGAGAAATGAAAATTTAAACTTTCTCCAATTGACAAATAGGATATTCATAAGTTGTGTGTAATTTAACAGTTACCCTCCTTGATATATAACATAGTAGTCAAACTTGGGACTGACAATACTAGATGGTGGCTCTACTACAAAATTCCTGTCATCTCTGTCAAATATTTATATTGTGAACATAGCTGACTACGATTTTATTAAAGAGACGCCATCTAGTATCTTTATACACAACTGCTTCTGTGAATCAAAAAAAATATCAAGAAATATACTGCGCCTACAAAAAAAGATAATGTGTATTTTGATAAGGAATTAAATAAAAATCTACTTTGGCACATACGAGTTCGGAGAACTACAAAATTACTGGCACGTAAAAATTTGCTCTCTAAATCACTCCCTAATAAATTATTTAGACTTTCGGTAAATCTGGCAACAGATTCTTCTCTATCGAATGCGCAAAAAACTGCAAGCGATAAGGGTGGGCCGAGTACCGAATAAAATTTTCGAAGGCTATGTCTCATCGAGGAAATAAAGTAAAACATACGTTTGCAGTAAATAAACTAAGAAAAAACCTCAAAGTTCTCACACTTACATAAGACTATACATAAATGACTGAAAAAATACAGAATCACAGCTTCATTTAACTTAGTTTATCTACTGATATTTTTAAATAAATAATAATGTCAGTCCATTTTAAAAGAATCCCAATCATAATATATTTTACTTTTAATTATAAATAAATCTAAAAAATAAAACAAATTGCACTATATATATATAACTGTACAAAAATAGGGAAACTTTTTAAAACGAAAAAATCTGTTTTAAATAAATTAGAAACAAATTAATAATTACACATATATTTAAGACATTGGAATGTCATTATAAGGTGATCTGAAAATGTTGAAATTAATAAAGAATATAATACAGTTTGTGTTTCACCTCAAACCTATACAAAGAAAACAAAATAGTGTCGAACATTGTAAGTATAAATAAAACTTTGGTATTTTAGAATAAAAAACATTAAACAATGCATTTTGTTGATAAATTTTATCCCTTACATCGAAACAAATTTTAGCAACGACTCCAATAGGTTTTTTTTCACAATTTTTCGAATTTCCATGCTCCACTTTTTTGTCAAAACGTCTCAGCCAAAGCGTCCAGGCGTGAGAAGTGAAACACTCGAAATAAATAAATTATGTAAAATGTGTACAAACGAATAAATAATATATGCAGACATTTTTCGTAGTGGAAGTTAAAGTTCAAAGATGTTCATTAGGAAGAATTTATTTGATTATAGTGAGCAGTTTTTTTATCGCAAATCTTGCGTAGCTTTTTTAAACAACTACCTATATTCCTATGTAGATCTTCATCAAAAAATAAAATACTAATTTACCTAATCTATGCCGTTGCGGCTTGGGAAGATCAATACACCATTTTACTGCTGTACGTAGAAAAGTCGTTTTGCATCAACGTTACTTTTTACATTTTGTAAATCTACAGTTCCTATTCTATTTTTTCATAAATGTGTTGGTAAATTTATCTATGTAAGAAAGTTCATTCTCTCGGATGTATGTACAGTGCAGGGCGGGAGGAGGACCAGAATGGCCCCCCTGCCCGCCCTGGGTCATTGGCAAAAACATTTAAAACTAAGACTCACTCATTTCTTACACAGATACAAAGATATTCCAGAAGACATATTTTCAATACAATTTAGTTTGAAACTAGGAACATACTGTATCAAAAATATCTACTTTACACATAGTTTCAGTCCTTTTTTTAAATCTTGTAATAAGTTATGAAAAAATAAAAAACAAACAACTCAAAAAATAATAAATCAGCAGCAAAATATACAACTTAGTTACATTCATTCCCGTAACTAAACAATGTCTAATCTACCCAATTTAAAAATTGCCAAAAAGTCTTACCTTCACAAATAGCTATAATCTACAAAACTATAAGCATTTGCAATGCTCTTTTAATCTAAAAAATGTTAATTATGACGTGTGGCAACTTTCAAACGGGATGTCCATTTTGTAATTTTTCAATTTGTCCAGTATCGTTTCCGTAGTAAGCTTACTTTGGGGGTGCCTGGTAGCTATAGGGGTCCTCGGGGCTCGCTGCATTGGAGGTATGCTCCGAATCGACGGGAACGGCATGGATTATGGATGGGTGATTGTAGTACGGGTACGCGGGTGAAATGTACGACCCTGTACTTATTTGCATCGCCCCCATTTGCGTTGTAATCTGCAATAGAATTATCCATCATACAAAACCATTCGGCTTGATATAGGGCTAGGGCGGATTTACGGAGGAGGGGTAAATACCCCCTCCCATAAATTCAAGTTTTACACTACACTAGACGGCCGAAAATCTAGAGAGTGACTCATGTTAAAAACCTGCTCACAATTTATAGCATTCGACACAAAGAAACATACATGCAACCTGTATATTTTTCCTATAAAATCGTGTCCTGCATATCTCGGAGCATACCCGATTACACAGCTTCTGCTGCAGTAAGTACCCATGTGCTGTGGCTTTCTATTAGTTGTGACGAATTGACAAATCCACCTGTTCCATTTCCAGCGCTATCACAGGCGGATATATCGTTCGGGCGGGCAAAATTTTGGATATATCTTTTTGCTAATTTAATTATGAATGTAATTAATTTTATTAGTAATTTTGTATTCTTAAGAATGAAGAATAATTCAAGCTCTACAATGTATTCTCAAATCCGTCCTGATTTAACAAGTGAGAAATATCGGATGTTGACATGTATGAAGAGTTTAGGGCGTGATGTCGAAATATGAGTGTAAGTGACGTTGAAATATGTATTTAATTAACAAAAATATATGTGAGTAGCATATACAGGGTCGGAAATCGGTGATGGTCCATCTGCCGTTACATGAGAGCGACAAAGTAAAGTATAGAAATCCGTGCGATAGACAAGGATGACTATATTGACGATGTTTTAAAATCTAAATAGTCACCACTCGTTTCGTCATTCAACAAATAAAATCCACTCCCACTTATATCTCAGCGACCAATCACCATCTTTGTTCGGTTAGAAGTGGGAGTGACTGCTCAGATGTTATTTTAATTTATAAAACGTCTTACTATAGCCTTTCTTGTCTATCACACGGATTTCTATACTTTACTTTGTCGCTCTCATGTAACGGCAGATGGACCATCACCGATTTCCGACCCTGTATGTATTGTGCAAATAAAAAAATGGTAAACAAGTATAACTGCGAAACGGAAAATAATGGAAAGTTGTGGAAGGAAGACATTTTTGAAAAGTAAAAAAATTGGATTCCTACATCTTCCGAGATGATACTTTGCCTAGAATATATACAAGAGTGCTTTTACGAATTATGTGTGACATATGAATTATAAGTGAATTTCCATATAAATGAAATAGAAAAGATGAAATAGTGATATGGCGAAGAAACTATGAAGGACATACAGAAAGCTGTACGATATAATATAAGAAGAGTTAATGTGTGACCGTTATAGTGACAGTGTCAGTATGTATTCTAAAGTCTTTTGTCCTTTTAAATGCAAAATTTGCAAATATTTGCGAGATCTAATTAATGGTGGGAAAATCTCTACTTGTATCGAATTTTGTCAACTATAACACTTTCCATCATTTTCAACATGAAACTGCCATGACAGATTGCCAGAAGCTCAAAACAAATTTATTAACACCACATAATAATGAAAGTTAGCAATAATATTTGTAGTGTTTTACTGTTTTGCAAAATTTGTAAAAAGCTGAGAAAAACCGTGAATTTCACGTCTATAAGGACAAGGCTTAAGTGTGATATCCACGGAGGGCACATCAGGCAGGTGTAAGTGGATGGTGGTGGGCTATCGCCGTCTAACAGAACGGCATTCTAATTTGTGGAGGATGGCGCAGGGGAGATATTTAAAGTAAACTGTTAATATGCTAGGTTGACGAAAACTGTTATATCACTGTTTCTACTAAAAATAATGGATGTTATGTAATGCAACTATTTTTGTCACTTTCGTTTGATCGCCATCAAGTTTAGTACGCCTGTGAAATGTGGCTCCTCTCATGCTTTGCCCGTCACACTTGTCTACAAGCTAGCTATTAGTCACTCCCTAGATTTTCTGCCGCTGACTATTCTTACATTTGAATATTATCAAAGATTTGGAATCCAGCTTTGATAATAAAGCTTATGAACATTTTAAACTTATTTAGACAAAATATTGTCTTTTATATATATTTTTTTTCTAAATTAAGTCCTAGTGGAATATGCAAATAATAGTTATTTATGGAACAAGTACAAAAAGTAAGCGTTTATTGCACGCGACGTGAAATTGTCCAACGAGGCCGTCAGGCCGAGTAGGACAACACGTCAAGTGCAATAAGCACTTTTTGTACGAGTTGCATACAATACTTTTTCTACATTCATGCAAAAACCAAAAAATGTTTAATTTAAATGACACAAGTCTAGGAAAATATGACGCGTCGACACAGACTAAACCAGACCCGACAGTAAGACGAACGCTGATTTAGAGAGAGATCAATATAACATCCAATTTAAAGAGACTGTGACGTCACCATAAGAGCACTGAAATATACTACCTGCTCGGTAATCTCCGGGAGTGAAAGCCGATAGGCTCTCGCTTAATCGGTGTTTGCAAACGTGTCATTTTAATTAACCTCATCTTGTGTTAGTTGCACAGGTCAGTTGTGTCTTGTGTGTCCCATGTTTTAATTTTGTGCTGTTATATTTGAATTAAAATAAAATCGTACCTAATTTTATGGTTCTCTTAATATTTTTGTTCTTTAAATACAAGGGGGCCATCAATGCGGATATTATAGAAGAAGGAAAAGGGATTCAACATTTCCTTATAATAACTAATCATTGTCATACAACTGTTGATGATGATGATGTTATTTTCAGCTTTTCTATAATACCCATATAACCTACTGTTTAAAAACATGTATTATATATTATATAATAAATGGACTCTATAAATTACTTTTAAAATAAAAAAGATTATAGGTACAAAACATTTAAAAATAATGTAATTTAAATAAAGTAATTTTTGAGATTTTTAAAATTGTATTTTAAAATACTTTATTACTTCATTACTTTATATTTTTTGTATTTTTTTTTTTAAATAAACGACTAATAATAGATAGGTATTTCTCATACAAAAACCGTAGACATAATATAACAAGAGCAGCAAAAGTGATTGAATTTTTACCATTCCTTTAACCAAATTTATATGTTGATAATTTATTTTAAAGTTGAGTGTCCTATGTTTTTTTATTTACTATACAGTATGCGCCACAAGTATGGAATTAATTCAATAAAAACGAAACAATTATTTTTTGGGAAAAATCCTCGAACAGGTCGATTTTAATTTAAAAATACATATATTAGCGTAAAATGCGATTTTCAAATGTCATATGTTTTAGTAATGACGTCATCGATTTTTTTAAAATAGCAACACCATATTTTTCCTTGATTCTGAAAGATCGTTTAATTCTCTATCAGACAGTACTAAAATGTTGCCCTCTTACATAGGAAAGTTTTGAGTAAATGACGATTGAATGTTAGAAAACGTAAATTTTATCCATAAAAGTAACAATTCTGAGGTATGTAAAATAAAATACAAATTATTAAATTTTATACTTAAATTAAATGTTAATTGCCATCCACCAACTTCTTGACAATGCGCAAGTCTGTGAAGAAATTCTTCTTGCACTTTATGAATGATTTCTGGGGTAACTCTGCGTATTTCGTCCCGAATGCGATTTTGAAGTTCTTCTAAATTACGTGGTTTATTTGTACACTTTTACCAATTCGAACATTTAATTTAAGTATCAAATGTAATCAATTGTATTTTATTTTACATATCTCAGAATTGTTACTTTTTATGGATAAAATTTACGTTTTCTAACATTCAATCATTTACTCGAAAACTTTCCTATGTAAGAGGGCAACATTTTAGTACTGTCTGATAGAGAATTAAACGATCTTTCAGAGTCAAGGAATAATATGGTGTTGCCATTTAAAAAAATCGACGACGTCATTACTCGAAAACAAATGACATTTGAAAATCGATTTTACGCTAAAATATGTATTTTTTAAATTAAAAATCGACCTGTTCGAGGATTTTTTCCAAAAAATAATTGTTTCGTTTTTATTGAATTTATTCCATATTTTTGGTGCATACTGTATATATTGTGCAGTGCTCTCTGTCCATCATTGCAATATGAAACTTAATAGGTAATCTTAATATAAATAATAAAATATAAAGAATTTTTATATTCCTTTATCAATTTGTAACACAACACTTATATTTTGCATTCCTTGTTTGGCTTTAAATTCAACGAAAGCAATTATTTATTTTTGTAAAATATTTTTTAATAATTTTTCTATTATTTTCAAGTCTCATAGTTCGGTTTAATCGCTTTCTATAAAATAGCATTATTTCTATTGTTTATAAGTGTTTATACACGTTCTAGTTACACATACGCTGAAACCATACTGAAACATGAAGACGTGTTTTTACACAATGCACCATGTTTTGATAAAAGGCAACTATGCTTTCAGCAAAGATAGGTAAATCTGGTAAAGCCGGCAACGCTGCTTACATCCGATTTAAAGGGACGAGGTCACGAGTCCCGGCGGCGAATATCAAAGGATTTTGCCTAAGTGTCGATCTGTATTTTATTAATCTGTGATGTCGATTTGAACGTTTATGTTTGTCATGATGACAAAACGCTGTAGTAGAATGACAGATGAACGCAATAAAAATTTTATTGCACTAGTGCAATAAAGAACCACTTTTTCCACTAAATATAGTCAATAAAGTTTTGTTTTTTGCATGAACGTAGAAAGATTTATAAAACCATTCTTTATAAACAATTCCTTGTTTGAGTTGAGCTTATGTTCCGCTTTTTGTGCTGTCCATGTATTTTTTATATTTGTTGTGTTATTATCTTTTATTATATTTATGTTGCTTTATTTGTTCATTAATTTATTTTCTTTTTCTACGTTCATGCAAAAAACAAAACTTTATTGAACTATAATTAGTGGAAAAAGTGGTTCTTTATTGCACTAGAGCAATAAAATGTTTATTACATTCATCTGTCATTCTATTACAGTGTTTTGTCATCATGACAAACATAAACGTTCAAATCGACGTCATATTTTTCTAGACTTAGTGTCATCTAAATAACATTTTGTGGTTTTTGCATGAACGTACAAAAAATATTGTATGCAGCTCGTACAAAACGTGCTTACTGCACTCGAGGTGTTGTCCTACTCGGCCTGACGGCCTTGCTGGACAATTTCACGTCGCGTGCAATAAACACTTACTTTTTGTACTTGTTGCATAAATAACTATTAAAAGGTTTTTATTTAAGTTTTTGAAGGTTCAACTTCAAGATGTATAATATAAAGATATACTTTTTCAGTTCACTTAATATCGCCGCATTTTTCATCGAAAAATTATCAAATTTGTGTTGCTTTTAGAACAAAAGTAAGTACATGCACAGGTAATTGATAACATTTTTTAAAAATGTAGTTCTTTGTCAAACTTGTGTCTCTTACAATGGAGAAAAATAAATAATTAACTACAGTACTATGAAATTTTATAACAGATAAACCGAATAACATATCTTACCTGAGGTAACATATTTGTATATTGTACTGTTCCTTCTGAAGAAGGCATTATGACGGGTATACCCCTGGGAGCCTGACCGTCGTTCTTATACTGAGCAGCCATATGCCCCGGCATCGTATAGGCGTCATCTACTTGTTGCATAGGTGGCGCCATCACGTACTGCGGGTACCACTGTGTTCCCGGATATTGAGAAAACTGAAAGTAATAATATAAAATTTAGTTCAATTACACGAGACTATACAATTTTTTAAGTTATTCAAGAAAAACGATGCTTCAGGGACACATATCTCTGTAGCGACGACTTGTATGAAAAAATTTTATAGGAACTCGTCATCTAATTTTTTCATGTTCTATCTGTATCCAAGAGATTACCCACATTTTCCCGAACACCCTGTATATTGAGTAAAAATTTAAACATATTTCAACCCAATAGAGATTTTTACCTAAAAACTAATCATTGCTTTTAGAAATTCATAATTATGTGTTTTAAGGTTACTTCTAAAATGTGTTTAATGAACTTACTAACGATAAAGGCTCGATTAAACTAAAGTCCGATATATTCTCTGTCTCTGTCTATTACATTAAAAAATATTTGTTTAGTAGTACTTGATTTAGAAAACGTTGCAAGCATCATTAGAGTAGGCACGTGCTATAGCTATATTAAATTAAAAATAAATAGTAAAGACAACCGTAAAGTTAAAAATGAATCAAAATGTCAGTTCTATTTAACGATCTGTTGCTAAACAACCTAACCTAAAACATGGACAACTGATAATAAACGTATGTGAAGGAAAGGTGTAAAACTTTATTAATCAGTGTAACCAAAGCTGTTGGTATGTGTAGTTCATTGACACAAATGCCAGTTTCTAGTGTGTAATGTGCTATAAAACAAAGTGTTGAAATAAATTAAAAGAAGAAAAAGTGGAACACGAGAAAGAAAAATTCATAGAATATAGAAAATTCAAGTGCAACAATTGAAGATAAGGACATACTTAAATTATCTGATATAGTGTTTAAAAGAACAATGCATGACATGAATTTTTGGTATTTGAGACAAAATTGTAAAAGCATGCTCGATGAATGACGAAATTGTAGTATGGAAAAGAGATAAAGAGAAAATTTAGAGAATTTCGTGTATCTAGATATTTTAGTTGGATGCCAAAAGGTAAACGAATACCATACTATATAAAAAAATTAGCAGGATGATAACTTCCAAAGTAAAAGAAAAGCATTTTTTAGAAAGTGTCTTCTGGAAAAGGACGAAGAATAATAACACATATTGAAAGCAATACAGGATTTTTACAAAATGATTTGATTATTTTTTGAATATGAACAGTGAAAAGAGAAACAGTTTTAATCTATTGTATTTCTAACCAGGAGCAATTATGAATAATGCACTTTATCATAGAAGAAGGGTTGAAAAGTTACAGTCATCAGCATGGAAGAAAGCGAAGTGGTTAAAATCAAAGAATATACAGAGCCCATGCCAAAAACAGTATTAATAAATAAATTTTGTCCAAAGACAAAAAGGTCAATACGTTAACTATGTAGTCGATCCGATGGCCATAGCTTGAGAAATTCATTACTGTTTACTGCCATACCGTTGTGAATTAAATCTAATAGAGGTACTTTGGGCGCAAATAAAAAATGAAGCACCACTTTTATATTTAAAAGGATGCTAAGAATATTTTTGATCTTTTTTTTGATAACATTTCTTTCGAATTGACTTAAGGTTGGTGTTTCAAGGACAATGAATCATATCTAAAGATACACACAAACTCCACCCAGTAGGTGGAGGTTCTTATTAGCGTAGTACTAAAATACAATAATGAAACTGAATAACTTCCTTCAACTTTTTTTGGAGGGGGAATGCGTTAGAGAACATAAAAAACTGTGAATGGTACGTTATCACGTGTTCCATACACCGTGAAAAATAGTTAATAGTTTACATCAATTCAAGTGTTACTAGTTTTTTAAAAGGATTCTGCGGGATGTGATAATGTTTATAATATCGCATACAATTTTCTCAATGTGCACTTGACATGTAAAATTCAGATGTTATGTTAAAACATAACGGGTGAAAATGATGCCTCTTCTTCTTATTCTAAATGACTTGTCAGTCTGGAAACTATTATACAACCTGGAGAAAACTTATATAATTGACAGTGAAGAGATATTCAGATCTTTTTTAGACTGTCTCAATAAACAGCTATGAAATTTGTTGAAAATTTGCGTACAAAAACGACACCTTTAAGTGTATTGATCATTTTTATTACCTTATTTCTTGAAATTAGCAAAAACTGTTATATCAGTGTACCTACTAAAAATAATAAGTGTTATGTAATACAATTATTGTCCTCTTTGTATATTTTTTATATCTGGGCCCCTTTTAAACTGGTAGGCCTATGGACTGTTGCTCTCCATTAAGTTCTCAAAACCGAGACTGTGAAACACTTGATTTTGTTCACTAAGAGTTTACTTAGTGATCATTTAACTAAACTGATTATGAAATCGGCCTTTAAAAAAAGTTATCCTCTCACCTGATGATTTGTGTAATGCCTATAATTAGACAGAGCGGGCATCATGGGTTGTCCAGCAACACCATTTGCTGCGAGAGATGTCGGATCGTAAGTTACCGCAGTGATTGCCTCTGCGCTGTCCCTCCATATCTTTGCGTTATCGTTATTCTTGTACATGTTTTTCTTCTTGTTGCCCCCGTCGGCAAATTTAACCAGTAGGGGATCTTTGCAACCTTGGAGCGCGTTGCCGTTGAACATTTGAATGATGTGTTCGCATTTCTCCTTGCTCTCCATCCTGGCGAAGCCAACTCCCTTTGACACTCCTGACGAATCCCGGAGTATGCGAGTTGATATTACCTAGGAAGAGAATTTATACATTTTTTATGATTAGTTTGCAGTTCGAACGGTTTTTTTACCTGGCCGTACTTAGACAGCAAACTGTCTAGGTCTGATTCCTTGAAATTTGGTGGCAAATTGGCTATGTACAAGTTTGTCGGGTCCTGTTCTTGTTGCTGTTAACAAACGGTTCCTTTCAATATATTACACGTAACCCTTATAGACGACGTAAATGTATAATATGTACAAAATTTTGATTAACTAAGTACAAAGTTACTTCCTCTTTATACAGGGTTGACTATGACTAAATACAAATATTTTAAGAGAGGATAGAGAAAAATAAGAATTAACGGAATCATACTTTAAAAAACTCTAAACTTATTTGTAAAGTGATAAATTGTTATTTTCCAAGTTGTCACGTGTATCGATTTACGCACTATTAAAGAAAAACTTTTACTTGCAAAATGTTCATCATTATTTAATGAGAAATATGGTGATTATGGTAGCATCTACCTTACTGATATTCCCAGGATGGATATGTGGAAATGGTAGTCAATCCGACGACCACAATCAGGTGGATCAACTGATGAGCAGTAGCGTAGCCAGAAATTTGATATGGGGAGGGGTTGAGTGAACAAAGTTAAGTATTTGAAACTTGATTTTTTTAATAAAAAAAAGAAATAATTTTTAATATTAAAACAATAAAAAGTAAATAGATAGATAGATAGATAATTTATTGGTGCTAAGACATGCCTCTGCATGTTTACTTAAGTCAAAGAACAGAACAAGGTATATCCAGGTATAAAAATGTATAAACAATGTATATATAAAATGATCTCATCATAAACATGTAAATAATAAACAGGTCCGAACAATATTTGTTACAAAAATGACAAAAATAAAATTAGAACTTAGGTGAAGGTGAACCTCTAATGTAGGGTTGCCATAGGAGATCTAGTTCACTGACCGTGTTGCCAAATCTTGGCGAATAGAGTGATTGCAGGTTTGTAGTGGGACATTACCTATATGACCCAACCAACCCAACCCATGGGGGAGGGGGTTCTGACCCCCAAAACCCCCGTGCTGTTGAAAGATTTAATCCATCTTGGATGATGGTAATCATAGGTACCGATTGGTAGGAGGAGAGGGTTATACCCCATATTTTAAACATCCAGCAAGAATTCCGAAATAAATTTTTTATTCTTTTAGGCCTCCCTGAGCATGTGGCTAAAATTTTTGTACTTAGTGATAGTTAACTCTGTATACAATTTTTATATAAAAACATAAGTTAAATTATTTGAAGGATATTTTTTTTTTGATAAAAATTTAAATCTTTGAAAAAAAAAATTGTTTTATAAGAAGTTAAACACCTTGCATTTAGAGAAACTAAATGTTTTTTTTTTTAATTATAATCAATTTAAATCCTTACATATTAAATAAATAAAGGGTATCCCGATTTGTAGGTGTACTGAAATTAATTTTATACATTAAAGTTTAGAATTTAAAAAGTTAAGTTGTGAAAACAATTGAACATCAGGTCACAGATATAAGGTGTTTTTAATAGAACACCCTGTATATTTTAATATAGGGCGTTTTCTAATTGCCCACAGAAAATCCAGGGGCGTACTGTGATGTTATTTTCAAGATACGAGGTGTCCAAAGTTGATAAAAATTCATAAATTCTGAATCTCAAGATATTTTTGATAAATGTGGCATCACATTTTAGTATATTGGTAGTTATAAAATATGCAGACTACGTAAAGTACCAGTGGTGTACCTTATTATAAAAATCAAATTTGTCTCGGTAGAAATACAAAAACTTGTATCATTCTAACACTTTGCTTGATTATTTTTTAAATTTAGGCAACAGAAAAACTTAAAATATTTCATATAACTTTAACGCATATACTTTTTTAAAGAAAAAGAAGAAAATTAGGGGGTGTAGGTCTACACTGTATAGGCAACAACAATAAACAAGTAAAATTCGAAAAAACCTTATATTGTTTAGAAATTCTAGCTTTAAAAAGTTATATACTTTAAGCATATACATTTTCTGATGCCAATTTAAAGTAAAATTAATGAAATAAATGAAAATATACAAGCAATTTTTAAAATTTCACCTATGTAATATCAAAAAATTACTATTTGATCTTCATTTGTTTCTAACTTATTATGTTCATTGCATGTACACATATAAATCGGGACACCTTGTATATTATGCCATTTACAATCAGTCATCTCATGTGGGAATGCATATTTTAGGTCTGTTTTATTATACATATTTATATTGTTTACAGTAAATGGCATCTTCTAAATAAATGATTTTGAAAGCAGCAAATTAAAGGTATCATTACGAGACTGGAAGTGTGAAAAGAAAAATTAAAATAAAGTGAAAAACAACATCTTCAATTTGCTACAATTGAAGTAATGCGATGATCGAGAGTTAAACATAAAAAAACATTTTATTAAATATTATAAAATAATGTTAGTTGGGATAGTGCCACAATCTGATTAAATCAACTGTACAAAGTAATGCAAATGTTTAAAGTTACTTATACTCTGTACAACATGCAAAATGCCTTTATTTAATAATAAATGTACAGCCATATAAATTCCTCTTATGTTGTTCAGGCACCTGTTAAATATATTAGTTTGTCAAGCCACTTCGGTATTTTCGCAAAACATTTAACCATTTTCAAAAACTCGTTACTTTATTAATAAAACACAGTGTTATCTGTAGCAGCGAGGCAGAAGAATTGTTAAAAAAAAAATAAATAAAAAAAATACAAAGCAATAATTTCTATATTTTCTACACATTTTGAGATGTGCTAGATAAAAAATAAAAAAATATATTCCACAAAAAAAATCTGTCCATTGGAAAATACCGAATTTAATTTTATTACTACCACGATCTATAACATAAAAGAAACTTATCCACATTAGATATCTATGATATACAGTGCCCATTTTACAAATCTAAATTAATAGGAACTGTCTATGAGCAGGCATTAATAAATTTCGACTTTTTTTTTTATAAAAAAATAAGGTAATTATTTTTCTGGGTAATACCATAAGAATCTAAAAATATCATGCATCTATGCATAGCACGTCACAAGGTCTAGACTACTAGTAAATAATAAATAAAAACTAAAATCAATTCTAGTGTGTGCCTTTTAATCAAATTAAAATGCGGGGTAACTAGTATAAAATTAGCTTTACCACTAGAGTTGAATTTTGTTATTAACAGGAGCTCTATCACAGACCTTTATCTTTCGAGCAGATTGAAGAACGAACATGTCTTGCATAAACAAATAAAACGGATATGATATGGGAAAAAATAACAAAAAACCGAATCGTCACACAATCAATTGCAATTTTCAGTTGTGTTGTTCAACCAATCTGTCATGAGCTACCAGTCGCTCAAAAATATATTGTAACTGTAAATTACTAATAGAGAATAAGTATGATTGCTATGTACCGAGTGTCCTGTTAAGGTTGGCTAGCGGCTGTATGTATCTCGGAAACTTATCCTACAGCGTCCAGAAAATAATGTTGATAATAAAAGTAACCCTGAGAAGTATACAGTAGTCTCGCGATAACATGAACACTATATTGGTTCCATCATCTACCTTGTAACGTGAACACCGCTTTTCCCGGTAACGTAAACAAACATTCTATTCAACGGCAGGTATCACATTCAGAAGCAATTGAAGCAATCAACACTGTATTAAAGTGGACGCAGCAGAATTCATTGGAGATCAGTGATATTCTTAGTCTTAGAGCTGTTTACGAAAAAGCCATATTGAAAAAGTTGTCATCTAAACAAGTTCAAAGTAAAATAACTACATTTTTTACAAAAACTGATGTAGAGCTTAATAAATAAAATGCTAGAAACTAGACTAGTTGCTTCTTTTTCACTTTTTGTATACTTTCATTAACATGAACAAATTCGATTCCGTGAAGGCCCCTGGTGCATTTTGTGTTCACGGTATAGCCAGTCTACTGTATAAAAATTATTCTTCACTTTCAAATTTTACCGCTAGAAGTCACTTTTAAATCCGAATCAAAAAATGATTTTCTCCATAAAATCAATAGTGAACGTATGTTCAACTGTTTTGGACTCTCCTATTGACACTTTACAAATTGTTTAATTGACGATTCCTTAAAGCAATATGCAACATATCCTGTCAGAGATTATAAATACACTAGATAATCACCGTCCATGTAGCTACTGGACGCAGTAAAAATGGATGCAGAAATTGATTAGTGTGGATGCAGGCCACCAATGCTCTCCTAGCGCTAATGTATCTCATTCGGTTTTTTGTTACATCTGCCAGCGATTACGGGCCTATTCGGATTTCCCGGACGACCCTTTTCTACCTGCACCAGAGATTGTGTATTTATAATCTCTGGGTAGTCCCTGCCATCTCAGGCGAAGGTCCCGCTTGACCGCACTACAAGTCTGGTTTAAAGAATTATATACATTTCTGAATTCGGCATGCCACCGACATCTACATGGAACTTATGAAACTATTTTTACCGCGTCCAGTAACTACATTTACGGTGATTATCTAGTGTATTTATAATCTCTGATCCTGCAAAAAACTTAACCTCAAAATAGTTATAGTATAAAATGCCACTATGAGAACAGTCGTTAGGGACCTCTAGCAAGTGGTCAAAAACTTGAAAACTTATCTGTACTAAATTTCAATATGATTGGCAATTCAAGTATCATGCCCTCATATGACAAGAACTGAAACTATACCTAGAGAGAAGGGATTTACATAATTAACCTTGTGTGTTGCTTGATCTTTTATGAAAAACCAATTACTTTATAGATTGGACACTGTAAACTATTTAATTCTGAATCGCTAATACACTATTTTTGAAAAGGATACGTGTTAAATTTTAATTTGACGTCTTGTATTTAAAAAAAAAGACGATAAATCTACGACCCATAGGAAAGAAAAGTTTTATTTTATTTATTTTATATCACCCTCTAAATATTTTAGATTTATTTCCAGAGCACCATGTGTCTGACCTACTACTGGGTGTTAGCTTTAACGCAGTTACTAAGTTACTGGAAAAATTGTAAATATTTTGTGTTGTTGTTTTTCTATTATGAATGGAGGTACCTATTCAACATCTGATTATTTACAAACGTTTGTGTGAAAAATATATGTCCAGTTTTTAACAAGCCGAGCGTGTCTTTTATTTTGAACCGTCTAGGCCGGGAATACGGGTAGTATTCCAACGGCGAGACAACACCATGTATAGCAAAATCGATAGAAGTCTCTTGAAAATATTTGTGCATTATTTGATCAAATATGTTTAGGTAGTTCATTCTCTATTTGAAAATTATCAATGTAGCTCAACACATTGGAAAGGTTGACACCTTGCTGTAGGGTGTCCCGATTTAGAGACCATTAACACAGCAAGTAAAAAAAAAACAAATGAAGGTCAAATATACTTATGTAATGGATACTAAGACATAACCTCAGAAAATCCTATGACAGCTATTAGAAATCTTTTATACGAAATTAAATAACCTAAAGTCATTCTACACCCTCAAATTACCTCTGTACTGATTTTTTATAAAGATCACTTTTAAATTTTATTCACAAATTTAAAAGTGAAACATTTTCTGGTATACTTCAATTTTATTTCACGGTTGAGAAAATAGTAGCCAAGTCAAAAGGCATATGTATTAAAATAATTGCCAATAGAATTTTCACAATAGACACAAAAAAATTGCAACAGAGTCTAAATAATCATATTTTTAGAATAACTTTATTAATAAACATTTAAATGTTGATTTTTAATTACTAAGTATGATCCCTTCAGTCACAATTGGACTCTGTATATTTTTTTTTGTTGTAGCATTTAAATCTTTTTTTAATATTTATCTATTTAGATATTTTTTTTTGCGACATTAATTTTTCTTTGTAACACATTTTTGTGGTAGTTTTCTACTATATCTCAGCTACTAAGCGACAAATGAAAAAACGGCAAAAACATACTACGGGTACTTATTTGAATAAAATATGTCGCAAACCAAAATCGTATGTTCATCCATTTCACAAATTTGTACCCAAATCTCGAGTATAAACCAAGACACCCTGTATGTAACGTAAGGTTATTAATTATTCTGAACGTCTGATGAAAATCGATCAAAATAAATACGCATGAGAAAAAGTGCACATAAAAACGAACGGAATCAGAATAATTTAAGACTGTGACAGAGCTCTTAGGTAAAGCTAGGTATTACTTGCATGCAAACGTACAGTGGCTTGTCTACGTTGGTGATACCAAATACCCACTTTCGCCATTTGCGCCTGAATGTTTTTCGCAGTAAGAGCCTTCACTGCGCCTTCGGCTGCTGCCGGACTCTCAAAATCTACAAATCCGTACCCTGCAAAAGACAGATCGATTGTAAAAGAATGTAAAAATTTGTGCACGATAGTCGACGTCTTACCTTTACACTTGTTAGTATTTTTATCTAAAATCGCTTTGGTGGAAATGATTGTACCAAATCTGAAAAAGAAAAGCCGTGATACAAAAAGTATACATCCGTTTCATCACAATCGTTTTTAATTTACTGAAAAATTCTTAGTTTCAAAATAGCAAGATGACTCATTTTATAAGCCTGTTCATAATTTACAGCAGCCAACACAAAGAGAATACGAGCTGTCCATACATTTTTCCTGACGCATCCATCTATTCCAGCTGCTATGGGTGTGTGCATGGATTAAGTTCAAATATATCTTTCTGATAATTTAATTGTTATTGTATATTAATAAAGAGTGACAAAGAACATAGATGTTGATGACGACCTAAAATACATGATTCGTAGAGCAACTCATAAATGGTGTTTTAAAAATGAGATGGTGTATGCAGTTATTTATTTTAAAAATGAGCTTTCCACAATAAAAAATATTTGAGTTCCTATCTTACAGGATGAAATTGACTAGAATATCTAGAAGGGTGCTTTTGCGAATTATGCGTGATACAAACTTCCGTTTTCAAAACGAAATTGAGAGTATGCTCATAGAAAAAAAAATAAATAATGATATGGCAAAGAAACTATTTCAAATATTAAAAGATCGAAATCTGAATCGAAGAATATATTACACTTTGACGAAACATGGATAAATGAAGGTCATACGGAAGATGGTACAGTGTAATAATAAGTGTAATGTGTAACCATTTTAATAACAGTGCAAATAAACAGTAGGTAAGTATAAGTGGGTGGTGGTGGGCCGTCACTGTCCAAAAGGACAGCATTCTACAATTGTGGAGGGGATGACAAAAACTGCTAGGTTCACTCAAGGTCAATTTTATTAAGTTATTTTTGGTAATTCTGTTTTTTTAACCCTTCTCAAGTGATCCACCTTCCTTACTTATCAAAATGCTGTAAACTAGTCACTTTATACTATTTTGAAACTCGGGTACAGTAAAATGATACATTTTAATATGCAATGTTATCTTTTGTGATCTATTAAACAATGGTTTGTTTGAAGTAAATTTTACTAATATCAAAATTTCGCAAAATTTTTACTTACTGTTGGCACATATTAACTAGGTCTTTGTCAGTGGTTCCAGGGTTAAGTCCTCTAATGTACAAATTAGTTTTCGAGAGCTGCTCTGATCCTGATGAGGAGTTGGTAGAGGATGAATTCGTGTTATTGTTAGGCATGTTGTTGCTAAGGGATGTCGATACGTTGCCGCTTTGGCTACCGGTTTGACTACTGGAGCTGCTAGCATTAGACGGGGAAGTGGCTGTTGGCACTCTCTGGCTACCGTACTGGAACGATATTTCCACCAATTACCAATTGGAATTCTACTTTAGTCTAATGAAATTTTATGTAAACCCAGTTTAGACTAGGATGGTGTCATGTACAAAAAAATTGATTTCGATAAACCTTGTGTATCTGCACCAAAAAGCATCAACTCACCA
This sequence comes from Monochamus saltuarius, assembly GCA_025584915.1. Lineage (NCBI taxonomy): Eukaryota > Metazoa > Arthropoda > Insecta > Coleoptera > Cerambycidae > Monochamus > Monochamus saltuarius. The sequence continues at coordinate 15,268,954 of CM046727.1, read as the reverse complement.
TAAAAGAACAATGACAATATCTTGACTTAGACATTCATCGTTGATAAAACATTACTAATTATTTTAATTTCATTATACTGCACGCTACCAAAAGTGAAATAGTATGTGGTTCTATCAACGATAAGATAAGTAAGATAGATAAATTTATTCAATAAAATGCAATAAAAACCATTATCAACATAAATTATATAGATAAAATCAGTTAATTCTGGTAAAACGTCTTCTTGGAACTTTTAATACAAAAGATCAAATCAACAACTATTATTTATAATCGAGTGTTACAAAATTTATGTATTCTCTATGAAATATTAAGAATAAAATAGATATAAAACAATTCAAATTTTCATACCACTTTCACCAAATCATAATAAATTTTAGTATTACAAGAACTTTTTAATTTAGCATACTTTGTAAAATCGAGATCTATCTTCATAATAATTATTTCAAATTCGCAAATTCCTTAGCTTTTCTTGATTAATAACAGTTTGATTAAATTATATAGAAGTATTAGAACATTAGAACTACTATTAAAAGCATTTGAGGTTATCTGCTTCCTCTTCTATGATTCTGCGACGGGTTACAAAAGAAGAAGAATCACCCTTTTTTAGGTTAGAAATTAGAATGTTAAAAATAATTTAGAAATATTTGAGGTTATGTAAGTTTATTTTATTGATATCATTGTTGTGTTAATCTTTTTCATGCATATTGAATTTTCAGACTATTTATTGAATATAATAACTATAATAAATTATTTAGAAGTAACAAACAAATACTACTCATTTAGAGATGAACAAAATAAAATACAGTCAACCTTGTAAAAGATAAAAAATCTTACAGGAGGAAAAAAATGAATAGGTACAGAGGAACATTGGTACTTTTTTAAAAAACTTTTTGTTTTGAAGATTAATAATTTTTGGTAATAAATGATGAATTAGGTTTTAGGTAGATAACAGAAGTATTTTACATAAGACGAAACAGGTTTTATTTATTTCATTCAAAATTTTTTTTTAAGGTAGTTTGTTGATAAAGTGCAATTTAGAAATCTGTAGTTGCTATCTTATCTAAGTACCTACTACAAATAATGAATATTTATTATTTTTATTTGGCTTGTGAGTTCTATGTTCTACACAGGGTGTAAATAAAAAAGTAAGGAAAAATTCAGTCAAAGTTGGAATTTAAAGTGGTTTTTTAATAATTGCACTGTGTTTGACTGTATTAACTTAAAAATTTGGGAATATATATTTTTGGATATGACAAAACATAATCTGTTGTCTATTTCGACGTGTTCCCTAGAGGGCGCCAAATCCAGCACATTTGGGATGTAAATATGAGCGTAACATTTTTAGCCCTTACGTTTTCATTGTTGAAACATTTTTTATTAAAAAATTTTAAACCTATATTGTTTTTGAAGAAAGATATACTTGTCATTAGTCTAGAAATTGACCATGTTCGAGATAACAGCTTTTCAACAATCAGCTCCCTGTATAATATTTTAACGTAGCAAGCAACCAATAGTAAGTTAAATTTTAACAATTATCAGACAAAATTTATGTTAAAAGTTAATAAATATTTCTAAATGTAAGGTTTTTATCCAGTTTTCATTAAAATCAATTAAGTACTTGGCAAAATTTTAAAATTCTGACACAATAATTTAGTGCTCTGTAGGAAATACGTCGAAATAGACAACAGATTATGACTTTCCATATCCAAAAACATTTGTTCCCAAATTTTTAAGTCGATACATTTAAAGACTTTAATAATGGTATATAGCTTAAGGGCAGATTGTTAACGTCAAAATAAAGTGATTGAGCACAAAATTTTGCTGTTTTGGAGTCACATGCACAAGTTGGGCCTGGCTGAGGAGGCCGAGTGCCGGTTGTGTTTAGAAAGTGACGAATCGGCAGAACACATGTCACTGTCCGGCTGGAGAACGGACCAGATTTTCTATATTTGGCAAAGTGCATCACTTGCCAGAAGATCTGGACAGAATCTCACCCAACAAGGTTATTAGCTTCATAAAGAGGCTAAACCTGTTGGGTGGAGTGTAACAAGTATGTGAGCCACAATAGACCACAGTCACAGTGGAGAGCTAGCTTTTGGCCACAACCGGCAGTTGCCCTCCTCAGCCAGGCCCAACTTGTGCATGTAACCCCTTAACCGGCAGTGCCCAGTATATAGGCCAACCAGTCTTTAGGTCAAGCCCATTTAACTGTAGCAAATTTTTAGCTCTCTTTGTCGATGTGCCCCCTATGAATGCTTTCGAATGAGCTAATCTTGGCAGATCTCGCCAGTACTCCCTTATATTTTCCTCCGCCCAGGTCGAGATCACTGCTTTGGCAGTAGCCGGGCTAAGGCACCTATAAAGCTGGAAGAGGCACCCCGCCTTGCTAACGAGTCCGCTGCCTCGTTTCCCTGGATACCCGCATGACCAGCTTTCCAAACCAGGGTTACTCTGTTGCTGGTACCTAACCGCTCAAGAGCCTTTTGACAATTCCATACTGTTCTTGAATTACACCGGTAGGATATAAGTGCTTTTAAAGCTGCTTGGCTATCAGAAAAGATTTTTATCGACCTGCGTTTGAGTCTAAGCTTTTCCAGCTTCCACACAAACAGTTCGATGGCATAAATTTCTGCCTTAAAAATTTGTAGTCTTATGTTTTTTGAGGTGGCAATTACGAATATGCCAACAGTGTTGATGTCACGAATAGGGGGCGCTAGTTATACTGTACTGCCGATGTAAAAATATGTCTAACGTTTCGTATTTTATACTTTGGAATTTTTTAGTACGAAACTATTGACTTATCTTCAATTCTAAATAGAAAACGTATACCTGTTACAAATCGATAAACTCAACTGTTTTTGAGAAACAGATGAATTAAGTTTTTGAGATTCGGCGGCAACAATTGACTAAGGCATGTTGGGCTCAATCGCTTTATTTTGACGTTAATAATCTGCCCTTAAGCTATGTACCATTATTAATGACTCACCCTGTATATTTTTTTACGTTGTGTGCTTTCAACCTTTGACATACTATTAATTTTCTTGCTTACCGAATTAGAATTGTAGTTACTGTTGCTAGTGGTGCTGCTGGGCGTGTAAGAGTTCTGTGCCGGGGAGACGGCCGCCGCCGCCGCCGCCGAGGCCTGTGCCTGGGCCGTGTTGACTTGGGCAGGCTGCTGCGCCTGGGGAGTGAACCTCTGATAATAAGTAGTGCCTGCGGCCGGGTGTTGGTGCTGGTGACCGGCCCCCACGTTGCCCCACTGGCCGCGGTAGCCCCCCGGAGTCTGGTGCTGGGTGGCCATGGGCCCACCGCCACACCCCTTCACTCCGCCCCCGCCGAACGACGCTGTTGCCGGACGATTTCCAGACCCGCCTCCGTTGCTAGTCTGAAAATGAAAAACCTCATTAGAAAATCAAAGATAAGACCATTGAACACGATAAATACCAATTTTTGTGAAAGCGTTTCAAAATTGGCAAATTTTAATACCGATTAGAATTTCTAAATGACACTGCACTGCACTAGTGCCTAAAAGTAAAAAAAAATAAACATTAAAAACAATGAAAATATTTATTTATTATAAATATTAAAGGTACAATTATGTAAATTGTTAAAGAGAAAACTAGAGGTACTCAGCTGCTCTTCGCTAACAGCAATGCCAGTACTAGTAGTCGGAATGAATAAATTGCTAGTAGTGGCAATACTGTCAGTCAATAATTTCTAATTTGGTGTATCTTTCCGACCTATGATTCGTTTTCTTTCTGTTTTCTGAACGGAATTTTCAATATAACCCTCGTCAACTGAACTTGACCGCCAACCTCCATGTCACTTTAAAAGTGTCATGTCCGCTCCAGAATCTGCCAATATTGTTGCACTGCTGCGCAGGAAGCAATGGCCAGTGTATTTATTGGCGATGAAGAGTCCAAGGAATTCCGCTGTATTTTTTGGCATACCTCCAATTATATTGATTCCAACTGGTAGGGCACAACATTTATTACTTCGATATGTCAAGAAAAATCGCTGACGCGTCGTATTGAGTGGACGTAAGTTTTGCGTACTTACAGAAGATATCTAAAAAATTGATAACATCTATTGATCCCTAAGTAATCGTAAACATTCTTGGAACATGAGTTTTTGTGCTCGGAATTTTGACACTATATAATAAATGACTGACAATATTTTATGGCATCTACTGTCAAATATGTGATTTCTTCCCACATACTTCAACAATTAAAACAACTTAACTAATAGGAATTCTTCATTCTCGGCTTGTTCCATAAAACGTTCTATTTCCAGCTTCGTAAATATTTTTGATTTCTTTGGCTGACATCCGAAAGCTTTTCTTTTGGAAAATACAATTAAGTATATAAATTTGCTAATATCTACGTTTTTGTTTAGATAATTCATAACTTGAGAGGTTTCAACTGTTATGAGAATCATTTTCTTTTTGTACATTTGAACAGATCATTTCCATTAAAAACTTTTGTTTCTTGTTTTTTTTCAAATCTAACCCTTAGAATGAGGGGTAGAAATATTATTATTATTCCAGTATAAAACAATTATACACAAAGTTTAAGTGATATCAGGGGATGGATGCAATGGGATGTTTTCAACCAGCAATACACGTACGTATGGAGTGCAACATAATTAAAAGCAGCAGTTCTCAAACTTTTTAATTCTCTCCGGCAGAAATACCACTTGAATACGACTTTAATTTGCAAAGGTATGCTTAGGAAAACAGGACGATATCTGGTAAATTTAGAACAAAGTTAAAAATGTCATATTCACGATTTCTGAGTAAACGAAACAATGGCTGCTCGGCACGTTATCGCATACGATATCATTTATATTTTTACTCTGGTATGTCGGTAGTTCCCTGGCGAATAAACAAGTCAACTAAGGCAAAATGGGTACTTAACCAATAAAATATAACAATATCGTTCTCTAGAACGCGGGATAAATATTAGATTATAAATTGCTAAATTCTAAGAGATTTTTTAGTTTGTTATAAGCATCCCCTTATTGATTTTATTTGAAATGCAACCAAAAACTATAAATATATATAAAAAAACTGATATTAGTTGGCCATGCAATTTTATACAATTCCACAAAATCGGTTAACTATTATATATCCTTATGAAGGAAAAAAGCTTGACCTGTATCTCAAAAATGAAGAAGTCTATGAAAATTCTAATTAAAGGCGCCGTATTCTTGAAATCGTATTTTCTACAAATAAATTTAGACATTCAAGAACTGAATAATATAGATTTTATTAAATAACAGGAATGTTACCTCATGCCACTTGCAAATATTCAAAGTACCGAAGTAAAACGAATAAACAATGGCAGACAGTGGCCTAACCAACAAATTTTTAGGTACAGAAATTTTTCAAAATACGTATTTTTTAAATTTAACTGTAGACCAAAATATTATAACATAAACTTACATAGTTCTGCATATAAGATTGTTCACTTTTGTAAGTATGTGAAAATAATTGTTAAAATGTGGAGTCAGAATAGTCAAATAATGTGTGTCTTACAAACGCTTTTTAAAAGTTATTATTTTATTTGAGAAAAATATCTAACTATAAAAATTATTATAAAAATTAAAATTATTTGAAGTTAAATATCGACAATGACAAAAGTGACAGCCTGTCAATGAATTAAATATGACAATACCTACTTGATAGGAATTGTAGGAGATTTGATTTATATTAGCTTAAAATACCTTTCTAATACAGTAAAAATGTTACAAAAGCCATAAGGAATATACGGGTAGATATTGTGGGTGTAATTCAGCCCTCGTTGGGGCTTTTATCCATAGAGTAGTTAGTTTCACACAATATTATTAATACCTAAAAATATATAAAAACTTTTACATAAAGGGTATCTAAACATTATTCAAGTAGGTATTGTCATATTTAATTCATTGACAGGCTGTCACTTTTGTCATTGTCGATATTTAACTTCAAATAATTTTTATACTTAGATATTTGACTCAACTTAAAAAAGGCCACCTGAAGAAGCAATCCTAAAAATGCAGAAATAGGTTAATCTCATCTATTGTGGTTGAATTGTCGTGTTGCCACTGCCAAAAGTGAAGTTAGATATTTATAGTGTTTTCATTAAAGCAGGTTAGTAAACTTAGATATATTAATTTCTTTAGATATGTATTGAATAGAGCTTTGTCTGTGGAATTGTTCATTAGCATACCTAGATGTTTGGTATCAGAGAACATACATATGACTTCATTGATAGGAATTGTAGGAGATTTGATTTATATTAGCTTAAAATACCTTTCTAATACAGTAAAAAATGCTACAAAAGCTAATAATAAGGAATATATGGTTAGATATTGTGGGTGTAATTCAACGCTGGTTGGGGCTTTTGTCCACAGAGTAGTTAGTTTCGCACAATATTTTATTAATACCTAAAAATATATAAAAACTTTGACATACTTCATACTGTAACAATTATTGTTTTCCTGCAACCATTTATTTCACTGTTAATTGCGCTTAATTTTATTCACAAGTATGTACCGAACTTTGTCACGTACCTATGTAGTTTATAAATGAAACCTATTGACGACACAATAATGACGTAATCAAATAAACGTGGGGTTTACCGAAAAACAGTTTTTAGAAAGTACCGGGAGCGACAAATAATCGATAACGAATTGATAACGCAATCACTGGAAAATTACGTTGCTCATGAAGCGAATATATATTTAATTTTAAGTAACAACTTGACCTCAAAATCGTGTTATCAACGATGATACGATTTCTAGTGCGATGCATGATTCATACGCTTAACAAACAATATAAATGATATTATTTGATGAGGTTGAGAGTTTAAATTTTGTAAATTAAAGGTGCAAAACAGGAAACAGTCTCGCAATGAATCATAACTAAAAAGAGTAGATAGATAGACACATTGACAATCGTTTCATATGCAGTTAATACTATTATCAACACTTTTTTAATCGTAACTATTACAATAATTACTGTTTCAAATTATCACCTGCTGGTCGCTTTTACAACAATATGTATTTTAAAGTTAAGTAAGTGGTATCAAAATTTCTGTAGCGGTTTCAAATTTCCAATCGCAAAACGATCAATATGAATATAATGCATAATTAACATTCAGACTCGCAATCGTGCAAAACAATTAACTGACCTTTAACCTCTCAACAATGAAAATTAAATAAAATTTAGAACCTTGTTATATTGAGGTACTTGCATATTTTCATTTTTTTCATCGGAAAAATACATTTGACAAATAACACAGGATGTTCCTGTTAAAATCATATTTTTTTAATAGTCAATTAAGTATTTTAAAATTTAACGAGTAAAAAATATTTTAAAATTCAAGGGCATATTATTTTAATTTTGGTCAATGGAAAAAAAAGTTTGGTACAATTATAGAGGTGAGAATAACATTAACAAAGAAGGCCAACAATTAACCTAAATCACGTATCAAATATGGTTTCTCTATAATAAAGGATAGATATTTTTTCCCGAAATTTAAACCCCACTTTGGGGGCTAATAACTCCCCAACATTGTATACGGGGTGTTTTAAAGAGACATGGCAATATTGCTGTTATAAATTATTTAAGAATGTTTTTAAATACACTGCCAATTTGCTCCATTTAATAAAATATATATTTCATGGGGTGGCTGAACTAAAGCAGACGTTTGCAAACATAGCTTTTGACAACTTGGGGCTTTTCACGTTCTACCCCTGATAAAATTATGTGCCTTGTCTCACCTTCTTTTAGACTTTTTAGAGGTAGCACATGATCCCCCAAGTAGTCCAAGATATGTTATAGATATCTCGAACCGAACCATTATATCTGAACCTAAAAGGTTGAGGTTAAGTTGAGGTTACACACTAGGAATTCACGATATGCTAGATCTTACATTAAAGTTTGATAACGCCTAAAATATTCCTAATAAATAAATAAACACAAAGAATTACACTACAAAACACAACTTCCTTGACAATTAAATGCTTTATAACCTTTAGCGGCAAATGTAAACAAATTGTTCTCCTCCATACAACGTCTTGAATTTTACAGCGCCATCTATGGTTCGTGTGAACACTTGTACGTATTTTGAATTGCCGTCTAAAGCAGTAGAATTGCTAATCTATACAATGAAAGTTCCTAATTTTGAATTTCAAAACATACATCACTATTCCACATGGTAATACCATTTCGAGGAATTCCCCATAAATCACGACAAAAAAAAAGTAATTACACTGCCTAATGACTATTTTATAACTACTTTACATTACCATTTCTCATATGGAAACTGTTGCAAAACATTACCTCGAAATGCAGCATGAGCATTACCCAGGTGGAGAGCGCTGGCAATCGAATTCCAATCACAAAAAACACGATAAAACACGCACTAATCAATTACACCAGGTGTCCTGCTGAGCAAGTGTCCCGCCGTACAAAGAAAATTCTATTTCCCAAGTTGACCTCTCCGCGCCACGAGACAATGAAGAATCATAAACAAAAGGCTACGAAAATGGTAAAGCCAGATAAGATTGCTAATATGGCTGATAATTTAGGAGAGGTAGAGGGGAAACTGTTTGTGAGTGACGGAATGACTCACCCGACCGATAGTGAATATTGTTGCATTTACTGGGAATTCAGTTGATAAATTTTTAAATAACACTATTAAATTGTTTTAATATATTAGAGCACAAACATTTTATTACGGCATAAACGCTTGATTCTTTGCCTAGTTTGTTGTTAAAGTTAATATTATTAGATTAACAGGTAGAAAATTGCAAAATTATAAATTCGAAAGGGTGCAGATACTTCCAAGAAAAGAAATAATCCTAAGTATAGTATTTCCAAAGTCAATTGGTGGCCAGTGTCGGCTCGTGGACTTAAACCGTTCGCAAATCTCAGGTCCGGACTTGCCACGACCTTAATATTTAAATATACTTTATTTATATTAAAACAAAATTAGTTTAGTGTAACACATATCCTCAGAAAGTGACGTAAATTCTCATTCTAACTCAGAAAATGCAAATCTGTATTCTTGACCATTCTCATTATAGTTATTTCCCATAAAAAATTGGGAAATTATTTCACATGATTTTTGCTAAAGGAATATAAAGCTTCAAGAATTGTAAATATACACATAGATAATAATATACCCAGGAACTTTTTAAGTGGAATGAATTCCCACTCGAATTTCACTGCATTCGATAATCGAGGTGCAGGAGTGTTGTTTTTATTTATATTTATAGCAAACAAGTAAAATATAAAAGTTGCAATGGAACCGTACGTTGGGATACGTAGTTAGAAGCAACGTTATATTATTATACGTTCATTTTGACGTCATAAAAAATATTCTACAGTGACTAAACTCAAGTCATACTTCTATTTTATATGCCTAACGGATATTTAACGATTTTAGATATCACGAAGATTTAGCATACTGTCACGGATTTCCCAATCCGAATTTCTCTTTCTGCCAGAAAAACAATCCGTTAATTAATCACTTCTTTATTAACTGCTCAGTACACTACTGACTACTAATTACAGGTCAACTAAACACTTATTTAATTAATAGCTATCTAAATCGCTTTGATCTCTCTAATTAACACTTCACTTGAACACTGTAATACAAGACTATAATTCCAAGACTAACTAACTCGGCCGTTTATTCTTCTTTTATAGACCCAACGAATATTCCAGGTATATTCCAGTATCTCTAGATCCATTTTCTCGTACGACTCGAATGCTTCTCATCGATTCCCGATTTTTCCAGTCCCCTCTCGATTCACGGCATGTTGTTTGTTTACCAGAATGGCGTAGGGGCGATCGGGGCAATTTCGTGTTTCGCGATACCACATTCGTGGATTTTGGGTGTGAGTGGGGTCAATTCCGTGACAATACATACATTTTAATTATTCACGGATACCTTCAATTAATCGCCGTCTTGAAGCAAATGTGACAGCATCAGGATATTCAATGAATAACGCAGTAAATAATGTTTACGACAGTTTATTTTCCAGTTATCAGGACCTAGTGCTGAACGTGTGAAGAAAAAAATTGATACCGTTTTGCAGAACAATCCGGGATATCTTGACTTTGTGCCGTATAGTAGATCTTTTTAATGTCAAAGAAGTAGATTTCTCTGAATCCACCCTGAATGTGCCATCCATCCATGAAAAAATATATATTCTTTAAATATGCCCCAGTGACCTCTGTGGACGTTGAACACACTTTTTCGAAACCGAAATGGATTATTAGTAACAAATGCCACAGCCTTGAACATTTACAGCAGTTGCTTGTTATTCAATTTTATTCCAGTACTACAAGTGAATAGTAATGTAGTGTTTTGTAAACTAATAAACTTCCTGGCGAATTTGCTATTTTATATTAAAGTAGTATTTAACCAACCTTTTAAATATAAGGTTCTTCTATCTTTTAAAGTTGCAAATTTATCGATGACGTAATATAGTTCTGAAGTAATTTATGTCTCGTTGTTGTCTTTGAATTGCGCAAGTCTTTCAGGTAACCCAAGATATAAATGAAACATTTCGACTAATTCAAATGTTCATAGCATGCGAAGAACTAAACACCAACACAGAAATAACAACACCGCTGACACCGTAAAAGCTTATTTTAGATGTACAATCAGGTGAAGCAGCTCTCGACCTCCGCGTTACCCGCTCCTATACGCATCCCCGTTTTCATAGCAACGTAAGTAAGGCTGATACACTGCAGCGCATTTTAATTGATGCCGATTTGCAACACTTTTTCCCATTTATATTAGATGAAAGATAATGTCGTGGTATGTCAACCGGTCACAGGGCCATTTTGTCAAACCTCAAATTTCACTATTTGCCTATTTCTATGAAGCATTTATGATGTATGGTCAACCCAGAAAATTTTAAGTCGATTTGATAAGTAATTTTGGAAATACGAGGTCAAATTGGAATTAAACGATGTTACAGAATTAATAGTGGTTTCTAAAAAAAAATTATTATGTAACCTCAACAAAACATTTGTTGTGTTATATATAAATCTATTATCTAGCATTTTTCAAATTTTAGTTAATTTAAAATTTGATTGATAATTATACAGGGTGTGTAAACAAATCTATACGAATGTCAAAATGCCTAAAAAATTTTCTATTTAAGATCTTTTGGCAGGCTAATATTGGGACACCCTGTATAGATGTTTAATATATAAATTTTATTATACAGATTCCAATTGCATACTACTTTCAGTAGCTCTATTAGAATTTACTAGTTTGATTTATTTTATTGGGTTACCTTGTAAAACCAAAAATTCAGCAATAACTCAGTATTAAAAAGACTAATAAGGTAGGGTAGGTTACCTACTTAAGACGTAGGTATATTTTTTAGTTACAAAGGTAGGTGATCGAGGTGAGGTGAAGTTTTAAATTTGAAAATCATTCAGATGTAAAAAATGCAAAATTACCCCATTTTAAGTGAAGCGGAACCTGACGAGCCGCCACTGCTGATGAGGTTAAAAACCACCGGCAAATGAATTTGTCTGGATTAACGGACGTACATTAATATATTTAAAAGGTTGTTTGCATCTTTGCAAGGTTATTCATGTTGACCTTTAGCTAAACGTACCTAGAGAACTAAGTGAGATATAAATTAGAAAATTGCTATACATTGTATTTTAGACACGGGTGTTTCCAAGAAAATATTTTAGCATTCTGCCACTACCAGAAATACCGGAAGTAACTGTCGAAAACTTGTATCATCGGCACAGTACAGATATAACTTGTTAAAATTTTTATTACACTGCTTTTAAAAACAGCTATGAATTCCTTGAAAATTACGTATTTAAACAGCAAATTCTAATTACTTCTATTCAATTGTCAAAGAAATCATAAGATAATTCAAAATCGTTAAGTGAAATGTAAAAGAGGATATTAATTATCTTTGTATGACATATACAGGGTGACCCTAAATTAATGGGACTCAGAGTAAGAGTAGATTCTTGACGGAAAAATATTGCGATGTAGCCAAACCTTTTTCTCCTAGTTCGAAAGTTGATGGTTAAAAAATATAGGGTGCCAAAGTTCAAATTTTATTTTCGATATTTGTAAATAACTTAAAAAATTCAAATATTTGCATACATTTTGGAGATCAATGTTTTTTGGGGGGAGAAATTCACAATTAGTTTCTAATTATAGCATCACTAGTAGAGGGCGCCACTTGTGGCCCATCATGCTTCTTTAAATGGATCAATATTTGGATTTTTTAAAAAGATGTCTGCAAATATCGAACAATAAATTATAACTTTAGCACCCCATAGATTGAAAAGGAGGAACATTCGAATAATGCATATTTGGCTTAACCGCTCTATTTTGAAGTCAGCAACTTGCCATTAAGCTCTGTCCCATATTAATGAATCACTCTGTATAACGCAATTTTTCGAAACAGGATGTTATACTAAAGAATGTCAGTAACCAATATTAATTCATATTTTAAAAATAACTATGAAACAATTTTTTTTATATATGCATTATCTATAAATGTGTTTTCTACAAAGGGAGCAGCAATTTATTCAATTATTGCTTTTGTGATATCTTTAATCTGTCTACTTAAAAATGAATGTGCGTTTAAATCAGTATCAGTGTTGTCGTTTCACTTCTAGGAAGCTTTCCGATAATTAATAATACTAATTACTACTACTAAATTATTTTCGGAAATATCTACCGACCTTAAATCCAGACTCCTGAGAAAAAAATACGAGTAACAACTAGTCACATATCTCTTTGATTAGATTATTGATGATTTGGCGAAAGGTACAGGGTGTGTATATACAGTGTTTCCCTTAAGTCACACTTAAGTCATTAATAGGTAAATAAAAGACATTATTGAGAATTCCCGAGACAGGTCGATTTTTTATTACTTTTTTTCAAATAATAATTTAATATACAGGGTGACCTACCTTCGACTTAAGAGGTTATCACATTTTTTTTCCAATTTCCGGATTACCCTAGCTGAGTGTCTACTGGAATGTACTCATTTATAAAAACATGGTGTTACATAGAAAAACGTGATCGATCGTAGGAAATTTTATTGTTCGTTAATAAAACCTTTGGACACAAAAACCTAAATTAAATTTTCAAATTGTTGTTGCACATTTCCAATAACTTCAGGCGGGATGGCACAAACTTCATGTCGAATTCGTTCCTTGAGATTAAGCGAAGATTATTTGGCTCAATGACGTATACCTTGCTGTTTACATATCCTCAAAGGAAAAAATCTAGCGGTGTTAAATCTAGCGATCTGGCGAGCCATTTCTTAGGTCCTCTTCTGCCAATCCACCGCTGATGAAAAAAGTCATCCAAGTAGCGGCGAACAGGGATGGCATAGTGAGGCGGTGCACCGTCTTGCTGTAACCGAATTGTGTCATTGGGCAAATCTGGTTCTTCTTCATTGGGGAACAGTACAACCAAGGAATGAACTAAATCAAATTGAAGAAAATCTAAACATCTTGCACCATCTAAATCTCCTTTAAAGAAATACGGCCCCAAAATTCTATTATCAATAATTTCGGCCCAAACATTGACCTTCTGGGGACGCTGAGTGTGCGCTTCTATCGTCCAGTGTGGATTGTGATCTGACCAGTACCGACAGTTCTGTTTATTAACGGCGCAAACGGTGTGTCAAACGACAAAAAGTAAGGAGCCTTATTCTGTTGTAAATTGAACAAGGATTCTAGAAATAGTTTTTGTTTCTAAAAAAACATTGGCGTTTTCTGTCCGTACGCACGCCACTGGTGGAAGAAAAATTATATTTTTACGTAAAAATATTGTCACGGAATTTGCCCCACTCACTCCCAAACCGACGACTGTGGCACCGCGAATTGCCTAAGATTGCCCCGATCGCCCCTACGCCATTCTGGTAAACAAACAACATGCCGTGATCGAGATCGGCCTAGAAAAATCGGGAAACGACGAGAAGCGTTCCAGTCGTACGAGAAAATGGATCTAGAGATACTGGAATATACTTGGAACATTCGTTGGGTCTATAAAAGAAGAATACACGGCCGAGTTAGTCTTGTATAAGTCTTGTATTAGTCTTGTGTTACAGTCTGAAGTGAAGTGTTTAGTTAGAGAGATCAAAGCGATTTAGATAGCGATTAATTAAATAAGTGTTTAGTTGACCTGTAATTAGTAGTGTTCAGTAGTTAATAAAGAAGTAATTAATTAACGGAGTGTTTTTCTGGAAGTAAGAAAAGACTGATTGGGAAATCCGTGACAATATGTATCTAGATTACCTATTCAAAGATTCCAAATTAAATTTAAATATCTAAAGTAGTTTTAAAAATATTAATAAATTTGGAACTTTTCATAAAAATTTTGACACCCTGTATCTACAAACTGATATTATTTTGTGGTTCTCTGTCTGCCTCTAAAGTTTCCGCTTTCGAAAGTGGAAAGGCGCAAATTATATTATGAGAACTTAAACTATATATTTTTTTAATTACGTCAATATTTTTTCGTAAAAATGAATACAATAATATTTTATAGTTATTGTTTTCGTCTGCTGGTCAAGTTTATACTTACTTTTTTTTATTCACTCGATAAGGAGATTCTGAAGGACTGGAGGGGCCCAGAAATTCGCCAGGTAGAACCTGGATTTTTTGGATTTGCCATCTTGCTGAACAGTGAATCTTCAATATAACTTTCATTGGCCAGTAACGTTGCCGTAGAACGCCTCATTCCATGTCTGGTAAAACTTTCTGGATCAGGGAGCCCAAGAAATGAAGCCACTTTTGAAAACGTTTTCGAAATTGTGTCGATGCCTACGTGTTGTGTAGTCCATCCAAATTGATGTATTTATGATACATTTCTACAGCATCGACTGAAAAAGCTTCTTCCGTGATCGTGAAACTTCTTGAAATATTTGTTTTCGCAACCGGAATGAGTACGTATAGGTAAATGCCTTTGTTCTGGACATGGGTGATATCCAAAAAGGTTAATTTATTGTATCGACTTGCGACGGCCATGATCGTTGCAACCTATAAAGAGTTCAAAAACGGTCAATGTATAAATTGAAATATTAAAATCGTGTATTTTCTACCTCAACTTGTAAATATTGCTCATTCGGTGCTTTTTCAAAAATTCTTCGATTTGATTTCTCTCCAGTATCTTTGCCTTCTTTAGTTTGTAATATCTTGATTCTACTTTCAAATATGAAGTAACTTTACCATACTTTGAAATACCAATACCTTTGTGCACTTTCAACATTGATTTTAACATGCAATATTTTGCCCACATCAAAGAGGCAGCAAACCGTTTCTCCAAATTGAAAAAGTAGGATAGTAAGTAGCACCTCTTCTGAAATTGATCCTTCTCCTATGCCCCTTTTGTTTCCAGTTATCGAATTCCATCATTTCCTTATCGTACACACTTTTGCTTTTCGCTGGTAACACACATAATGTTGCTTCTTGGGCTTTTTGCTGAATATCAGCCGGAATATTGAAATTCTGAGCATACTCACACATTTTTTGTGTCGATTTTGCACATTTTTTCACTTTTGATGACAGATCCAAGACTTCCTAGTATTCAACTGACAATCAATATTCTTGATTAAAATAAATTTGTCAAATATGACTTTTTTCAAAACCATAATTTTTCACCTGCCCTGCGCCTCACTCTCCGTTTTGGCCGTGGTCGTGGATAAAACGTGGAATTACACTCGGAAAATTAATCCTCTCGAAAAAATGTAACTGGGCTGCGATTCGAGTGTCCATTTTTTCCCTAATATAATTAATCTTGAATACATTTTTAAAGTAGAAGAAATGTAACTGATTTAAATTAACACTTTGTATAAAATCGTAGATATACAACAAAGATTCATTAGAGAGCAAATACACATGTATTTATATAAAAATATAATAATAAAAAAGTGACATAACTATATGCAGTAATACTCGTTATGTTAAAATTAATAGAAATAATTATAATTAATTGGAATAATTTGAATTAGTAATACAGCTGGTTGCATTAGATATTTACATTTCTACGAAGATTTTCCAGCATTTATTTTTTTTAATTCACACAGGATCTTACAATATGCACACAGGGCCCTACAATTTTCTGCTTTTCTAAATGGGATCATCATTCACTACTGGAAAACGTTGTGTTCTGTTTATACAATAGGGTACTATTGATTATAAAAGCAATTAATTAAAGTAAATATTATGAATAATACAGCATGTAACGTTGCATGTTACGTCGTGAACAAGCAGTGAGGTATTGTATAGAACCATATTTTATTTAGTATTAAAACATGACTGTTTATAATCGAGGTATAATGTAATACATTCAAGTTCAAGTGAAAAACTTGAAAACTAGATTTGGGGAGCTTTAAATTTTACATTCTCATTTTATTATTATTTCGTTAATCACATGCCTAATATCAAATAAAGTAACACATAATAAACTGATAAGTTTATTTACTGTCTATTTGTAAGGAAAACTGTTATCTTATAATTATTAGATAAACAAATACACGATTATTCCGTACGGTGTCTAGGTACTATTATTATTTTCTTGTACGTACTTGTATGAAATTGCTTTGGCAAATAAAGAAAGTAACTCGAAAATGAATGAGGAATACAGAAATCGAACAAGACTGATCTTCAACACTGACTGAAATAATTACACAGGTCCACAAAAAAAAGGTGGTGTGTGCTGAGGGTCCCATTATATTTTTTTCATGTACTTTTCCCGCTGAACATGAATCTGAAGTCAAAATGGGGGGTCGCACAGCAAATTTTAGAGAAAACCCATAAAAACGATAAAAAATCGCATCAGAAGTTTACACAGGTCCACAAAAAAAAGTCATGTGTGCCGGGAGTTAGACTATATTTTTCTTTTGTATTTTTTCCCGCTGAACACGAATCTGAAGTTAAAATTGGGGGTTACACAGCAAATATTGGAGAAAACCTAAAAAAATCGATAAAAATCACTTTCTCGTAATTTATTCCCTATGATACTCTCTAAAACTGAAACAATGAGAAATGCTGTGAATTAGTGAATATTTACTATTTTACAGCTATAAGTATAGCAAGATAGCTGTAAAATAGTATATATTCACAAATTCACAGCATTTCATTGTTTCAGTTTTAGAGAGTATCATATAAAATAAATTAAGAGAACGTGATTTTTACCCAATTTTTAGGTTTTCTCAAATGTTTGCTGTGTAACCCCCAACTTCAGATTCGTGTTCAGCGGGAAAAAATACAATAGAAAAATATAGCCTAACTCCCAGCACACATAACTTTTTTTTGGACCTGTTTAAACTTTTGATGTGATTTTTACCGTTTTTATAGGTTTTCTCTAAAATTTGCTGTGCGACCCCCCATTTTGACTTCAGATTCGTGTTCAGCGGAAAAATACATGGAAATAATGTAATGGGACCCTCAGCACACACCACTTTTTTTTTTGTGGACCTGTGTTATAAATGACAATTCAATGAATTTTTATAGTTACTTAAGTTGGTTAGCAACTCGAGTTTTATTACAAAAGTGGAATTCTAGAAAATAGCTACTCTGTGAGCCAAAGCCCCGACCGGCACTAAATTACACCTAAAAGGTATACCAAATAGCCACCAGACATATACCGGTTTCGAGCTTGATAGCTCTCATCAGTATGCCACAGGTGAGGCATAGGACGACCGATAGCAACACAGATCAGAACTTGCAATTGTACCCACCACAGTATACCTACTGGGTGCTTTCTGTTGTATTCAAACTCAGCCAGTGACTACTAGATGTAGACTTGTGCTAAGTCTCGCGGACTCGATACTCATTGGCCTATGTCGGACAGCTCTCGAGATGTTTACATTAATCTAATACTTTCGAAAAATTATTAATTATTTTTAAAATACCATGTGTCCTACTCCTACAACTTTCACACTACACGTAATATTTATATGTTTGTAAGGCTATCAAATTTCCCATTTTGACCATTATTCAAATTCTGACGATTACCAATTACGTAAAAAATTATAAAATATTTCCTTGAACGTGGTTCAAACACAATTTCTATGTTATAAAAATAACATAATAAATTCGTAATACGTCACAATAATAATCTTTTGACTTTTATCTTATCTATTTCTTATCAACCGCAAATGAAAACAGAAATATCTTTTAACAATGTCATTCCCAAGGAAAAATATCTAATTTATTTAAAATTAAATTATTATAATTTCATCGTATCGAAGAAATTTGAAATTAACGTTATAAAAAGGCTTCCTAGTTTTCGATTAATTCAACATACAATAATACACTTTGATGGTACGCGTCTTTAAAGACAATATTTTTGGGAGAAAAAAAATGTAGAATCTTGTAGTATAGAGAAATATCTGTAAACGACATAAATTCCTTTATTTAATTACTATAACGTTTAAAACAAAAAATTTGTCACTAAAATTGAACCAAAACCTTAGAATTTCGTACTCTTCAAACAACAAAGAACACTGGTCAAAGCTTAGATTATATTCGTCGAACGGCCAAGGTTTTTAACACTGTAAACAACTCATGATGTTATTGTTTAAAATAGTATTAATTATTTTATGCAAACATCGTGGATTATAGTTAATGTTGTTGTTATTGTTAGTATTAAGAGAATTTAAGTCCCCAACAACACAAGAAGTTTAAGAATTTATTGGTGTAAAGTACATTTTGCACTAGTGGTCTTCAGATGCGATTGCATCAGATTCTGTAAAAAAATAAAATATCGCATACGGTGTTTAGTTTGAAATAATTTTTCAGTACTTGCTTTTCGAAAATTTAATTTTGTCGTATTGAAATGCCGAAATAACGGACAAGGTGCTGATTTATGAGAAGTGCGACTAGTGCATATTATCGTGTGGCAGCTTAATACCACAGACGTTTTCCGAGTAGACCAAATATTATGCCGAATCCTCTTTGAACCACACTGTTTCCCTTCATTCCTATTTTTCTCTATCCCCTCTTAAATTATTTGTATTTTTTCATAGTTAACCCTGTATGTATAATTAAAAAGAAATAACTAACTAATATTTTCAGATTTTAAATGTTTCCCTGATAATAAGAGTAGTTTTTAGTAAAATATTTATTATTTTTTTAGTAGCCTCTAGTAATGACATGTTTGTCGTCACTCATCAGCTCAATAAATTATCAAATATATTTGCTTTTTGCCACCTACCGTCTTTGCGAGGCGTATTTTCGTTCACACACATTTTTAGCGTGCCAAGATGCAACGCTATCTTGCAACACTGACGTCGAAAAATTTTTCGTTTTTAAAATATGTCCTAGACTTTTAAACAAACATAATAAAATATAGCGCATACAAGTTGGCTTAAGTGGAGGTCTGTAATTCCAAAACGAAATGTCAAGAAACTACTACTCTGCAGGCGAATGCCTCGACCAGCATTGAATTACACCTGGAAAACCTATAGCAAACAGCTAAAGTTACTCGTTAGCGGCCCACCAGGCATACACCAGTTTCGCCCTTATTACTTCTTATCAGTATGTGTACATATACAGGGTGTTTAGTAAAAGAATGGCCATACTTTAAGACTAAGAAGTTATATAGGTCTGAGAAAATACTTCTTTATTTATTTAAAAATATGTTTTTTGTGAGATATACAGAAATATATTATTAAGTTTGCGTTAAATGTACAGGGCATTCTGAGCGACTGTGCCACTCTTGTTCTATTATTCTTATCAGATTTTTAAGGATAGAAGTTTTTGGATAATGATTAATAATTTTTTAACTGTCTTCGATTAGTTTTAAATAATACTTAGTTATTACAGTTAGTTGCTCTGAGAGTATGAAACACAGACACAGCGGGAAAAAAAATCCCGCATGAAAAAAATTCGTTTACTGTCAAATTAAATCATTTCTTATCATTATTTTAAATTTTAACTCTAACTTTTTTACAACTGATTATGAGAAGCCCTGCGCATGTGTTTATTTGATGGAGTCGAGATCAAGTTTGTAGTCTGCTCCTACATCAGCCAGGATCGTAGCAAACGTTATTCGGAAACAGTGGCCAGTAATTCCCAGCATTCGGCAATTTCAAAAAATCCCTATAGAATTTATACCTTGTACATATTCCATGTCTATATCCTAAGAAGAATCTTGAATGTTCAATAGATGACAGACGAAGAGAGGAATATTTTCGAAACATTTCGAAAAGATTGATTCCTTCGATGTTCCCGCTAGAAATAATTTTCTTCTCACGATCGTTTTTATGTTGGAAATCTCTATTAATATACGGGGTGTTCCAGAATGATGGTCAAATATTTTACCAGTATATTCCACAAGCCATTTCAGGGGGGAATCTTCATATGAAATTTTTCAATTTGGGTCCTTCCTATTGAGATATTCGAGTCTCAAAATGGCGGATAAAAATAGTTTTTTTATTTTTCCTCAAAAAACAGTTACACTTAGAAATTTCAATTTTGGTACACATTATCAACTAATCAAAAGCTATTTTGTGGTGGTGTCTATTCTTTAGCTCATGTTTCTGGAGAGTGGAAATAAGTAATCCCTAGATTTATTCCTTTCAGAACTTCTTCCTGCAAAAAGAAATAGTTTTCCTTACTCTAAACATCTTTTCGTCACCGGTTACTGATAACCGCAGTAGGCGGTTGCTCTGTTGATGTTTTTCTTTTGGCTTGTCAAACAAATCAGTCCTGACAGTTTTTGCAAATATTTGTAAACAACTGACTCTTCCGTACAAATATTAGCTAATAACTTGACGGAATATGCATACGGCAGGATTGGCAACAGTTATAGGAAACCTTTGTTTAGAAATATTTGCAAAAACTGTAAATTATAGACCTAATGGCAATTTGTTTGACAAGACAACAAAGAAACATCAACATAGCAACCGTATACTGCGATTATCAGAAAAAAAAAGTTTTGTTGAAATCGGCTATTGCAGGAAAAAGTTATGAAAGAAATAAATCTAGGGGTTGCTTATTCTCGCCCTCCAGAAACATGAGCCTAGGAATAAAAACCGCCACAAAATAGTTTTTGACTAGCTGATAATGTGTACCAAAATTAAAATTTCTAAGTGTAACTATATTTAAGGAAAAATAAAAAAAAATATTTTTTCCCGCCATTTTGAGATTCGAATATCTCAACAGGAAGGACCCAAATTGAAAAATTTCATATGAAGATCGCCCCTGAAATGACTTGTGGAATACACTGGTAAAATATTTGACCATCATTCTGGAACACCCTGTATATTCACCCATGTTTTTTATATGTTCAAGCTGAAAAAATGTTTGTTATTTACAACGGCCTGCTCCACGCCACACTTTACTTTCATCAAGTATAGGTTTTCTCATTTGCTTCTTTCAAAAATTTCTCAACTTCTGACATTCTTAAAACGCTAGACTTCCTGGATCTATGCCCTATCGATTTATGTTTAACGAAAGCAATTAAACTCGGAAATTTCTTAAATCGATATTCTCATTCCCTGACAATGCGTTTCTTATCACTGAATAAAGACTCCACAGCGTAGAACTCTGGTATACACTGAATTTTTGTTCAAAATAGACTAGCAGAACTGCCTCAGTGATAACAGTTACTCCTTTTCGACTACTCCAATCTTCAAATAAGCGATACGCTTTTTCATATTTATCTTTGGATTTTGTCGGCAATAATGATTGAATGGCGATTTTTGATGATTCTTCTATCTCATCTTCCATATTGACGTTAGAAGCAGAAGATGCTGACATTTTTCCTAAATCCGACACAATGATATTAAAGAAAACCTAATAAACACACTCAATTCTATATCAACGTCCCCTCAGAATTATTTATTCACATTTTCGAAATTCACAATTTTCAATAAAAAAATTATGATAACTATAGCTATAGAGTCGAGCTATTTTCAAAACACTACTAAAAAAATGTGCGCAACTCGTAGGAAAAGTGTCTTTTTTCTAATTTATTGCACAAATAGCTATTAATACAAAGTACGAATGAGGAAGGAGAAATATTTTAGTATTGTTATTTATTTAAAATAAAGTTAGAATGTTCTTTGCGTCATGACGTGCGTGAAAGTGTAAGGATTTCATATGTACTCGTTAAATGTTTTGAAAATGTTGGCAACCATGAATGTACGTCCTCCAAATAATTAAGTATCTACATAATTAAAACAGCCTTGAACCGGTATTATTTCTAGGACACGGTAATATGTGATAGCCTGAACAGTTATCTTGGTCAGTTCTTTTATGGGACAAACTCAACTACGATGTATTGCAGGCGATTTAAATTTGAAGCCATCAATGAGCAATCAGTCGTCAATGAGTTTGAATGGCATAGTTGCGAAAAAGTCCTAATACAGTCAACGTCACACAAAAATTGTTTTCCTTTTATAAAAACAACATATTTTCAGTTTTGTTCGTTAGATAAACGTGACCTACATCTAAATAATTAGTTGCGATAATTAAAATGAGGTTAAAACCTAGAATATTTCCTGTTGTAATAAACACTACGAAAAAATATTCAAAAATAGATATGTTTATTCTCATTTACTTTTAAGATAGGTCTTGTTATTAAAAAAAAAGGATAATGTATGCAAATTTGGTACCAAACAGGAAACGTATTCTCAGTAGACTATTCCGTATTTGTTTCGAGACAAATAAATCGTTCTTACATAAAACTGTTTCCAAATTTGAAAAAGTTGGGGCATTTTGAAATAAATACATATAAAAGGGGCTCTACTTCTAATCTATTAAACTAAAATGGATAATACAGAATTTAATTTTAAAAAAATCCTGGATATGCTTAAAAAATTTAGGGGTTTTTAAAAATACCAGTTCAGCTAATGCAAGAATATATCTTTTAATGCTTAGTCATACCATCCTCATCATGAGTTCTTTTTTTTAAACTGCCGTATTTCTTGTCAAGAAATGATAAAATTACTGGTGTCATATTTACAATTATTTTCGCATATTTATAAGTAAAAATAAACAATTTTATATTTAATACTTATGTGATATGAATATTTATATATAATGTAATAAACATTACAGTACATATACCTTGTGAATGCAAAAAAGATTATGTTGGAGAAACGTCTCGGCCAATGAATGTTAGAGTTGAGGAACATAAAAATGATATAACAAGACGGGAATTTGAAAAACTCAAAATTTGCGAACACGCTTGGAAAAACTGTCATTTGAGTCAATGGGGTTCGGCAAAAATTTTAGAGAAGATAACGCAACAAAAAGAAAATTAAAAGAGACCGCGATTATTTTGTTGAACGGAGATACCTAAGTGTGAGTCAAACTGTTCAGTAAACATTGATCATTGTTGGCTACAGTTGTATCAAGAAGAAGTAAGTAACAATAAAATAAAAATTATTTAACATCTCAGTGGAAGCAGAGAAACAAATTTTAAACTGTCACTTGACTTACGTTTAATACCTTTACTATTTTGAGAACGAAAACAGAGTTTTTCGAAACGTCCAAAATAGGGAAGTGCGCGATAGTGATGTGATTTTTATTATTTTTTACTTATTTGCTTGTTTCAGTGTGAGATTTTTTGGTTAGGCAAACTTAGTTTCAAAAATAACCCTTGACTGATCCGTTTGACGCAAGGGCTTATTTAATTCAATGTCACTTCGGATTTTATTGGTTAAATCTTTTAAATAATCCATTCCCAATAAAAAAGTATAGAAATATTTGTTATAAAAAGGTTTGTTTTTCTTCTACACTTCAATAATTGTAGAAAAGCATGGTTATATTAAAAAAAAATAAAAAATTAATTATCACAAACATTGTAACGCTTGCAAAATCAAGTATTCTATCACCTCCTAAAATTATTTTAACGACTTGCAAGACACCCTGCAGAGTTATATTTAAAAAAAGTACGTATTTTCGTAGATTTAGTTGCTTAAACCGTTTCTTAGGTATTTGTTCGTTTTACCTCGGTATCTTTGAAAATGTTCAAGTGGCATGCGACAACATTCCCGTTATTTGCTCATTTATTAGCTTGATACTCGAAATATCCTTAATTGCTGCACAATTTGCTGAAAATACAGTAGAATGTAATATTAAGAAAGCAATATGTCCAAAAAGCAATTTGAACTTTTTGTTCCTTAAATCTCTGCAATATTTTTATGAGCTCCAAACCTCCTATTTACTAAGCGTCGAAGACAAGAAAACATGAATTCTCGAAATTTTTCAGTCACCGGCGCATTCGCCAATATATAGAAAAACCCGAATACCGAAAACGTCATTTCTCTTACTTCTCCCATCAATAATATTGAACCTCTACTACTTATAACAAATGATTTATTTTATATTCGTTTCGTTCAACGAACAAACAAGGCGGAACCTGCCGCCTTATGTATATTGATTGCTCAGAAATCGAAGAAATTGTAGCAAAATTTGACATTTGGTGTGCCGAAAAAAAGGTATGTAATATTTCGGAGAAAGTTATTCTAGCGTAGTTGTCCCAGTTATCTTCCAAATATACACCCTCTACATTATGGAGTAATTATTCCATGTTGCGAACTGCAATTTGATTAAAAATATGGATGGATATTGGTAAATATACCAATGTTACTGCTTTCTTCAAAAGGAAATCAAGTGGTTATAGACCCAGAAAATCCAGAATATTTTCCAACAGGTTGAAAGGTTTATCAAAGAGGCAGACGATGAAAAGTACTTACTCCAAAAAGTTGTCTTGATTGTTGGTATACCTATTTGGAGCCTATAGGAGAGAAGAATTAACTTATTTACGTACAGAGAATATTGAAGATGTCGTGATGAAGAAGTCGTTCATTAAAGTGACTATTCCCAATGCCAAAACTAATGTTCCTAGGTTATTTACAATACCAGAGGGAGATATAGACCATCCATCCACCATTCATCACAACCGATTTCTTTTATCACGTACAGGAATTCAAAATGTACTACACAAGCAGTGGGTATAAATAACATAGACTCAATTCATTAAAAGATTGCCGAATTTCTTAGATTGCCCATGATTACTGAGTATACTGGGTACTGCTTTAGACCATGTTCTGCAATCTTCCTTGCAGATACAGGAACCAACATATCGATGCTCAAAAGACACGGAGGTTGGCATTCGACTTCTGTGGCAGACGGATACATAGAAAATTCCATAACAAATAAGCAGGCGATAACAGTGTATGTATAATGTCCAATTATCGATTTGAAAAGTTGTGTTATTAATATTTATAATAAATAAATAATTTAAGGCTGGGATTTTGTATACATATTTTTACCGTCTAACAGGGTTTCAAGCGAGGACACAGAACTCCAAGGAAATTGAAATAAATGGTTAATATTATCAACGTATTCACAAAGGTTCCCGCTAGTGCGTGAGATAATTTTGATTGCTCATAAAATCACAAGAATAATTAAAATAAATGTTAAAATACCTGAATTTTAGCCACACAGTTACTACGCCAATATGTCATGGCAAAATTATCACAGCCACCAAATTACTTCACTCACTACCCAGGACATATATAAAACTTGTGTCTCACTTTGGGATTAATATTTATTGCTAATTTTACATTTTGTGTTCTGGAGTAAAATCATAACGTATATCACGGCTTCCATTTTTATGTACGTCAAAATGCACGATAAACTTCAGGGAACCGCGTGGTTCGGGCCTATACGGTTTGTATACTGTCTCATAGATCTGTTTGATTCGACGTTACGTTCACTCAGGCTGTGCAATTCCTTTTCTACAAAATCCCCGCCTTAAAATTCAGTTATTTTATTCTACTTTTACGCACATGTGCGTAAAAAATCGTTTCAAGCACATGTGCCTAAAAGACTGTGATTTCGATAATGACATGACAATCTGAATGTCATTATCATGCAACAATTTTACGAAAGGACTTTTTCAAATTTTGTAAGTCTCAGCCAAGGCTAAACTTACATTTTTTTAGACTACCTCTAAAATCAGCTATGCATTCGTTGAAAATTGTGTGTAAAAGCTCCTTTCTTTTATGACGTTTTAAACAGAAATGCCTGAACATATCCATATCCGAACTGTGTGCTGCTACTCGAAACATGCTATATCCGCGACGAAGGGGTCCCCATCGGAATGCGTGCCGATGGTGCGACCGCCTTTTACGGCGTCCGCGAGTTCCTCGCACCCGGATGCGAGGAAGAAGGTGAAATGGGGCCCGGCGAACGGTGTCACGTCGCCCCGGCCGGAGAGAGCCTTTCTACCGGGCCCGTCACGTGGCCTACCGCCGCCAGCCCTCCCGCCACTGACACGTTAACATCGTGCACTTCACCTTGCCCACAGAAAGACGGATAATCGACGGTGATAGATAGCGGCGGCGACGAGGTTACTCATTTTGTGTACCCTTTCCAAAGTCACTTGGTAGAGTATGAAAAACGATCGGCCGGCGAATTTGTCCGTTCCATGGGCGTATCTGTAGGGGTTCAAATATGTGGAATATCTTTTAGCAAATATACTGTCATTTTATTATACAGTATGGAAGAAAAGTATGGAATAAATACATTATTTCTAAAACATCGAAGTTCCATGAAACTTCGTTGTTTTAGAAATAATGAATTTATACCATACTTTTCTTCCACACTGTATAATATGTACAATCAGAGAAATCCTTTAGTTAACATGAACCCAACGTTGTACAATGAAATTTGTAGGATCTTTTTGAACAATTGGAAAAGTTTTGAAACATATCATTATATTGTTCTGTACATTTTAATTGTACAACCCAACAAACATTTAAAGTTACAATTACGTTAATTTGATCTGAATCGGCCAAAAACTTTCATGACCTATTTCATATACCTAGGGAGAGTTTACCTATATTTGTTGGCCTTTTTCCTTATGTGGGGAAAATAACTATAAAGTAATATGGAAGTTAATAATTGGTCGCAAGAATTTTATTCCTATATAAAATACAGACCAATTTTATGTTTAAATATCAATACATATTCTACCTATAATAGACATTATTACCAAAATATACCCTAATTAATTATACCTCTTTTATAACTTACTTGTACCCGAGAGAGAGAGAGAAAATTATATATTTGATTAAATAGATAGAGAACAGGGACAGGAAGAGAGAGGTAGAGACTGTAAGTCAGGCTACAAAGCTACAAGTAGGAGTTGGTGTATGGGTATTTATAAATATTTAGATTTTAATATAATATAAAGCCTATATTTTTGGGTTTTCATTCAACAAATTGTAGAACCCAGGAAATATTTTTGTATAATGTGGTGACCAAACTCTCATAAAAATAACGCGCCTTATAAATATACACGCTTTTTGCGTCTTAATAATATTCGGTCAGTGGTCGCGCGGTTTAAGGCGTCAATACTTGAATCGAGGTGACTGGATCGCTGTGGGTTCGACCCCCGCAGCCGGTAGACCGTATATAAGCTATATTCGTGGAGAGATTGGCACCCTCTCTGCGGGTATGGTAGGGTGGAAGAATGTTAGCTTGGGTCAATGTGAGAGATTGATACCGGTTGACATTTGACTACCCCCCTAATTAATGAGGTTTTCCAGGTTTTCCTCATTCCTGCACTGAATGGTGGTTAGGGCCTACCAACGTAAGTCGTTCCTGGGCGCAAATGCGGCCTGCTTAATAGTAATATGCCGCCCCCTCTCCCGCACAAGTCTTCGACTTCTGGGCTAATCCTCGTGATTAGAATGAGGGGTAGAGATATTAGTATTATTATTATAATATTACTATCCTGAAAAATAACCTAATAAAAACTGAATGTATTTGGTGACAAAAAGTGTTTAAAAATCTTTTATCATAAATGTATTAACTAACCTGTATTAACGTTATTTTAATGAGTAATCAATTAGAAATAACATGCAAAATATCTAGTGTTTGTTACAACAAGGACGCTCAAATAAAATCAACTTTGAAGTCAATTTGTCCTGTAAGTTTTAACCTTTAGAGCAGATTGCCTATGCCAGTGTTGACGTCACAGCAAAATATTAACTTTGTTGTTGAAATTTCCAAATGAAGATATTTTATGGTAATTTATTACCAAGTAAATTATTACTAGGTATCTACATATAAAATTCTATTCTTGGATTTATTTGTGATTGCAACAAAATTCAAATTGAAGCCAATAATATTATGTGTGCGTATAACCAATCAAATAAACAAAAACAAAATAAATATTTCTGAACGAAATTCAATTCAAATTTCAATTCACATGCACTACTGAATTCATCTGAGACGATATCAGTGTTATCATATGGAATACTTATGATGTGTTTATTGATATATTATCATTAGCTTGATTTACATAATATGCAGTGTTGGCTTTGATTTTGATAGGCAAAATATGAACATAATAATTATTTATTAATTAGCTTTTACAATCCTGTAATATTGAGTGGTATGCTAATTCTAGTGCTTTATCTTTTCATTTATCCATACGACAAAAGTTGGTTTTCACTACAGATCGCCAAAACACAAAACAATTTCACACTCTATTGCATGAAGATCTGTCTGAATACATATAACGCATTTACGTTGAAGTATTATTTAATACTTGATCCGCTTGATCCTTGATCGGTTGATCGGTCAGTGGTCACGCGGTTTAAGGCGTTAGTACTTGAATCGAGGTGACTAGACGGAGTTGGTTCGAGCCCAGCTGCCGGTAGACCGTATATAAGCTATATTCGTGGAGGGATTGGCACCCTCTCTGCGGGTATGGTAGGGTGGAATAATGTTAGCTTGGGTCAATGTGAGAGATTGATGCCGGTTGATATTTGACCACCCCCCTAATTAATGAGGATTTCCAGGTTTTCCTCATTCCTGCACTGAATAGTGGTTAGGGCCTACCAACGTAAGTCGTTCCTGGGCGCAAATGCGGCCTGCTTAATAATAATATGCCGCCCTCTCCCGCACAAGTCTCCGACTTCTGGGCTAATCCTGTGATTAGAATGAGGGGTAGAGATATTATTATTATTATTATTTAATAAGTAAATTTGTACCATAATATAAACATTATTTCTATTAGGTTAATTGAAATGGTCAAATATTCCGTAGAAGTTATAAACATTTGTTAACAACTATGTTATGACATCTAGGGAAACATTGAGCCGGATATCAAAAACTATAAAAAAATTGGTTGCACTTCTTGGTAAAAAAATGTATTGTGTGTCATTTAAAAAATACACTAGTCACAGATTTTTTGCACAAAAATGAATACCTTGTATAGCTATTTATTTTTGTCATTTTGAACCGAAATTCATATAAACTTTAGATAAATATGTTGATTCCAGTTGTTGTGCTCTATACAAAACTAGTTGCAACATTTTTCACAAATTTCAATAAGTTTAAAACTACCAATTTTTATAGGTAGTCGAAATCAACCATGAAGAAACCACGAACCATTGGTAGACTGAAGTAATTGCAATACAAAACAGACATATTTCATCATTTAAAACAAAAACAAGTTTAAAAATTCTAGAGTATAATAAAAATAGACTCGATAAATATTAAGTCAATAAAAATCTCAAAACTGATCAATTATAAAATTGTGAGTATTTTATTTTTAGATTTTGATATCAGTTTCATAGAATTATAAATTTATTATGAAAATATTTTTTTATGAATTATTAAATATAATTCTTTGACTTGAACGACCTTAAATTTCCACAACTTTTCTACAATTGCCGACAATATCATTTATGATAGAGGGCGTAATAAAATGCTTAATTACATTTTAATGATGGGTCGCATTTACAAATCGACATAAACATAAAAAAGGGTAATTGTGATTTTTGAATCAAATGTAAAATAAAAATACGTTACCTTATTCGTTTATACAAAGGGATGGGACATAAATGTCTTACCTGCAACAAGAAATAATATGTATTAATTTATTTATTATATGTACATACAATAATATACATTAATATGAACATTTTGTACTCTTAACAATGACAATTAATAATAAGATTCTTGTTAAACATATATGTACAATATACAGGAAGGTTCAAAGTGATATGTTTTTGTCACAGATCGAGCAAAAATCAATGGCGAAAACCGCATCTTTCTATCTCTTACTGGTTTTGAGCTACAGGGCGTTTTCAAAACCGAATGATACCGAAAAATGTACAATAAACACAATTAAGAAAAACACTACTATTTTTCCACAAGATCTCAAAAGTTATTTAGGTTACTTCACATCATTCTTGGTTATTTATCGAAATTTATTAGTACAATTTGTACACCTATTTGATAAATACAGGGTTAACTATGACCAAAAAATTATTTGAGAATTCTAGTGCGATGTTTAAAAAATGGGACAAAACACTTATTGCTCCGGTAAATCGACGCCTATGATAATCATCGCCGATCGCTTAGTTCTCTCTGTTCAGTTCTAAGAAAATTTAAATTTAATACCAAGACGCTTTTCATGTAGACCAAATATTCGAATCCTATTTGAAACACATTGAAAACTGTTATAATCCCTTGGCGGTAAACGTGTAGCAGGGTTTTTATGTATTTGTGTACATGCGTGTTTTTTGTTATTCTTTGTGTTTTTTTCCGGAAGGATGTAATCCACCTGGTCGTGGTCGTCGGGCGGAGTACCTCGTTTTAAACAGAACGATTGGTCGAGTAAAGAATAGGTCCTCAGCAAATAAAATAACAGTCTTGAAATCTCTCCAAATATCAATCCTAGAAATAAATATCAGCAAGGTAGGTGCCACCTACCTGTGCTATAATATCGCGCTTCTCATTAAATAATCATCTACAATTTGTAAATCAATTTTTTTTCTTTCAAAGCGATGTAAATCGATACAGGCAACAACGAGGTGCCCTGTCACTACCTTTGGCATCTTTAACTTATGCGAAATATACCTAACATAGCGGTTGACAGGCGGCCAGAGTAGGCGATAACCTGAGGTTTAATATAGTTTTGAAAATTTCGCTTTATAAATAAGTTTAAAAATGGTTTTCTACGTTCATGCAAAAAACAAAACTTTATTGAACTATATTTAGTGGAAAAAGTGGATCTTTATTTGCACTAGTGCAATAAAATGTTTATTGCATTCATCTGTCATTCTAATCGACGTCACATTTGTCTAGACTTAGTGTCATCTAAATAACATTTTTTGGTTTTTGCATGAACGTAGAAAAAATATTGTATGCAACTCGTACAAAAAGTGCTTATTGCACTCGACGTGTTGTCCTACTCGGCCTGACGGCCTCGTTGGACAATTTTTGTACTTGTTGGATAAATAACTATTTATGGACGATTCTGTTAATTTTTTTCTCTAGCGCCTCTTAAAATATTTATTTGTACTTACAAGGTATAACAAAATACAATTTGGCAACCAACGACATCTGGTGTAGCATTTAACTTTCGAATACGTAAACACAAAGCCATATTGTGAGGGTAGTAATTAAAACAGTAATTATCCTAGTGACGCTAGGCTTGGTGGCTAGTCAGCTAAATTGGCGCAGCATATGACTATGAAATCGTCGACCATCTCAGTTTAACCGACAATGACCGCAATAAATAAATTTTGTTGTGGGTGGCCGGCCGTTCATAGCTAATTTCCTCAAATAAGAATTTCTAAAACTCCGATAATAATAATAAATCTTTATTTGTCCAACAGAATAATTCCAACTACAAGATAAAGTAAAATATAACATAACTGACTATAAAATGAGACTTTTGTTCACTGTTTGGATACATATACAGAACGAGTCAGCTTTTACGTGATATAAATTGTAAAAACAAATATTTTTTTCATATGAATATTTCTATATATTTCTTTACAACCACTTTGTTTTCGAGATACAAGTTACAATAAATTTAATTATTTATTACATATTATATCTGGATGGAAAGCTGGAACATGGGACAATACCAAGTCTGTTAAGCATTAAGCAACCAGTAAAGAAGACAGGGGCTACGGCTCCGATAATTAATTTAAAAAAATGCCCAATAATGCGTAGTTTTAGGTAAAACTTTTAAATTGAAATAAAAAATGTACCTATCTTGAATTTGGCCTCTGTCCCTGTTTCTCATTAAATTTACTACTTCACTGCATTTATTGATATCTGGCTCGGTATTTTTTAAATTGAACTGAACTTAAACAGTTTACGAATAATATGATAAAAATATTAAAACAAACAACACCAAAATAGACAAACAAGTTAGTGCTGAAAGATGGCCTTCTGGGATTCAGCTTTGTTTTTCTAACAAATTTGTGGTGTTTTTAGGTACAGAAATCTCGAAATATAAATACAGTAAATACTTTAAACAGTGTCATCTACAACTACAAACAATTTTAAACATTTCATAATTGAATAATCTAGGGCTTAGCAAATAACAGGAATGTTATCTTATGCCACCTGCGAATATTCAAAGGTACCGAAATAAAACGATTGTATAACGATAGAATGCGGTCTAACCAACAAATTTTTAGGTACAGAAATCTTTCAAAATACGCATCTCTTTAAATTTAACTGTGGATGTAAATGCTGTTATAAACTACATGGTTTTGCATATAAGATTGTTCACTTTTGTTTATAAGTATGAGAAAATAATTGTAAACATATGGGATTAGAATAGCAAAATACAGTGTGTCTTACAAAAGCTTTTGTTAAGTCATTAACGGCGACCTTAACAACATTTTGTCATATCTCATAGAAAAAACCATTTTACTAGTGGAAAAGTACACCGCAGATATATAATTTGGGTAAAATAGTACAATTATTAAGCATAAAACATGACAGGATAATAAATCTTTTTTATGTGGTGTAAACTGCTCCAACATTAATATCTCATAATTAGCAGTGTTTAATTAAAACTGACTTAATATAGTTATCTAATAGCACAAATATTTGCAACTTGATAAAATTCAGTCCACACGCACTCTCAAACTATCCACAAATTGCTATTCTTGCTAGTCCAATTACTATTTTACATATTACTATTACATTTATCGGTCAGTGGTCGAGCGGTTTAAGGCGTCAGTACTTGAATCGAGGCGACTGGATCGCTGTGGGTTCGACCCCCGCAGCCGGTAGACCGTATGTAAGCTAAATTTGTGGAGAGATTGGCACCCTCTCTGCGGGTATGGCAGGGTGGAAACATGTTAGCTTGGGTCAATGTGAGAGATTGATACCGGCTGACATTTGACTACCCCCCTAATTAATAAGGTTTTCCTCTCCTGCACAAGTCTTCGACCTCGTGATTAGAATGAGGGGTAGACATATTATTATTATTATATTTTAACCTCAGTATTGTCAGGTAGTATTTGTTTTCCTTTATTTATATATATACCCTGTACATGTAAATTCATTAAAAATCATGATCTTATCTAATTTCATAGATCCTTTTATTGTTACTTTTTTGGGTTACTAGACTTTAAACTTTACTTGGCTAATAGGTATATAACAAAACAAATGTTTTGTTGTAGGTACCCTACCTACATAAAAACCAAAACATTCTATTTTATTAATAATTTTGTAATATAATAAATACATAATTTTTAGTTACTTTAAATACCTACCTATCTATATTATTTGTAAAACATTCATTTAACAGAAAGATCTTCCCCCGAGTTCGAAGTGGACGAGTACCGAGGAGGCAATGACGTCACGCCTCGTGAGCCTTGAACTCCAATTTGATCTTGTATATTTCGAAAAGTCCTTATCAGATCGACTACAAATTTTCTGGGTTGACTGTACATCATAAATGCTTCATAAAAATTAAGCTAAAATTACCCTGATGATGCCCTGAGATAATTTGTATGACACTTGCCTAGGATTCAAATTATGTCAACCATGGGCGTAGCTAGGGAGAAGAAATGTGGGGGGTGAAACAAATAAATTAAAAACTTTGAAAACTTTATCGAGTTCATACGATATTTAGTTATAAACAATGTACAAAAATGCAAAACATACTCAAGAATATTTGCACAGAATCTCGGAAACTTTTTCTTATAGATAATTTTATGTCAGGTAACTATAACAATGTGAATTATTTAAGGATGTTTTTATCTGTATTAGATGGGGCTTCTCGCGTTCTACCTCAGACAAAATTATGTGCCTCACCTTCTTTTAGAAGTCGCACACTCTACCCCAAGTAGTTCAAAATATCTCGAACCGAACCATTATATCTGAAAGGTTACGAGCATACTAGGAATTCACGATATACCTACCTATATGCACTATGAATTTGTCTTACATTCAAAGTTAAAAATCCTAAAATACACTCTCACCTGAAAAATTACATACATACAATGAAATACACCATAAAAAACAACATCCCTGGCAATTAAAAGCTTTATAATCTTAACCGATAGCTGGTCTGTCTCCCACAGAGCCTCGCCCGAGAACAACGAGGTCAGGTAAAAGAATCCCGGCTAATGCTAGGGATGTGTACTTTAATTCTGTTTCTGGCAGCAACCAGTTACCGAGCTCACGGCATAATAACCCGGAAAATCACTATGTATTAAATAATAGCAACGGCCGTGAAAGCCTAAATACCACTATAATACCGGATTTGGCTGAACTACGCAGATGGGCCCTTTCTCATCTAAGCTATTTAATTAGAGTTAGCGTTTGTATTCTGTCCCCCTCGACAACGCGACGGGGCGCGCCTCTGTGAACGAGGATACAGAATGGACAATTATCCGGTGCCTCTCTGTATCCGGAGAGTAAGTGACCTCCACTAACCCAGATAGGAGTACGCGGAGCGAATCCGCGGACAAGACCGCGGCATTGAAGAAATTCCTTCACGGTTACGCTGCAGCCGCTGTCGACGACGGAATGCGTTTGCTCTCCATCAGGTTTCGCCCGGTAGAGGAGCAGCGGCCACGATTCGGAATTGTTGTTCTGGAGGACGCAGGTGGATCCATTCTTGAAATATTTTATATGATTTATGGTCGCAGATATAATAGAATCGTTTTCGGAATGCAAAGTAGGCAATAAAACGTTGGTGAAACCCGACATATACCTCTGAGCCCTTCCCACTTGTTTGTAATATACCTAAGTCATGCTCAGGTACGCCCCTTAATAAGGTACGACTAACGTCACGGAGAAATTAGCTGCACTAGAGAAGATGACCAATAAGATGTACTTCTTGTCACAAACAGACGGTTGAACAGAACCGAACTTGGAATAGTTGGAATGCTTTGATCATTCTACTGCGTTGTGTTGATTCTTCTGTTGTGGTGTGTTCGTGACACAAATTTAAAAAAATTTGAAAATGGCACATAGTGATGTTTTGAACGAAGCAAAGTAGGAAAATTGTGTTAAATGAAAATTTCTCAGCCGACCCTGGCAATTTACATCTAGAGATAATTGAGTACCGACATACCCGCACTAATCTAATCTTTCCAGCGCACGTGCATTCGTAAGACGTCCTTCCTAGCACAATTATTGGAGCTGGCCCGCCAGCTACCACCCAGTTATACCTGTCATAAGCAGGTATAAGTTGAAATGAAATAAATGCCCATTGCCTTCCGAAAACAATTGTACTATAATAGTCAAGGGCCCAAATTGGAACCTTGCGGAACTCAGGCATTTTATGTTAAGGATTATATCTGGTACGGCTAAAGTTTAAACTTATTTATTTATTTAAACATTTAGAGACACAAAAGGGATAAACCCATAAACGGCATCCACAGATAAAGATAACATAACATCGCATCATATGGGATTTTAGTAATATAACCGAAATGGTACAAAAATCCATATCAGAATAAAAATTATTAAACGAAATCATAATTAGTTCTTCTAAATGGCAAATTAAACAGCTCATGATGTCTTAACAAATGATTAGGTACATTAAAGTTTATTATGAATAAGGGATCAGGGCAGTTAATATTATTATTTAATATTTTAAGTAAAATTATTATGTCATT
The DNA here is from genome assembly GCA_025584915.1 of Monochamus saltuarius. Taxonomy (NCBI): domain Eukaryota; kingdom Metazoa; phylum Arthropoda; class Insecta; order Coleoptera; family Cerambycidae; genus Monochamus; species Monochamus saltuarius. The sequence continues at coordinate 15,233,025 of CM046727.1, read as the reverse complement.
TACAACTCGACGTTTCTCAAGAGATATGTATAAGATTAAAATGTATTTCAGCATCATTATAATTACTATTTAAAATGTTAAAATGAGTTTTAAAAGATAAAAATCTGATGAATTTATTCTGTAAACTTTCCAAACGGTCAATGTAAACATTTCACTGGGGATTCCAAACTGATGAAGTGATGAAGCAAAATTTAATTTACTAAATAGAGATGCATAATATAGCTGAATAATTGGATTAACACGATGAAAATCTTTACTTTTACGAAGTATGAAGCCTAGCAGTTTTGATACTCTACAAACAATTAACAATTAATATGATCACAAAAAATTAACTTGGAATCAAAAATAACACCGAGACCTCCTATCGTTCAAATATGAATCAGAAACATTATAATCAATTACTTATACACAAGAGGATTAATATTACGGGTAAACGAAATACCCAGTGCCACATTTAGAAAAATTCAAAAACAGTTCCTCCCAATAGCTATCTATAAAGGTTATTTATGTCTGATTGTAAAAGCAGGCAGTCGTGTATAGATTCGATTCTTGAGATAATCAGCGTACAGCAGAAATTTACAGTGTCTAAAATTTTTTTTTAAATTTATCTAAATAATGAATAGTAATGGCCCCAGATGGGATCCCTGCGGGACACCTGAGGACGTACTAAATTATATATACCTGCAATTAATTACTACCACAAACTGAGATCTATTTTTTATAAAGGATTCAATCAATCAATGGTTAGTTTGTAAATTAACTTCTATATCGATAGAAAACACATATTCCACAATATTAGCAGATGCTTTATAAACCAACCCACACGCTTGGCTAATTTTTCTTGAAATAATCAAATACACTAAAATAGCTTTTTTCTTTGGTTACTTTATAAACTATACAAACATAAATGTTCTAGCTGGCATGAAAACAATAATGTTGGTAACACAAAATAGCCTATTCTTTGCATGGTAGTTTAGCCAACTATTTTATTAAATATAAAAATATATATTTTTATACACTGATAAAATATGTTTAATGCAATGGCGGTGTAGGCAATAGTTTTAGTGCAGCCTAAATAGCAAACTCGTCTAGGTATTTATTGAATTCAAAATAATAATAATAATAATTTCAGATTATATTCTTGGAGTAATTGTAGTTTATAATATTTGATAACGATGACTAATCTTTTTAATATAATTTCGTATTCTGTAAACACTTTGACGTCAATGTCAAGTAAATAACTTCAAGAACATTAAGTTAGGATACGCTAATCGGAACTGCTTTTAGCTCATTATTACTTAATCATTACGTTTTCGCGTTAACATTCATGTTTTTAAAATATTTTCAAGCTGTGAGAGAACTAGTTGCAACTAAATTTAACAATAAAAAAATTGCAGTTCACAGAATTCACAGCAATGAATTTTTGTGAATAACAAGTCGATGTAAATCGCAGATTTATAAAACTGTTTAACCTTGGATGACGATAGCCGTGATGTAACATAGAAAAACGTTATGTAAACTAAATACAAGTCGACAATAATAAAAATTTATTTTGGCGTATTACCTATAACTGGTCGAATAATTAAACTACGACTAGATTCAGTTCCACCTAGACATTAAACATTGCGCAACGAATTTGTCGTTTCCTATATTATTTACAGTTTCTACAGGGGATCCGTAATAAAAGTGCCTATACTAAAGGGGCCGATCAAAAGCAACAAAAAAACTCTTATTTATTTAGCATACACCACCTGACAGCCTAAACCAATTAATAGGTGGGGATAACATATGAGATTAGTAAAAAACTTAAATGTATAATATGAAAGAGATATAGTAGAAGATATACAGAATTAATGTATACACAAGAATTGCAGATAAAACACAAACTAAGAAACTGAATAAAAGAAAAAACCAACAAATAGTAAAATACGTATACGTAATTATCTGATGCTATTCATAGCATAATTTTAGAGGAGGATACTGGATAATGCAACAAAAAGGAAATTAAAAAAGAGACCGCAATTATTTTGTTGAACGGAGTTAAGTATGTGTCAAACTGTTCAGTCAAGATCGATCATTGTTGGCTACAGTTGTATCAAGAAGAAGTAACAATAAAATAAAAATCATTTAACATCTCTATGGAAGCAGAACAAATTTTAAACTATCAAGCTTGATTTTTTTACTGCATTGGAAAGGTATTTTAAGCTAATATAAATCAAATCTCCTACAATTCCTATCAATGAAGTCATATGTATGCTCTCTGATACCAAACATCTAGGTATGCTAATGAACAATTCCACAGACAAAACTCTATTCAATAATTATCTAAAATAAAAATTAATCTAGCTAAATTTACTAACCTGGTTTAATGAAAATATTCTATAAAGTTCACTTTTGAAACTGTGGGAACTCGAAAATTTAACCACAATAGATGAGATCTGACCTATTTCTGCGGTGTTGGTGATGTAAATAGGCGTTTGTTTCTTGTATTTTTGCGTTTTTGTGGGATTTGGGGTCGCAGATACAAAGTGTAAATAATGTGTAGGTAATGTGATGATTATTAGTGATGATGTGGTAAACTTATGGTATTGTTAAATGCAACTTATTTCTTTTACAATATAGATTCGCTCGTGAAAATCACACGGCGACAATGCTGTACCAGATAGATGGTTTTACTCGAGGTATTTATAAAATTATGCCATCTAATTTCACATTGAACTACTTGTTTTAATTTGAAAAAATAATAAGTAATGAAGATATTTAACATATATTAATTTTTTTAAATTAATTTAATGAATTTTTATTACTATCTGACTCTTCTGAAACACATTCTTCGAAATTCCAAAAATACAACTGCAATAAAATGCAAAACTGTGTTACGAAATTACAAACTAAGGTACGTACAATTAATGTTAAGTAAAACCTCCTGTAGCATACTTATTCATTAATTTATTTTTTGTATCAGTAATAATGAAGTAAACAATAGAAGTTTCCCAGAAAATATTTAAAACCAGACCAACACCATTGAAATCCATCAACTGCTGCTGTTAACCTAAGAGTATTGTGGCTAGTGCGTTTCATTTTTCTCTGGTGCTTACTCGATATTTGTGTGTACATAAACAAAAATGGAACAATTTATAACCATGGTCAGCTGAATGACATGTTCATTTATGGCAAATCTGAACAAAACTCCCTGTCTATTTTATTCCGTGTTCTGAAAAAAAAACTGTAAGACAGCCATTCACAGTAAGTATGTTAGGTGTAGGTGTATTTGTGGTACAAACACCTGACATGCGTACGACGCTATCACATATTCAAGATCGGTTAGCTGTCATAATTCTGTTGCCGTAGGTAAGAGAAAAACAAATGAAATATGTTTTGTTTGGTACAATTTATCATATAGTAAAATAAATATGTTCATATCCCCGACACCCCGTATAGTCGTACAAATATAATATATTACGGTATATGAATACAATAGCTGTCAAAATAGTATAAAAAAACTAGTAACACTGAGGTTATTTAATATGCGGATGACCTTGTCTCTTCTTACATCTTAACGAAAAAATCCGTGTAAACCTGAACGCTTGACAATGCAGTCGATATTATGCTTTAATCATTTCATCTGGTTAACATCTTACCTATTGATTATTATTAGTTCTAGTAAATGTAAGAATCCGTGTTCACATTCCTTAGATTGTTTGTAGGTTAAACTGTTATAAGGTAAATTATCAAAACAACCATGCCTCGTTCAAGACGTGACTTCAGAAATGACAGGGCATGTCGTTCAGTAAAGCGATTAATATACAGGGTGCATCAGGTATTACTAACATCTTTGGAAGGGGTTATTGTGCAGTTAAAATAAATTAGATGTACCCATAGATTTAGGAAGAGGGAGATCAGCCAAACACTATTGCGCATCATGCCAATTTCCCACTCCTGCCACCCACCAATCACATACACCAATTTGAATAATGCCATATTACCCCTTCCCAAGCAACACTTAATTATTTAACAAACGTTTATTAAACCATTTCTCATGACGATAAAACACTTAGTTTCGAGTAAAAATAAATGATATTCAATTAATACAGGTTAACACAAATCAGTAATCATAATCGTTGAGATTTTGATCTGTTTTATTAATTCATAAAAAAAAATTTACATATCTATTTATAATCGATATTGAATAAAAACTGCCGAGTTTTGCATAGATGACAAGAGATACAAAAAGCATTTGATATTGATCGAATAAAAGTTTTATTATTAAATACGTACATATGCCTGTTTTAAATCACTAATTATTCTTGAAAATGAGTAACCATTGGTCATTAAAATTTTTAAATACAATCCCCACCTAAGTCACCCAGTCTTTGCGCAAGCAAAATTTAGTCTTTATTACCTCTAACCGTTGAGTGAGAAATTATAGATAGAGGCGCAACCTTAATGGCAAAATGCGTATACAATCTACAAGTTTAACACCCTGTATCTTGAAAACAAAGGCCCTAATAGAAAATATCTATAGGGCAAAATGTTTTTAAAGTCGGACAAGAAATAAAGGCCTTCATGTTTGACGTTCCGTTATGTTACACCGTGTTTTACAGTAGGGGTTTTTTGGGCCCGAGATTTGTCCGTCTGTCGAGAACTGTTGTTAACGACAGTCAATTTTGATTGTTCTGTGTGATTCAATGGTTTAACAAGCAAAGAAAACCTCCGTGAACAATAAGTTTTCGATAAATTGACGAATCTTAGAACCAAAGAGCTGCTATTAACTAATACTATCTCGAGCCCAAAAGTGTATACGCATTTCGCCATAAGGTTGCGCCTCTATCTATAATTTCTCACTCAACGCTCTAACCCTTCCAACCTTTTTGGTTCTGGTACACTTTCGAACATACAATACAAAAAAATTCAATTGTCCATTAAATATACATACTGTTGCTCGAGTGCAACTCAAATTATAACTATTAATAATTAAATTAGGAACACTTATCGCTGAACAAATTCAACAGAATCAACAAAATAATTATTACGGCATTCCCAGAATTGCCCGGATTCCGTTAACATCCTGTTGTTGGCATCTACGGAAAACAAACAAAACAAAAAAATAATTTATTCGTCGCCGGTACGGTTCGATGGTTTTATTAGGAGCATTAAGAGCGTAGGATCTGGCTGTTAAACTATCAATCAAGTAAAAAATCTAATTAATTCGTTAGCCATCGATCGGTTTTACCGCATTGTGGAATTTTTCGACTCGGGCCCATCCCAGCTGTTAACGCTATAACCATTTAGGCATATGTCGAGGCGAAATTTTATGCATGAACGGTAAATTAAACATTTTATACATTTTCATGGTTGGTTTATGCAAATGCGCCGTGGATAACGCGATAAAATATTCTACGTTTTTGGGAACTAGAGGTGTGTTTTAGATTTTCTGGAATTTGTGCAAGCGCAACTCATTTTTATTTGGTCACAGCAAGCGAAATTTGCGGAGTAAACTGAATCATTTAATTACCTTACCAAATTAAATAAAATAAAAAAATCTTTTCTACAAAACTGTTAAAAGTGCGCTTTTAATTGTCATTTTGATGTTAAAAATGTCATTTTTGACACGCGCGTTAGTAAGTTACTTTTAACACTAGTGTTAAAAGTAAATCAGTCACTGGTTGCTACGAAAATTTTGGTACATAAACATTGCGATTTGTATGGTATTTTTGATTTCTTATTTTATTGAGTTTAAAGTTCCTCCGATTGTTTTGTAGAAAAATATTGTATGATATACGTGTTAAAAGTGATTTTATTTTGTTCGTTCGTGTTCGTTTTGTTCGTTAACGTGTTTGTTTTGTTATAAATCTTACTTTTAACACGTATATCATAAATAGCTATTTTCTACGTTCATGCAAAAAACAAAACTATATTTAGTGGAAAAAGTGGTTCTTTATTGCACTAGTGCAATAAAATGTTTATTGCATTCATCTGTCATTCTACTACAGCGTTTTGTAAATAAACACTTACTTTTTGTACTTGTTACATAACACATAACTAACTATTTCTGTACTGATTCCTTACGACGATCCCACAAAAATAAAATGCGAGACCATAGATACATACAGGGTGTTAGACGTTTGATGCCATTACTTCAGTATAGGATAGGTTAAACACAAATGTACAAAAAAAAAGTTAGCCGTCTCCTCACGCACCTTTTTCGAGATAAAAATTAATTTATTAATCATTACAATAGGCCAACAATGGAATGCTAATTAAAATACAATACCTAATCTAGGTGGCATGTGTCAGTTTGTAATAAATTCCATGTCACACTTAAACAAAAATAAATAAGACAAAGTGTCGAGTCACTTGTTTTTGAAGTGTTGAAGTTAGTTTTTAATATATTTTTTTACAAAATAAGTATATTTGGTGAATTATTCCTTTGAAGAATTGTCCGACATACATCTTATGTATGGAGAAGCAAATGGAAATTCGATTGAAGCAAGGCGTCTCTATGAAGATGCTTTTTCTGACCACCAATTACCTTGAGCACACACTTTTCCGAATGCTCATAGACGTTTGAGGGAAACGGATAAAGTAAGGTCTGTGGAAACAAGGAATTTTGTGTATTGTGGGGCGCAAACAATTACACGAACAGTGGAAAATCAGGAAAATGATTTACAAGCGGTTGAACATAATTAGGGCATATGGACCATGTTAATGTATGGCGAATCCTCCAAGAGCAACATCTATATCCTTATTCTCTGCAGAGAGTTCAATCCCTATCTGAAGGCTGATTTTGCAGTTACACTGCAGTATTGTCAATGGCTAAGCCAAAAAATACAGAAAATCGACAATTTATTTCTTTCATTTTGTTCACGGATGAAGCATGATTTATCAGAAACAGTGTTTTTAATTGTCACAATGAACATTTTTGGGCGGATGAAAATCTATACATTATTCATAAATCGTACCACCAACAGCAGTGTTCAGTCAATGTGTAGGCAGGAATTATTGAAGATTGTTTGATTGAACCTTTTATTTTGCCGAGAAAATTAGATGGACAAATATACCGTCCTATTTTTAAACATAGAACCTATCCCTAAATTTTCTTAATATCATTCTGTAACATCCTGCATAAAATGATGACAAAAAAATATTTATATCTATAAGTATAACCATGGATTCGAACAAATTCGTCTGCCGATCGTTTTTATGGAATATAAAAATGTCAGTTTTTTCACTTTTATAATGTAGGATGATAAGAGAATGCAACGTTTGTTTGTGGCCTATGGAAGCAGTTAATCTTAAAATTCCTTCGCTCCTAAAATCTCCGGCCATCTCGAAAACAAACTAGGTGACTAATGGAGAAGGCACAAAGCCGGGTTTATTTTTAAACCTAGTAGCGAGCTAAACCCATTCCATAAACACCATTAAAACCATCGAAGATGGCCCCCGTTGCCTGCCGTAAAAGCAGTAATTTTCTAAGCAGGCGCTGGCGGGGAGGCAGCGCCTACTTCGAGGCCGTCGACCCCTCAAGGTCACTGCTCGTCTGCTGCCTTGCGATAGCAGGCATTCAAATTAGCGACAGTTCAGTTCCTCCTCTATCGCCAACGATCGGAACTTGATCTACTTTTGCGTGTTTCTATCGCGAAAAAAAAAACGGCTTACGGCATATGCTCTGTTACACTTTTATGAATGGGATCGTTAACGATGGGCGGCTCCCACCATTCAAAACCGTCTATTGTATCATCTTAACACGGCGGACACAGTTTCTCATGCCTTTTCCTGCCTGAAATTGGAGGAAAAGGGCAGACGGTGGAAAGAAACAGTTCTCAGACAAAAATAATACCAATATCACTTGGAAAGAGTTAAAGCTCCTGATTTTAAAAACACCATGAGTAATACGGATCAGGTAAAAGATGAAAAGTACGTGAATTAATCTCTATTTGAGATATTTGTTCATAATTAATCATTTACGAGTCGCATACAAAACTAAGGGCTCATCGGTTGTAAAAAATAAACAAATTGTATAAATGGTTCAAAAGACATACATGACTTAGAAACTCCGTATAACTAACTACTCATCTTATTGCCTTATTTTATTCATACCTAACGAATAGATAACAGGATGTGCAATACCGTGGTTATCAGTCCGAGAAATATCCACAGAAGTCAGGTGTCCCACAGGGATTTACCCTTGGTCCTTTATTCTTTATTTTGTTCTAATGCTCTAATTTATGCTGATAATGTTAAGATCCTTTCTAATATTGAGTCATACATCGACTGTAATAAATTGCAGCAAAATCTAAATCTCATTAATTTGTGGTGTGTTAGTAATAGACTACCTATAAATGTTGCCAAATGCAATGTGTGCTGCTTTATGATTACAAGTTGGACAATATTACTTTAAAATAGGCCTGAAACTATATGCGATCCTTTGTACCTCATATTCAAAAAACTGTTAGTAGTACCTATAAAACTCTTGGATTCAAATTGACGAATATGAAAGAATTTAAAAATATGAATACTCTTAAACTTCTCTATATCACGTTTGTCAGATCTAAACTGGAGTATTCACTTATTGGATTCCATATCCTATATACGCAGTACATAACACGGCAATTGAAAGGATAAAAAGGCGCTTCTTTAAATCTGCAGTTTCTTCTTTGGATGGTGTATATCCATTGAGAGGCACACCTTACAATTATTTTTTGGAGAAGTTTAGAATGAGCAGTTTAGAAAACATGAGGAGTATGATCGCTGTACTATTTCTATTTAAAATTCTCTTAAAGTTAAATGTTCGTCTCTATTGTCTGATACATTTTCGTATGCCTAGGATTAATAACAGAAATAGTGGACTATTCTATATTAAGAACTGTAGAACTAACATATATAAGCAATATCCTATATACCACATTATAGTCACTCACTAATAGAGTTATATGTTTGTTATTTGCTTTAATATATACATTTAGTAGTTTGTTTTATTATACATTGTTTGTAATGTGCCGTAAATACACGATTTTAATTATTTTGCATTCTTTATTAGCTTTTATTTTTACATAAAATTTTATTTAATTGTTTGTACATTCTTAGTATTTTAGTTTGCTATGTTTATGATAATTAATTTAGGTATATTATTTTTATTGTATTTTTCCGAAACTTATCTTGTTAATGGGTTTTATTCCGTTGGATATTTTAAATAAATAAATAAATAAATAACATTTCATCGCGCGAGATTGTAACTAGTAGACAATGCTGGTCGAGGCATCAGCCTAGAAAGAATAGCTTTTGAAAATATCATTAATAAATAAAAAAACATTTGATATCTTGTCATACTTGCATTATTCTTAAAAAAATAATAATAATAAAATCGCTGATATTTGTGATATTAACAACGACACCTTCTCTGAAATAGTTACAACTGCTCTTGCAAGATGGTGTAGTTGATATGGGCATTTATTTGTCATTATATAGATAACAAGAAACACGTATTTATGTAAGTTTTTATATTTATTATTATTTTTAAGTTAGCATAGAATTATACACTTTCTTAATGTTACTATATTTGTCCTATTATTGAATTGAAATCTTTTGGGCAATAAATTGTAAATTATTATTATTCTTACAAGCGTAACACGTAATTTTACAACAATATTGTTGGATCAAAACTGTTGAAGAAATCGCATTACTTATCTCTTTTTTTTGCTGGATTAATTTACACGTTAATAGTAGTAATAAGGATTCAGGTCGAGTAATCTAAGGTCTGTAGCTCATCATGCCGAAGGGTATTGCGTACAACGTTTTATCTACAACTGTCGAGGTTATTAATAATAATTAGTATGGTATATAATTTATATTCTGGTATGGCATAACATAAAAATCGTCTATTAAGAAGTTACCGTTGCAACGGACACAATGCAGCTGTCGAATGAATTGTTTCTTGTTCGAGCAATGCAATTTGCCATCAAATATTGAGAATGTATTTTCCAGTGTTATTTCCAATATCATGCCAGATAAATCACAGAAGAAATATGAACAAGCCTTTAATCGCTATGACTCTGATGTAGAGAAAAAAATATATTTAACATAACTAACGAGAAAGGATTATTATTTGAACGAACTTGGCAAAAAACAGAAGCTTTCACTCTTTGGTGCTATTACTCAATGATAGGAACAGAAATTTCACTCAAGAAGAATATCGATATAAAAAAATACTTAAATTTGATTGCATTGAAGTGCAAATTAAAAGTGTAGAAACCTAATTAGTCTTAGGTAAACAGCAAATCTCCAGATTTTTAATGAATGCGGACGATGATGAATTCTACTCATGAAGGGAGCTGTATAACAAATATGTTTTTTAGTAAAAATGTTTTATAATAACCAATATTTGTTTTAGGTTATTTTGGTTATTGGTTTGACAGGCGCATGTCAGCAAGATGAATTCACAAATCCGCTTGTAGAACATGTGAAAGATGAAAGACTATGCTTCCAAGTCATGATACCCAATACCATAACAAAAGTGACATTTGTACCAAATGTTGTTATAGTCGTAGAGTAAAGTATAGTATTCAACTTGCGGTAATGGTCATAACTCACTTAATGAACTGCGTGAGTTATGACCTGCATTACCGCTCGTTAAATAAGATACTATTATATTTCACTTCCTTATAATTTAGTTATAATACCTAGGATACGAGATATATAAACATACCCATATCACCCTGGACATTCATAATACCCGCTGTCATAGCAGCGGGCAAAATGTATTTTTTTACGCCTGCTGCCATGAGAAGCCGAAAATAATAACGCTTGGGTTGTTATGGATATATTTGAAAATATCTAGCCATCATCATAACCACAAATCAAGAAACGTCAAAACTATGACCTTTTATAGTTTTTATTTCGTATGAAGTGAAAGTATAAAACGTATGCACCACGGAAGATACTAGGATGATTATGTCCTCAGGCGACTTGTAACCTGTCGCCTGCGGGCATAATCATCCCTGTATCACCCTTGGTACTCACATAAATAGCTATTAAAAACGCACATGTGGGATAAATATAAGTTATTATGACATTCGAAACAGGGTAAATCACTGACATTATATGACTGTTATAGATAAATAGAGTTATCGAGTTGTTGTAAAATCCAGTGACACAAATTTAGTCGCAGTTAAGCATCTCTGTATTGCAACGTTTTGTCGATGATATGGGTATGGGACCAGCTATTCACGATTTACTGCTCACCATAAAAAAACATTGTGGTCCGAAATTTGGCACAATGCGCCTGGTATCGTTATCCGGTTCATCGATTTCTATTTTTGACAGGTAATTATTTAAAATGATATCTAGGAGTTACCAAATTTTGTTTTGCTAAATCATGTGAAAGATGACCTACGCTTTCTGAGCCTAGTTTTCAAGTTTGTAAAGAGCTAGCCTTTTTACAATAAAAACCCTGTATTATGTAACTAAAAAATAAAACAAACAACAAAGTTCATAAGATGTGGCGGTGCTATAAAATATATCCTGAACAACCTGTATTTATCAAAATACTACAACTTCCATTTCATTCGTTGCTACAAGCACTCGATATTACGATTATGTAAATCCCACCCATAATTGGGTTACGTGACCGGTGTCATGTAGCAGAAATCACAATTTTTCGAAGGAAACAAACCAAACCCATCGACATTCCCATATGTTAGGCCATATTCCGACTAACAGTATACAAATATTTCTCGGCTATTCCACATGCTAACGAAAACAACTGGATCGGGCATTATCAGGCCGATAAAATAAGATAAGTAGGCTCTGATGAGAGTCACCGACCGTGCAAGGCGATCTAAATTGTTCTATATATAGCGGCGCCCGAGGACTTGATAATGGCACAGGTAGACCGAAAGTCAGGTTTCTAAGAAGATGCTGATAAGTACGATGGTAAACAGGTACACGCTCTTTGGAACAGGAAAAGACGCCTGTAAATTGAATGGTAGATTTTGTAGAATGTACAATAATCAGATTATTACTTTTTCGAGAAACTTAAGATGCTGTAATCAGAAATTTCATAGACCTCTTCGTTTTTAGAATACAGGGCGAATTAAAAAAAAAACCTAAGTACTTTCAAGGAACTTCTCGTATAGAGATATCGGGATTACTTCTGATAGAATTTAGAAGAAATTATTCTGTACAAAGTTCCATCAAAAGTGGTTTGTATTATTTTCAAAATACTACAGGATTTGAATTTTCAACTTCGTAACGTTACGCCTAGAAGAGCTATATATGTGAACGAACTCTCACATCATACAATATATTTAGAATGTAGCCCAATAACTTCCACCGTTTTTTAAAGATGACCCACATACGCTATACGTACGTACGCCTTCGCGTATATTAAGACGGAATTTATTGACCGATCCGAATAGCAACATAAACTAACTTTGGAATTCTGTAGACGTCAATAAATCAATTCCTTAGTGTGATGCGAATGTAAAAAATAAATTTATCACAAGCAAAAAAAAGAAGCCAAGTCATTGAGCAACAAATAATAAATACTTATATCCAAGTATTAAGTAAGAGTACGTAATCTTACAATAAAATAAAACTAAAATTTTCTGTAAATGCTACTGGCCTTTATTGTATTGTACCCATATGACAACTTAACTTGTGACAGCTTAAGCACTATGCTATAGTGACTATTTCGCTTAAATTTTTGATATTTAATTATCCGATGAATTAAAAACCAAACAAACGAGGAGTTTTCGAGGAAAATCATCTTCAGCGGCGAGGCCCATTTCTGCCTCAATGGCTACGTTAACAAACAAAATATGCGTTATTGGGAAGAAAAAAATCCTCGACAAGTGCTAGAGAAACAATTATACCCCCAAAAAGTTACTGTTTGGTGCGGTTTGTGGGCTGGCGGCATTATCGGGCCGTACTTCTTTGAGGACTACAACAGTGATCGTGTTACCGTCAACGGGGAACGTTACCGATTAATGCTAACAGATTTTTTTTGGCCCCAACTGGGTGATTTAGATTTGGATGGCATGTGGTTTCAGCAAGATAGTGCCACTTGCCACACAGTGGCTGAAACAATCGATTTATTAAGGACGAGGTTTAGTCATCGCTTATCTCTCACCATACCCCACGCAATTGATCGCCGTGTTCCTGTGACTTGACGTCCCTGGACTTCTTTCTTTGGGGTTACTTAAAGTCGCTCGTGTTAGCCAATAACTCCACAACAATAGACCAGCTGAAAAAAGACATAACCCGCAAAATTAAAGCAATACAGCCAGATATGTTGGCGCAAACCATGAGAAATTGGACCCATCGTACATTCAAATGATGTTTCGTTCAAAACATAAATGGCATAAAACATCTTTTCAATAAATACTCAATTTATTTTTCTAATTTAAAAAGTTAGTATTTTATTCACAATTATAGTTCTATCACTGCTATTGGTACACCTTTTATATGTTTCTTTGTGTCGACTGCTATAAATTGTGAGCAGGTTTATAACATGAGTCACTCTCTACATTTTCGGCCGTCTACTATAGAATTTATTACAGTATAGGTTCGCCCAAATATCGGTTAAATTCAACTTTTCGGGAGAAAACGTGGCGGTGGGTGCGAGAGGCGGACACACGCAAGTCGCATCATCACCAACTCGCCGTGCCAAAAACCTATCCAAATTGTAATGGAACATTCCGAATCGATCGATGTCCGCCAGAAGGCAAAAGGTTCGTTGTACGCGTCGGGCCTCCGATGTTGCTCCCGCTGCTGTAATTTGCATTCCCTGGTAATTATGCGACGTATGTTGAATTTACCGGCTGGCTGTTTATTAATTTAGTTTTTGTTTATGTTAAGAGGCGACGTCCCCGCGAGTGAATGGCCCTGGCGCGACGATGGATAAATGTCGATTAGATTCGCGATGGCGCATGAATTAGTTAGTACACAGTGTTTACGAATTTAGAGAGGAGGATTTTTTAATGCGAAGTAGATAATATTTATAGTAAGTACTTTCACAAACCAAAATCATTTAAACAGCAAATTTATGTCTTAACACTTATTGAAAACCTCTGGAATCATCGTTGGCCTTCCTACATAAAAAAGTGAATACATGCGGTATTGCGACCATAATGTATTCGAAGATACCATGTTATTCGCTTTTTTACATATCCTATGAGCAGTGCCGCAGGGCCGTTGGTAAAACTTGGGGAATAAAATCACACTGCCATTGTGAAACCAATGTCATGGAGCTGGTGTTGATCTTTTAGTGGGATGACGTACAAGAGGCCCAATGGGGCCTAAGGGCTGTAGCCTCACTGCTACCCTCCCCACAATTCCAGATTCCTGAAAAAGTCGTAGTTCGAAGCAAAATTTGTGTTTGTATGGTTAGTTGTTAAATAGCTCTGGCTGTTCACGTTCTGTCATATCCGACAGGACTGTATTAAATTACACCTGAAAAACCTATAGCAAACAGCCACTGTTAATCGTCAGCGACGCCACCAGACATACCGGTTTTGAGCTTGTTAGCTCTCATCAGTACGTCATATGTGAGGCAAGCGTTGGTAATTCCCGTTCTGGCCCAAAGTAATGACTTAATGCAGGTGGTGCTGTGTCTAGAAATGAAAGGGAGTGTAAACAGAGGCTACTGATAACGTCAGCGGTACCTAAAACGTTTCTTTACATTGTCGATATTTAGAAAGAAACAAACAAATTTCCTATACACCCTGTATTGTATATCTAATAGTAAAAGTAATAAATACATTTCCATAATATGATTTAAATTGTTGGCAGAGTGTTTCTTATAGTCTTATTAAGGTAAGAGACTGAAAAATATACAAGTTTACCTTCTATGTGGCATTTCCAAAATGCTTAATTAAAACGAATATGATGAACTAAGTACATTTACTTTTCTCAACATTAAATATTCGCACTATTTCAAATTTGCCTGATGTGACAAAATTATTCAGATTGATTACATTTACATTATTGCAATTTAAAACCATATTTAACAATACAGTACTATCAAATTTGTTTAAAATATGTATTTTATTCGACACAATACCTTTTTCCAATAGCATTACAGGTAAAAATTTAACGAAACATCGATACTTTGTTTTATTTTAACAGCCTTACAAGTACCTCACCTCTAGAAGGTATGCCACAGACGCACTCTGTTTATACACAACATGTAGAAATTTGCGCTAAATTTAAAATATGTAACACGCGATTGATTCAAAGAATCATAAGTTTAACAACGTCTAAATTATTTCAGAGAATGGTTTGTTAATATTATAATTAATATTTCCTGTACTGACAAGTACACATTCATGAATTAAAAATTATTACACTGAAATACTCTAGGTACTTAAACACGCAAGGCTATCTGTTTAATATGTCTAATTTTAGTTTTAATACTGGTCACATTGACTGAATTTAAAGGTGAATCCACACATTCCTAGCGGACATTCGTTGATTGCCGAGTGGTATGTATTTGTCTTGTCTGCAAGTGTGCTAGCCCTTTTCCATTCTTGTGTCTTTTGTATACTTCAGAGGACACGAATAGTTGCCTCCCTACTAGTAAACTGTAAGAAGAGCTCAAATATATCAGTAGGGAAATTCCACAAATTTAATACTGACTAGAAATGTATTTCAAATATATTGAAGTCAGATCATGTTCGACGTTCAGCAGGGTTTATGTTTCTATAAATACAGGTGCATTTAATTTTATACTTCTGAACTTCATTGGTGACAATCCCGACTTCATTGATGCAGCAAATACGTCAAAGCAAGCAGGTGTCTATTTTCCGATTTAACATTACCATCATTATTAGTGGTGATGTGGCGAATTTATGGCGATAATGCTGTTGGTTACGTCGCAATGAAGTGCTGAATACAATAAATGAAAAAAAAAAGATTAAGTTTGCTTTACCTTTGATTTTAAACGCCCAGTGTATTAAACCTATCTACTTATGTATTTCCAATTAAACTTACATTAAAATGGTCTTCACAAACGAATGTTACAATGCTGGAGAACTAATCTCTGAGTAATATGGAAAAACATTGTTAGGGAATAGACTTTACGAACATTTTTCTCAATGCACATTCACGCAAGAACCACATCAACTATTATTAGAAAAATAAAACGAGATAAATAAATTGTTTTACCAAGAAATTACATGAATACAAACTTTATCAGGGGATCTTCTCGCAAATAATATGCGGACATTAGCACGTAATCAACCATTGTTTCCCAAGCTAATATTATTATGCTATATTTTTATCTGAAAAACCTCATTAAAAAAATATCAGGAACAGCTAAGTAACAAGATAGGTGCTTAATACGTGTTGATGATAAAAATTAGATAACAATTAAATAAAACCTTTGCAAACAACATGATGCGGTTCAACATCCTGATGCGACGGACGTTAGTACAAAAAATATTGATTCGAACGAACTGCATCGAAATAGTTATGAGGATGTTAATTATCGAGGGCAACAGATTGCAGTTGTTAATTTGCCCGATATTAACATCCATTAAGTCAAGTGATAGATAAAGATTTTTATTTTACTAATGAAATATGAAAACCAAATTTTGTTGGTTTTCAAAAATTAAACGAAAGTTGGTTAATAATTAAGTAGGCATGATTACCATGGATATATCAAGTGACAAGTTTGTAAATAAATTGTAAATATCAAATTTATTAATTTGGAAAAAATTAATGAAAATCTGGAGAAGTGAGATTTCAGACGATTTATTGTTAGAAAAGACTGAGAAAGCTCGTGCCGCGCTACTATCAACAAAGTCGGAATCAAAGTATAAAAAATAATTTGACAAATTGCTACAGTGGCTGAAAGTTAACTATATTGAAAACAAAAATATAAGTGAAACTATAATGCTGGCTTACTTTCAAGACATGGTATGTACTTATTCTTCCACGTTCTAGTATAAATGATATTTGAATCGTACAGTCCTAATACCCAGTGGACTAAGTGGTCAATGTTAAAATCAATGAGGACAATTTATAATAATATAGATGGGAGAAAGTTTCATGAACTGGAAGCGTTTCTCAAACTGAAAAATAAAGGCTACGAGCCAAAAGTCTTACAGCCGGATTCATGAAACGGGCGTAGCGCTAGTCGGACTAACGAGTTTTACGTCCGTGTAAAGCGCGTTAGTTGGCCTAACCAGCTTTGCGCTCATTCACGAAACATGCGTTCGAAACATGCGTTGCTAGGTAGGCTGTTTATTTACGTCCATAATATTTGCGCCAAAAGTTAGACCCAGTATTGTACCTGTCTAAAAATCGTGTAACTTCGGCCTCTAGTTCCTTGCGTTTCCCATTGTATATTTAGTATTTATATTCAAAAACTGTACTTTTCAGTGCTACGGATTAGTTAACATATCATAAAGTAAGTATTATACATAGTAGTGAATAGGAGTATGCTTTTTATTTAAATCAGTGCAACAGATGCGTAAATTTTTCGCGGTACCTCCGCTAGTCTGACTAACGTTACGCCTTGTTGATGAATCCGTATGTAAAAGTGTTTAGTCGGGATGACATAGTCAAATATTTGAAGGATACTTCCGATGAAGAACATTTACTTCATAAGGTTAGGGTACAGGTTAGTCTGATTATGGGTTATTTCGGGGGCTGTAGAGGTAAAGAACTTTTGAATATGAAGATTAATTATATTGAAGATAGAGGCTCGGTTATGGTGGTTGACATTCCGGAAAGTAAAACAGATATCCGTAAGAAATTTACACTTGTGGAAGAAAACGAGTTCTCTGCATTGCGTCTAGTGATGCTAGTCAGGTTCAAAAAGATTTTTTCTAACGTATCACGAAAAGCATTACACAGTTCAGCCCGTTGGCTGAAAATACATTTGGAAAAATGCCAAGCAAAATTGCTAGGTTTTTGGGTTTGTCAGATCCAGAAGTTTTCAAGGGACATTGTCTGCGGAGGACTTCTCGACTGCCTTTGTCAATGCAGGAGCAAATATGACGACACTGAAGAGACATGGTGGATGGCGAAGTTGAACGGTACCAGAAGGGCATTTGGTCGACAGCATGGAATGGAAAAATAAAACAGCAAGAATGTTGGTTGGCATGTCACATGCAAGAAGTGGAAAGACAACTTTATATTTTAGTCAGAGGCAGTGACAACAGTTCAATGTAAAATTCTTGCAATTTGGGAAATAATTTCAGTGCAAAATTCGACAATAATTGTCGGTTTATTTTTATGAACACATTTAGAGGAAGTTAAGGATTTATAACTATTTAGTATAACTCCCAAGGGAGTTATGAACATGTTTATAGTTACGGTAACTAAGGGGTTATTTGTTTATAATGTATTAGTATGAAATAAAATAATTTACAACTTGCAATGAACAATAACTAATATTGCACCGAACAATGGATATGACGCAGATATTGGGTAAGGTTAGGCTATCTTATATTTATCTGAAATTTGGCAGGGAATAAACATTTAAAAATATACAAACTTGACATGGTGTTTGTTTAAGAAAATGCGAAGTATATATATTTCAAGTTCTATTACAGGAGGTAGGTGAGCGATAATTGACTATTTTTTTTAACGGTAACAGCGAAAATAATTTTAGTGTATTATATAAAGTATAGTGCTATGTTTACATTGGGCACAAGTGTCTGGATTTGTATAGAAATTCTTCCATGTACATGTATCAGCACATCAATTAACTTTGGTTACTTGCATGTATATGTTGTATGTATATATGTCTGAACTATGACAAACTAAAGTAAAAAAGGCTAATCTTAAATGTATAATAAAATAACGAACATTTTTCTGTTTTTATGTACATGTTCTGTTATAATTTTTTAAATTAAATAAAACGTCAAAAATATAAATGATGGCAACGTATCTCTGAAATTCATAGCAAATCAAGAGAGCCGCAACAGTTTGTTTCAGCAACTATGTCCAAACAGGACTTGATCGTTTTAAATACAGGGTGTTAAAAAAGAGTGTAAAATATTTAAGGAGGTAATTGTATGAACCAAAATAAGCAGAAAAGTCTCAATAAACATGGGTCCGCAAAGTAACGGTTGCGGAGATATGGAATGTTTTATGTTTTTTAGCCCATTCTCTATTTTGCAAAAACGTTGTGTATTTTCTTATAATAGTTGGTTGATGTTTAGTGAAATAAACAGTACGTATTTGACAGTTGTTCTCAGTGCACAAGTTTTCTTTCGCTATGGCTGGTTACTCTAGCGCAGAATTAACAGACATGCATTTCATGTATAGCCGTGCTAATGGGAACGCCACCGAGGCGCGACGTCTTTATGTTGACGCTTATCCAAATCGCCAGATTCCTTCACAACGCATGTTTGGAAGAATTCACCAAAGATTGCGTGATACCGGTTCCTTCAGCAAACAGTGACATTTATCCGGAAGACCAAGGTCGGTATCCACTCCTAGAGCAGAAGAAGAAATTCTAGCACTGGTAGAGCAGAATACAGGTACGAGTGTGCGGAGAATATCAGCCGAGGTAGGAATTAGTGGTCCTCTTGTTTGGAGAATTCTTCACGAGCAACTGCTTTATCCATACCATGTGCAACGAGTACAGTATCCAATAAATGATCATCAAGCACGTATGTTTTTTGCGGCTGGTTTCTACGTCGTGATGCTGAAGACTCTCGTTTTCTTGCAAACATTCTTTTTACTGATGAGGCCGGGTTCACAAGAAATGGAGTGTTTAATTTTCACAATACGCATATTTGGGCCGACAAAAATCCTCATGCTCTAATAGAATCTGGACATCAGGCACGTTTTTCATTAAACATTTGGATGGGTATTGTAGGTGACAGGTTTCTAGGTCCTGTTGTTTTACCAAACCGATTAACAGGCGCTGCTTACCTCAACTATCTGCAGAACACACTGTATGAGTTTTTGGAAGACATTCCTTTGAATCAGAGGCAACAGATGGCCGTTAGAGAGCATTTACATCAAACTTTTCCACATAGATGAGTAGGGAGGGCCGGACCTGAGCCCTCTAGATTTCTTTGTTTGGGGATATTTGAAGACATTAGTGTATGGTACTCCTGCAAATAGCCTGGAAGAGCTGCAGCTACGGATTAATAAAAAATGTCAAGTAATCCAAACCAAGAAGGGTGTTTTCGAAAGAGTTCTAATATCGTTGAGACAAAGGTGTCGTGCCTGCTTGGAAATGAACGGAGGGCACTTTGAACATCTTCTGTAACTTTGTTTTTTGTTTGTTAAAAGCTTCCTTTGTCGGTGTATTCCTAATAAAATAAAATGTTTGAAAAACGAATAGTGAACCATATCTCCGCAACTGTTACTTTGCGGACCCATGTTTATTAACACTTTTCTGCTTATTTTGGTTCATACTATTACCTCCTGAAATATTTTACACTCTTTTTTTTAACACCCTGTATAGTGGTGTCCCAAAATAGAAGGCCATACCATTAACCACATATTCTTTGGACAAAAATAATGCGACTTTCATTATGCCATTTTTTATTTGGACAACTGCTAAACAAATGCCTGATACCTAACGTAACCAAACCCGATTTAGTTAAACTTTATTTGATAAAACCGACTGTCAAGTAGCGACTGCTAAGTTCTTCAACGACGGGCAAGTGATTAAAGAACACGGAATGCCGTCGTGACATCCACATTACCCAATCGCAGAATCGAATGTCGATCGCGAGTTTCCACGTTGAATCACCCGTTCAGGTGTGGATAATTTTAATATGGTTTCCTTGCGCCGGCGCCGTCTCTAACTGGCACTAAATTTTCTAACTGGTTTCCCCGCGTAACACGAACCACTAATGAGTTATGTTCATTAAAGGAAACTTATTTCGTGAACACGCCATGGCTGAGAAGGAAATGCTGGAGTTGCTTTCGCAAAACAGGTATTTCCTTCATGGTTTTTGTTACGATTATGTAATGTGACTACTTGTAAGCATACTTGTTCCGAATTTATTTACTATATGCCGATATATCAAGTACTACGTAGAAATAAAGCTATACAATATGTATTAACCAAAGAATGGCATATAGTACCTATAGGTCTGTTCAAGCAAAAAATGTATACCAAATATATAGTATATCCAAAACGTTCGTCCAACTGCAAACACGGAAACAGTGGAAACATTTTGAAGTTCTTCTAATTTACGTGGTTTATTAATGTACACTTTTGACTTCAAGTATCCCCATAAAAAATAGTCAAGAGGTGTAAGATCTGGCGATCTTGCAGGCCAGAATTGTTACTTTTTCGACGTTTATCGCGATCGGCGAGAAACGATATTTTGCAAACACGGAATTCCAGGAAACAACTACTCTGCGGGCTAATGCCCCGACCAGCATTGAATTACACCTGGAAAACCTATAGCAACAGCTAGTCACTCGTCAATAGACCACCAAACATATACCGGTATGGAGCTTATTAGCTCTCATCAGTATGCCATAGGTAAGGTATCTGACGAATAATCCTAGCTGTTTAGTCTGTCTAACCCGACAGAAGGGACCATGAGTACGCGGTGTAGAACTAACTGACGAATGACTCTAGCTGTTGCTATAGGTTTTCCAGGTGTAATTCAATGCTGGTCGGGGCATTAGCCCGCAGAGTAGGTAGTTGTTTACTGGAATTCCGTGTTTGCAAAATATCGTTTCTCGCCGATCGCGATAAACGTCGAAAAAGTAACAATTCTGGCCTGCAAGATCGCCAGATCTTACACCTCTTGACTATTTTTTATGGGGATACTTGAAGTCAAAAGTGTACATTAATAAACCACGTAATTTAGAAGAACTTCAAAATCGCATTCGGGACGAAATACGAGTTACCTCAGAAATTATTCATAATGTGCAAGAATTTCTTCACAGACTTGCGCATTGTCAAGAAGTTGGTGGATGGCAATTCGAACATTTAATTTAAGTATAAAATTTAATCAATTGTATTTTATTTTACATACCTCAGAGTTGTTACTTTTTTATGGATAAAATTTACGTTTTCTAACATTCAATCGTCATTTACTCGAAAACGTTCCTATGTAAGAGGGCAAAATTTTAGTACTGTCTGATAGAGAATTAAACGATCTTTCAGAATCAAGGAAAAAAATATGGTGTTGATATTTAAATAAAAAATCGATGACGCCATTACTCGAAAACAAATGACATTTGAAAATCGCATTTTACGCTAAAATATGTATTTTTTAAATTAAAAATCGACCTGTTCGAGGATTTTTCCCAAAAAATAATTGTTTCGTTTTTATTGAATTTATTCCATACTTTTGGCGCATACTGTATATCTAAATTTTAATGCCTATTAATGTATGTTAATGCCTTAGTAACGGTATACTAATTTCTAGCGGTTCGGATTTGTACACCACAATATTCCAATATTCCTTGTTTATTTCACATATAATATACCTAAGTACGAGTACAACTAATAGTTGCTAATTTTACATTACTGTATATATTGAATAATTAAAACTAAATATGGGTATTAGAATATTCTACCCGCATATCAATTAATAATGGCAATGTTTTCCCTACACTATTATATGTAAAATATACCTCTAGAAAAGATTTGTTAACCTAGCGAAAAACGTAATAAATGCCTGAATCTAAAAATAATAAACGTTGTAAAATCATTGTTATTTGCGAATTTAATTTTAGATCCAGTATGTTTAAATAATAAAAACTGCAAGTTTATTGCAATACAGGTTTTCTAAGATGTCGCCTATTTAGATACACCTTAAATTTCAAGTTTAACTGGTTATTATACCGGTCAGGTATTCAGAAAAATGTTTAAAATCGATGGTACTATTATAATTATTTTTAACAATATTGTCATTATTAGTGAATATTCAAACTTTACCTGACAAAAACTTCTCCAAAATACTCACTTTGAGTTATCAAAATCAAGAAAAATATGTACAATTCGAAAAATTATCCCTAGCTAAACATTTACGAATTAAAATTTTTCAAAATCTACGTGCCTTCCCCAAAAATTACTCACTAAGTATGTACTTTGTACCAAACTTGTAACAGCAATGCCAACAATAAGTAGCAAGCCCATTCTATCAATAGAACGTAAAGGTTATGATGCATAACCGGCGCATCCACCATTTCCTCTCAAATACATGCCCGACAAAACAAACCCATAAAAATGCACGCGTTATATTTTTATCCCCGACTTCCCAAGGTGCTCCATTATTATATCTTCCATTGCGAGATTATGAATTCGCTGAGAAAACCTATAAATAGGTATTATCGTGGCTTGTTTTGTGCAGCTGGAATAATGAGAAAGCGGCATATTAACATCATTTCATATATGTATTATTTAGCCTTCGAAAAGAATGAGTATTTAAATGTGACTTGTTTTTTTAGAGAACGGATATGAACATGTACAATGTCATGTTATTTATGAAGATTTGGATAGAATCAAAACAAGTTTTCTTCAAAATCAATCAGATATTCGTGTTTATCTCACAAAAAAGCCTTCTTTTCCAGAATTTGAGTATAATTACCCAGCATATAAGAGAATGATCGTAAAAAAATTAAAATAAAGAAAGTACTTTCTCAATCCTATAACTTATTAAGGACGCAAAATTGTACTAAGGTAAGTTGATTTAAATCACATTATTTTTGTCCAAGGAATCTTGCCTTAGCGTATGTCCCATTCATTACTGAACACCCTGTATCAGAAACTACCAAATGACACAGTCCTTCTTATAAAGTATCAGAGTATGTCTCGCAATATGTCTCGAGATACCAGTCGACTTTCTCAAGCATATAACTTATGAAGGAAGCAAAATTGTACTAAGGTAAGTCGATTTAAATCACATTATTATTGTCCAAAGAAGCTTGCCTTAGTGTATGACCCATTCTTTACTGAACATCCTGTATACAGAACCGAATGGCACAGTGCTATTTATAAAGTATCAGCGTATGTCTCGCAATATAATCGAGATACCAGCCGACTTTCTCAAGCATATAACTTATGAAGGAAGCAAAATTGTGTTAGGTGTCTGTTTTGGTTTGTCTCTGTTTGATTGTTTATCTAAATAATACTTATAATTTGTCAGGGGCGTTTCTTCTCATACAGGGCGTGAACCATTGGACGTAACTGATTGTGATTTGTTGCCTTGCAACTAATACTATCTAACTAAGTATTGCAATAACTAAGACACTTACTGAGCCTAGGTCAGGTTAGAGTTGCCGTCTAAATCGCCCACGGGCATGCAGCTCTCGTAACAAGCTCAGAACCTTTCAACAAATAGGAGAGAAACACATGAGTACCCAAGCATACCTTCACATTCTCTAAACATCAACATGTGCTACTTAGATCAACTAGTAAATATATTCTCCCTCAGACTGCAGCTGGATATCAACAATACAACAATGTACACTGACCAGACCACCTCTGCAGAGATAGTTCATAGCAAGACTAGGTCTTAAACCAGAACCAGACCGCGTCACCTAGCTAGCGGCCCCGAGATATCCCCGCTCACCGCAGCTAACGGACGGACTGTATCACCGCAGCTAACAGCCCTAGAATACCTCGTACCTCAAAATACCGTGTCACACGCAGCTAACGGCCAATAAAAATACAAAACAATAATAGGCAGGCCTCGTCAGTAATACACTATCATTTATACTCTCAAATATTTAATTAATCAACTACTAACTTAGCCAATAAACAAATGTTAAGCATACTAAGTACTCTGTGATTAACTCACCTAATAATCCAACACAACACAGGTTACTAAAACAATTGTCTAGTCCACTATTTATTAACTTAGTTTATTATGCACGCGCACATTCACCCTCGAGCTATCGTTACGAAATAAGTCAGTCTCTACTGCAAAAACCATTTAGGGTCCAACTAACACTTAAGTCAGGTAGTCGTCCCTTCGGTCAGACTGTCACGCTTCTATATATACTATGTGTCTATACACTCCTAACATTCGGCCATCCTGTTCATACCTCGCCCCGAGGTATTGCCCTCATCATCCTCACTCGAACTCGAACTCGAAAGGGTAACACCATCTTCACCACTTTCTGAATCAGTAGAGTCAGATACCCCACCATTTGGTATCCACGGTTTCATCTTGTCCACTGCTACAGTTCTTTGGTATTTGGACGATCTCCGTGTTCGGTAAGTTCCATTCATATCAGTCACCACATATCTATCATTTGGTAGTACCTCATGAACCACCATTGGCCCACTATATTTAGGTAAAAGCTTTCTACTTGTACTAGAAGCAATTTCAGCTTTTGAATTAAGACAACATCTCCCTGTTTATACACCCTTGGCTTTTTCCGTTTCTTATCATAGCGTTCCTTTTGCTTTTCTTGGTCCTTAGCAATTCTTTCTGCAACTTCTTGACGCAATATTGTCATATCATCTACCATCTTTGGTATTTCCTCTATTTCTTGGGCTAGTATCGGGTTTACAACTCCTCTAGGTTGATACCCATACAAAAGTTCAAATGGTGTCTTTCTAGTGCTCTTACTGACAGCGGTGTTGATTGCAAATTGTAACTTAGTTACCTGCTCATCCCATCGGTTTTCTTCTGGAGTGGATGTCAGTAAAGCGCCCAGTATAGTTCGGTTAAATCTTTCGTTTTGACCATTTGCCTAGGTGTGGCTACCGCATTAAATATTAATTTTACATTTTTCTCCTTGCAAAAATCTTTAAATCGGTTGGAGGTAAAACTTGATCCCTGATCACAAACTAGCTTGGCAGGTAAACCATAATGAGAAAAAGTTTCTATTAAGAACAGTATTACATATTTAGTGGCAGTTGATCTGACCGCCTTTAAAACAACATATTTGGTAAATGAATCAACCAACGTAATTAAATATTCCTTTCCATGTTTGCTTTTAGGAATGGTCCTAGATGATCTATGTGTACCATGTAAAAGGGTACTGCTATTTTCTCTATTGGGTGTAAGAAACCTTCTTGCGGACCTGTTGCTTTCTTACTGTAAAGGCAAGATATACAACATTTTATATATTTTTCAACATACGCCTTCATGCGTGGAAACCAATAGTGTTGACATAATCGATGCAGAGTTTTCTCTACTCCAAAATGGCCCATTTCATCGTGTGCTGCACGTACAATTTGTTGTCTCATACCTCTTGGGATGACCCATAATAATCCGCGAACTGTGATTCTATACACTCTACCATCTCTTAGAGCATATTCTTTATAGACACTACGATCGTGGTCAGTCTGCGGTGGTTTTGATAAAACTTCTCTGACATGTTTAATTTTCTCATCAGTAAGTTGACCTGAAAGAACCCAATCAGCTTGGTCAATTCTCAGAATTTCTTCGATGGGTTGTTCTGATCTGGAGGGATTTCTACTTAACGAGTCAACATGTTTCATTCGCTCGCCAGGTCGATAATGTACGGAAAATGAAAATTCTTGCAGTTGAAGCCACCAACGAGCTATACGTGGTATCATATCCTTCTTCGAACTGCTTGCTTTTATAGCGTTGCAGTCGGTGATAACTTTAAAGTTTATTCCCAGCAGATAAACTCTAAATTTCCGTAGAGTCTCGACAACTGCAAGTGTTTCAAGTTCATAGGAATGGTACTTTTCCTCTGCTGATGTTGTTTTCCTACTGAAATATGCTACCGGATGCAGCCGTTTGTCTTCTTGTTCCTGTAATAATATCCCAGCTATTCCAAGTTTAGATGCATCGGTGTGCACCTCGGTAGGGTAGGTCGGACTATATAGCGCTAGAATAGGTCTAGAGATTAGAGCGGCCTTCAGTTCCTCAAAGGCATGCTGATCTTCTTCTCTCCAGTTCCAACTCTGATCCTTTCTAAGTTTGTTGGTTAAACATTTGGCTTTTGCTGCGTAATTCTTAATGAATTGTCTGAAGTATCCAGTAAGACCTAAAACTGTCGAACTTCATGTACATTAGTTGGCGTTTTGAATTCTTTCACTGCCAAGGTTTTGCTTGCCCTGGTCTTATACCTTCAGAGCTTATTTCAAATCCGAGGTAGCTTACCGAAGTCATTAAAAGGTACATTTGCTAAGATTTAAGGTTAATCCAGCCTTCCTTAGTAAGTTTAACACGGTGCGCAAATTATCTAGGCCATTTTCGACATTTTTGGAATGAATTAAAACATCATCTAGGTATACAGCAGCTACAGATTTTGCAGAAGCTAGAATTTTGCTTATGATGCGCTGGAACACGGATGGAGCGTTGGTCAATCCAAAGGAACACGATTATATTCAAAGGTTCCATCTGGAGTTACAAAAGCAGTGAGATGTTTACTAGTTTCAGCTATAGGCACCTGATGGTACCCTGATTTCATGTCAAGACTGGTGAAGTACTTGCTGCCTTGAAGCCTATCCAACTGATCGTCTATGCGAGGCAACGGATATATATCCCTGACTGTTGCACTGTTTAACTTCCTGTAATCTATGCACATCCTGTCAGTGCCATCCTTTTTCTTGACAAGGATTAAAGGAGACCCATAATTCGATTGAGATTCTCGAATAATTCCATTGTCCAATAGTTCTCCTAAAATAGTTGCTACTTTTTCCTTTTCGCTCTGGGACATACGGTAAGGGCGGCAACTAAATGGCCTGTCTTCATTTAGTTGTATGGTCATTGTCTCCCCTGTCTTGAGGCACCCTAAATCTGCGTAGCTCTGAGAAAAACAATCTCGATATTCTTGGATTAGTTCAAACAGAAGCTTTCGTTCGTAATCTCCTATGGGTCCATGGACTATATTATTTAGAGGTAGGTCAGGCAAATTCTTTTCATCAATTCTTAAGATTTCTTCTATAGATGGTTCCTCCACCACACAAGTCCACGCCCTTGCAACTAGCTGTTGCTTTCGAATAACAAGATCATTTTCGGAAAGATTTATCACAGGTATAACTGAATTTCCCTCTGTGTATTCCTGAATGTTTAAGACGACTCTTGGAATACAGTGTTCTTGATTTTCCTTTAAACGAATACTGGCATTGACATAAAGGTCACCGTCGTAATCTGTATCAACATCAACAGGTACGTGACAAATATGATTTGATGGTATCACAATTGTTTTATGTGCCAACAGAGCCACCTTTTCAATTCTTTCATCACATTGCAATGTAGGTAGTTCACGACTTAATGTCAAGGTTGTATAATCTTTAACCAGTTTTACTTGAGGTTGTTCAGTAAACGACCTTCCCACTAATAAAGGCACATCCTGTATAGAATCTGGTACTACATTTATGTCCAATTCACATTCCACGTCGTCAATTTTGACTTTGCATCTTACTGTTCCTAGAGACGATACCACTGAATTACCATAACCTTTGATAATGACTTTCTTGGAATTATCCATTTTTAAATTTAACCTATCTACTTGCGTTTTTGTTATATTGGTGCAGGAACTACCAGTATCAATGTATAATTTGATAGGAAATTATTTATGGTACCCTCTTTAAAGAATTTGGCATTGGTGTCAATCGGCTGTGAAGCTAGTCATAACGTAGCTTCCTTGGAAGTTGTTGGTCTTTTATTCTGTTTAATGAAGCACCTACTCTCCTCATGCCCCTTCTTGTGGCAAAAACTGCAAACCTTAGTGGTTGTGGTATTCTCCAACCTGCACTGGTACGATTTATGACCAGTTTTGCCACAATTGAAACATTTTGTTTCAGTTAACTTTGATCTGTTGGGTCTGTGTCCGCCTTTTCCAATGGACCACTTTCTATGATCCCCTTTTGGATCCTTTGTCGAACTACTGGCATTCTTTAACGATCTCAGATAAGTAAACAAATCCTCAGGTTCTGTATAATTACCAGCGCGAGCAGATGTTTTGACATGGTCATCTTGAAGGCCATGTATAATACAGGCAACAGCGTCGGTGCCCTGTATATTTCCACAATTATTTATTAGCGATAATTTCTCAAAATAATATCTGGTATAAGTTTCGCCAGAAGTTTTCCTACGCTTCATCATTTCTTCTAGCTTATCTGCATAATCCCGAGAAGTTGGAAAAGCCCGCTGTAATTTTTCTTTCCATTCTGCCCACGAATATTTGACAGACTGAAGGCTACGGTACCACGTCTCCGCTAACCCTCGTAGTTTAGCTATAGCATAGTAAATTGTCGCATCCTCCGACCAATGGAATACCTCTCTCAACTCATCCACCTTATTACACCATACTACTACATCCTGTTGGTTATCTTCGGGATCAAAATACGGAACGGCATCACCTTTAAAGCCAGTTGAACTGTGACCTTGATTTCCCAATTGGGATAAGACGTCACGCATGACATTCGCAAGTTGATTAACTGCGCTCAAATTTTCGCTAGACTCACTCGCCGTTTCGACGATGGGAGCCAATTCTCGCCTCGTTTCAGAAAGATCAACTTCAGATGACTCAGACCGGGCCTGCCGTGTTCTTTTGCAGAAGGGCCACCAGTTTGGCAACGGCGTTTTCCCATGTTCATAATTTCAATTTTTTTACACAAACAATTAGAAATAAACTACAGTACGTCAATGGCTGTAATCCCACTTCTGATATCTGTTAGGTGTCTGTTTTGGTTTGTCTCTGTTTGATTGTTTATCTAAATAATACTTATAATTTGTCAGGGGCGTTTCTTCTCATACAGGGCGTGAACCATTGGACGTAACTGATTGTGATTTGTTGCCTTGCAACTAATACTATCTAACTAAGTATTGCAATAACTAAGACACTTACTGAGCCTAGGTCAGGTTAGAGTTGCCGTCTAAATCGCCCACGGGCATGCAGCTCTCGTAACAAGCTCAGAACCTTTCAACAAATAACAGAGAAACACATGAGTACCCAAGCATACCTTCACATTCTCTAAACATCAACATGTACTACTTAGATCAACTAGTAAATATATTCTCCCTCAGACTGCAGCTGGATATCAACAATACAACAATGTACACTGACCAGACCACCTCTGCAGAGATAGTTCATAGCAAGACTAGGTCTTAAACCAGAACCAGACCGCGTCACCTGAGCTAGCGGCCCCGAGATATCCCCGCTCACCGCAGCTAACGGACGGACTGTATCACCGCAGCTAACAGCCCTAGAATACCTCGTACCTCAAAATACCGTGTCACACGCAGCTAACGGCCAATAAAAATACAAAACAATAATAGGCAGGCCTCGTCAGTAATACACTATCATTTATACTCTCAAATATTTAATTAATCAACTACTAACTTAGCCAATAAACAAATGTTAAGCATACTAAGTACTCTGTGATTAACTCACCTAATAATCCAACACAACACAGGTTACTAAAACAATTGTCTAGTCCACTATTTATTAACTTAGTTTATTATGCACGCGCACATTCACCCTCGAGCTATCGTTACGAAATAAGTCAGTCTCTACTGCAAAAACCATTTAGGTCCAACTAACACTTAAGTCAGGTAGTCGTCCCTTCGGTCAGACTGTCACGCTTCTATATATACTATGTGTCTATACACTCCTAACAATTGTACTAAGGTAAGTCGATTTAAATCACATTATTATTGTCCAAAGAAGCTTGCCTTAGTGTATGACCCATTCTTTACTGAACATTCTGTATACAAAACAATTGAATGACACAGTTCTTATAATATACCAGTCGACTTTCTCAAGCCTATAACTTAAGGAATAAAAATTGTACTAAGGTAAGTTGATTTAAATCATATTTGTCCAAGGAAGCACCCTATATAGAAAAACTGCCGAATGACACAGTCCATCTTATAGGGTATCAGCGAATATCTCGCAATCTAATCGAGATACCAATTGACATTCGAATATATCTCGAAAAACTGACAGAAGAATGCGGCAAAGTCAAAAGGAACCGATTATAATGTGCAATAGCAAGAAAAATGGGGTCGATCTCTACGTAGTCTGACGCAAAACTAGTATTTGTGCGGTCAGCTTTATTCGTTCGATCCCTTATATTCAAAAAGCCTTTCGATCGGGTCCAAATCGTCGGTGTGAGTTATCAACACGTCGCCGCGTAGTTCTTTAACCCCTGGCGACAACCTTTGTCCCTCGCCACCCGGCCGGCGGCCTCACCTAGAAAAAAAACACGATTGGACTCACCTAAGACGGCTCCCTCGCGAATAATTCCCAAAAATATCCGAAAACGAAAAGAAGGCACTGCACATATCACAGAACAGCAAAAAAAATATCACCCCGACGTAGGTCCCGTTGCAATCGTGACGGCTGCGATGGCGACAAAACAAAACAATATCTGGCACATAAACATATGAGTATGACACACATGCACGGATCACATGATTTACTTTGAAGGTTGCAGAGAGTCGACTGTCGCGCGATGGCGAACGCGGCGTTTCGAGCAAAGTTGGGGATCGGAGTGTGCTCCGTTCCGTCTTCTACGCTCGACGGAGTACCGCTCGATAGAACCAGACGGGCTGCGTTGCCACGTTTACCCGAGAAAAGTCCCTAGATACAACTGTAAGACAGTATAAAAAAATAATACCAAAATCAATACATAGTGCAAGCCACGTATTACTACAATACTTCTGTTTGGACACAGAGTACTTAAACTTCCTTATCGATGACTCGCAGTTGTCCATGATGTATTTTAATACCCATTGCAGAAAACATGGACTGTTCTAAATCCCTAATCAAGTTTGCAGATAAATAATTCATATAATCTATTATAATAATTAACAAAACATATTTGACTTAATTTTTTCTCCTGCCCAACGGTAACAGAATTATGAGAGCAAACAGGTATTGAATATGTAACAACGTGGCACATGTCAGGTGTTTGCACATAATAATTACAAAAATAAACTTATACTGTGAATGTTTTTTTAGAACCATAAATGAACATGTCATGCAGCTGGACATTGCCACTATAAATTGATCCATTTTTGTTAACGTACACTCACAAAATATCAAGCAAGAACTAGAGAAAAACGAAACGCACTGGCCACAATGCTATATGACTAATGACACTTTTCAGTTAACAGCAGCAGGTGATAGATTACAATGTTGTCGTACGTTATAGTACGTTACAGTTTTAAGGATTTTGGGAAACTTCAATTGTTTACTTCATACTGATACAAAAAACAAATTACGTTACAAAAGCTTTTACTTAACCATAGTTGTGCATTAGTTTGTAATTTCGTAACACAGTTTTGCATTTTTAATATAGTATAATCGTTTTAGTAAGGCGAAATGAGCAATAAAACGTTGGTGAGACGAAATGTATACATTTATTTCATTTCAACTTATACCTGCTTATGACGGGTATAACTGGGTGGTAGCTGGCGGGTCAGCCCAAATTATGTTAGGAAGGTCGTCTTTAGTAATGCATGTGCGGTGGAAAGGTTAGAGTAATGCAGGTATGTCGGCACTCAATTATCTCTAGATGTAAATTGCCAGGGTCGGCTGACAAATTCTCCCATAATCAATGATAGTAAAAGCTGCAAAACATTTAACACAAGTTTTATACTCTGTTCGTTAAAAACTTCACGATGAGCCATTTTCAAATTTCATTAAAACTCTATCACAAACACACCGCAACAGAATAATTAACACAACGCAATAGAATGATCAACACATTTCAACTATTCCAAGTTCGGCTCTGTTCAACCGTCTATTTTAGACAAGTACATCTTATTGGCCATCCATCTCTAGTGCAAATAGTAATTTTTCTGTAATGTTAGTCGTACCTTATTAAGAGGCGTACCTGAGGTATATTACAAACAAGTGGAACGGGCTCAGAGGTATATGTTGAGTTTCACCAACGTTTTATTGCGTACATCGCCTTCCAAAACGATTCTGTTATAGAAGTGTTCCTTCATAAATAAATTCTTAATCTATATTTGCGGAGAAGATTGGCACCCTCTCCGTGGGTGCAAGAATGTTGGTTTGGGTCAATGTGAGAGATTGATACCGGTCGACATTTGACCATCCCCCTTGTTAATGAGGTTTTCCAGGAGTCCCTCATTCCTGCACTGAATGGTGTTAGGGCCTGCATAATAATATGTTGCCCCCTCTCCCGCACAAGTCTTTGACTTCTGGGCTAATCCTCGTGATTAGAATAAGGGGAAGAGGCATTATTATTGTTAAATAGTTCAAGAGTACGACTCAAAATTTGAAAAATAGAATGCGTTTGTAAATCATTTTGTTGGGGTGGAGTGTGAAACACGTATTTACAGGCAAACACACCGAAAGAAATTCTTTCTTTACAATTGTACTGCTGCTTTTTATAAGAATGATTTTTATTATTTACAATTCCTAAATTCCTTAGTTATGCTACTGACTTAAATTATACATTTGATGAAAACTTTAGATCTGTTACATTTTTTAATAAAGCGTGTCCACTGATCATTTAAGTGTACAATATATACATGTATTTAATAATAAAAACATGTAGGTACTGAAAAGTATCTATCTCCAGAGAAAATCCGAAAGTGTCGGATATAAAAATCGGAAAGTTACCGAATTTGAGGTAACCGCGGCAACAGCGCCCGGCCGGCGAAATTATCTAAACATCGCCGTCCTAGGTCGACCGCGATCCGCCGGGCACAGGTTCAACGGCGGTCAGGTGGATGGGACGATTTTTACATTTTGTCAAACAAAGACCTTAGAGAGGAGTATGCAAAAATGCGGACGAGGTCGCGAGAGATAGTTGTCTGGGCTTGCGAATGGCCGTTTTCGTTTCGCGAGGAGCTGACTTACCGATCTGCTCTCTTTCCCACAGACTTTAGACGCTGCTGCGGGAATGTGGTAGAAATAGAGCGGTGTTGCCAGACGGTGAAAATTTTCTTCACACTGATAATATTTACCTAAAATTTGATTGTTTACCCGAACCGAGTAGTTGTAGTGTATTGCAATACTACAGTATGTGTTGTATTTGTATTTTTGGTACCACATCCTTCGATTCGATCTCATTTGACATTTTACTGCCAATCTGCTAGAACTAATCTCAAGTTAAAGTCCCCTGAATACAATATGACATCCAATTTTAATTTATTATATAATATTAATAAGATCAGTTTAAAGCAGCTGCTAAGGATTGCCCATGACGTGCAGTTATAATTCTTTCTTATGGTTATTATTTAGTAACTTATTTATTTTTTATTGTTATTTGTTTTTTTATCAATGTTTTTAATTTTTTTTGTCTTAGACTAGTTTTATTGTATAACGTTATTTTAATATTTTTTATGTATTTGAATTTATTCTATTTTTTCTTCTTCTATTAAACCCCAGCCTTAAGATAAGCACACAATATTAAGCTAAAGGCAAAGAGTAGGTAAACATAAGAAATCTAATTATTCTCGAATACAACTAGTGTGTGACTAAATCAATAAATCGTTAAATTTGTTCAGTAAGTTTATTTATTTAAGTATTTATTTTTCTCTATATAATGAGAGTTTTCGCTACGTGAAGAAATGTGAAAAATTTTTGGAAGTTGCATAAAGAAATTGAATTAACTTCGTCTGGCAACACTGGAGTTTATGTCTATTTCGTCGAAACCGTCATATGGTTATGCGTCGTGAAAAGCTGTGAGAAGATTTCTCTTCTTCGTATTCCACATAGCAATAATGGTTGATCCTTTCACAGGATGTCCATCGGAAAGGGGTGGTGGTGGTTACAAGGACGTTCATCCTCTATCATCAATAAATGAGCTCTTACTCAATCAACAGAACTGAACCTATTTATTTGTAGTATATGGATAAAAAATCGTATTGCAGTTATCGTGTCCGAGGACTAAAGTGCAATTTTCGAACTTGCGTTTAGCTCTTCTATGCAAAAACAAAAAGTATATTAGTAACATTTCAGTCTTCTTGTTCTCGAAATAAACATTTTTGTTCTAGCAAGTACTAAAGTGTATTCTCTCACACTAAACTTTCATTAAGACACAGTTAAGACAAAGAATGTGGTTAATGCACGATGGAGCTCCCCCACATTTTTGTTTGACTGCTCGTGAATTGTTAAATGAAATATTCGGTGATTGGACGAGGCACTCAGGAAACAGATCAACCTTGGCCACCAAGATCACCCGATATGAACCCTATTGAATTTTTTGTTCGGGAACATCTCAAGACATTAGTTTATAATTTGAATTTTTGCATGTGTCGAGCTGCAATTTCAAGAAGATCTGAAGCATGTATTTTGAATGAAAGTGGTAATTTCCAACATTTGTTATAATAAATCCTAGTAAAGTAATTCCATTGTTAATTACTTATTTTGTTATTGTTTTAAGGAATGTAATCAGTATCGTAAAAATGCAGCTGATCAAATAAATCAATTTAGTTTTTATCCGATTTGGAATACAAAAAAGTGTAAAGAATCAAAAGTGAAGATAATACACCAAAAAAAATATTGCATTAAAGTATTTAAATATTTTCATCGAAAAAATTGATTTCCTCTTAATTATACCCCCGGGGGGGGGTGGTTTTTTTATGGAACTGAATACAGTTTTTCACGCAAAATCAGAATCTGCAATAAAAAATGGAGGTTTCCATTTAAGATTTCAAAGTTGGCTCCATGCCCCACCCCCAGGGGG
Source organism: Monochamus saltuarius (assembly GCA_025584915.1). Lineage (NCBI taxonomy): Eukaryota > Metazoa > Arthropoda > Insecta > Coleoptera > Cerambycidae > Monochamus > Monochamus saltuarius. The sequence continues at coordinate 15,197,483 of CM046727.1, read as the reverse complement.
TGTATGGTGTCATTCGATAGATTTTTGAAAAATATTAAACACGTGTTTTTTGGTTTTTCACTTGAAAGTGTATTTCTCGAGATATTAGACCGTTTCCATAATTTTCCTAGAGTATCAGGATAAATCGTTTTTTTTCCGATTATAGCGCCATCTATCAACAATTCGAAAAAAATGTCCCGAATAAAAGTTACTTACTTTTTCATGAGGACTCCAAATCTGCAATGGGTTCCCATTTAAGCGATTTAAAAATTAAACTGATTTTTTTACTAATTTTGACAGGCTGTAGCTGGACAATGGCTATCCTAAGACTCCACATTTATATAAGAAAAATATCCTATTTTTGAATACGCCCCTAGATTTTGGACGTCTACTTAAGAAACACCCTGTATAAAGCGACACCTACATAACCTTATTTAAAAAATTATTAATTCTTTGTAATTGGGTTGTCACTGACAGCGTGGTAAGAATTATCTTGTGACAATAGTAAACACTTTCAGAATATGTATAAAACTCGAAGAAAATAAAGGATGATACACATATCTAACTGTTGACGATATTGACATATTGGGTGAGGGTCCAGAGTAATTAATTGAAGTTGCGTATTCCGCATGTTTTCGCATAAGTTTGTCAGTTCTTAGATATTAATAAAAATTAATTTCGAAAGCAACATCATGTAATATTTGAACGTAGAAGTTTAGGACTAAGGTCCAGACTAACCGCAACATTTTATTACATGGGGTCGTCATCGCGCAACACGACTTGTGACGCTTAACGGGGCAGTATAAACGACAAGAAATTTATATTTACAACTTGGCAACGTTGCACCATTTTAAGTGCTCGTAAAGACACCGACAGCGGCGTATTAAAATGTCAAAATTAGAACTTTTAACGTAGCAAATAGGTCTCTGATAAAGAATAAGTACGACCTTGTTTCTGACAAGCTTGTAAAATATTTAAATATGTATATTTTTAAAATGCTGCATTTCCAAGATGCTTTTACTCGATAAGATTTAATTATAAAAGAAAAAAGTCACAAATAAATAATATAAAACATGCGAACAGAATATTTATAGATATACAGGGTGTTACAAGTTACAAGTAGGTCAAGCCGTTCACCACGTATTTTTTGGAATAAAATAATGGTACTTTTCTTACGACAATTTTCATTTCGCAGCTCCATTTTAAACTACAGGTGTCAAAATAAAAATTTAAAAAAATGATTTATATTATATTTTTAAAGTACCTCTATGGTTTTAGATCTTTTTTTCACGATCCCCTGCTTTATTTTTGGATACGCCTATGGTTTCATACTTTTGTCCACTAGTTATTTTCACTCTTATAAGATTATGATTTGAAGCTCGATTTACGAGACATTGCAACTGTTTAGGACGTGCTAGGTTTGGCACAAAGCAAAGTATTAAATGGTCATTTCCATTTTATTCAGTAAATAGAAATCAACAAAACGGAGCGACTAACAACAAACAGTAAGAAGCAACCTTCAATTTAGGGGTCGGCGGGTACTACAATCCCCTTTCCTCCGTTCGTGCTTTGATACTATAGACCAAAATTACACAGAAGATAAAAATATGAGCAAACATTCTACAAATATCTCTAAATTCACCGGAGCTATCAATAAAAATCATTTTAAAAGTTTTTTTGTTGATACCCTCTATTTTGAAAATGGAGTTCCGAAACGAAAAGTGATATAAGAACAATATTATAGTTCAAAGAAGATGCTTGACCTAGTAATTTGTAACATCTTGTAAACAAAAAAAAACTACTCGCGTTTACAATTTTTAGACAAAGACCTTGAATGATCTATGAAAGAAAAAGAAAAAATATATTTAAATTTTTTTATAGAAAACCTCAGATAAAGGGTTTTTTAAAAAAAGTTAAAGCATAGAACTGATAACAGCACATAATAATTAACATAAATATTAACCACTAAATAAACCTGGACAAACAGATAACATAAATTATTGATAATACGATTTGCCTATCTACAAAAAATAGACCTTTGTTATTTAAATCGTTCAAATTTTAATCTAGTAACCATGGAAAAGTAATTATCTCTTTTTTTGTAACAAATGATTTGGATTGCTTGCGTAGTAACTTCTTTGTTTAGTAGATTTGATATCTGCTTTCCGAAAACAAACAAATGCTGCAATATGACATAAACGATAGATACCCTCAGTGGCGTATCATTTTTTTTCAGACAATATAACGATGAAAAATTTTTGAAAAAATTTAGCTGTTTCGATCTTAAACTGTATCGAATTTTAAGAACACGGCTACAGAAAACTGTAAAAAGTAGTTTTTCCTATCCTCATTGTTTTATAATCAAAATGTTAACCAATAAGTTGATTAGTTTAAATTTGTAACTAATAGTCGAAATCAAATTTTGCGTTTAAAGTATAATTTAATTTGTAACACGATTAATTGACAAATATGAATATTTAGATAAATATTACCTTACAATTCACACCATTTACCACAGTACTATTATCTCACGATAATAACAGTCCTTACCTGCAACAAAAAAAAGGAAATTAGTATATGACTATAATTTACTCGGCACGTATATGAAATAATAAATTGACTAACCACGATTTTTCTTATATAAAATTCCTCTTAAACAAAATTTGTTGGAAACTGCTTCAAATAAAAAAATAATAACTTTCAAACTTATAGTGGTTTTAGGCTTTCACGGCCAGTGTTGTAATTTGATACATTGTGATTTTCCGGGTTGTTATGCCGTGACCTCGGTAACTGGTAGCTGCCAGAAACAGAGTTAAAATGCACATCCCTAGCATTAGCTGGGATACTTTTACCTGCCCTGGTTGTTCTCGGACTCAGTCGCGGCGAAGCTTTTGCAGAGTCACCACTGAAGATGCCGACAGTGAAGAGCGGCGAAACGTTTGGAAGCATGGGATGCGACCAGTTACAGCGGCGGCTACGGAACGCCTCGGAGGGCCACCAGTATCCGAGAAGCGGTTCCGACCGTAGCAGTCGTAATACCAACAGTAGGAACCGAAATCAATATATGGACAGGCCCAGAGACACCGATAGCGGGTCTGTCCCCACAGAGCCTAGCCCGAGAACAACCAGGGCAGGTAAAAGTATCCCAGCTAATGCTAGGGATGTGCATTTTAACTCTGTTTCTGGCAGCTACCAGTTACCGAGGTCACGGCATAACAACCCGGAAAATCACCATGTATCAAATAACTTTCAAACTTATTTATTAAAAATATTTTTGAGAAATTCTGTGTCACTTTCTAATAAAACCTTCAATCAATTTATTTATTAATTGGAAGAAATTAGATAAAAACTCAATTACGAATAATTATAAAGTATATACAACGAATAATTCTTTGGAAATTTACACTAAAACTTATTATTCTCAAGTCAGCCCTAGGAATTTCTGTTCAAGGAAATGTTGGCTCTTGGTAACGTATAGATAACATTAAGAGCAATCGGTCAAATAAAACTGATTGCTTTCTACGAATATGCTATAGGAATTTTCAATCACCTTGTTCTTCTGATAACGGTTTCAAAGCAACGAATACATTTACCGAAAATTAAAATACAAATAGCAAATACTTAGATAATGTGACCTTATTTGTTTCAAAATAGTAGGCCCTGTAACTGCTGAATAAAAAATATCCTACAACTTATTATTTCACTACCTATGTCCAGTTTAAATATACTAACAGTTGGACGTCCCTCCATACCTCATCACTCGTTCTCAAGGATTCAGTAAGGTGTAATACATTTATAATAAATGTATTAACAGGAAATCAAATTTATGAATTACAGTTAAGCCTTAATATTTGTAATTTTTTATTTAATCATAAAGTATTGTGCTGTGTTAGTTAAAATGTTTATAATACCTTGTAATTTCAATACATTTTGAAAGTGTCAACAATAGATAGTTTAGGCTTTGTCGGAGAGCATAAGTTTGCCAAACAAAGACCTGCAGAGGCTCAAAGGCCTACACGAATATGTGCTGCGCATTGCAATTATGAATCATTGACTTTGTCGTCAGGGAAACGTTTGTTAAAATGTGCGATCCCTATTGAATGGTAAGATATTATTACACTAATAATATGTGAAATGTTAATTTAAGGGTAAAATTTAAGAAACTATCATACTATACAATATCAAAAATTGTTAACAGAAGGAAATGCGCCAGTGAGTGAATATTTTTGCTTAAATTTTTAAAATTTATAAAACATTCATGTGATATTGTCTGAAGCTATTTATTTGTGGCATAATTTTAGTTTTTCTTTAGTATACCTTGTGAATGCAATACACATTATGTTGGAGAAACGTCTCGGCCTATGTATTGTGTTAAAACTGTAATTAAGAGGCATCTAATCCAATACTGTTTTTATACAGTACATGATTTTCTTAACACAGACTACAAATAATTAATTACTACTGTTTTATATGTCGCTCCGTGTGAAGTTATTTTGGCTTGTTTGTGATGATGTATTATTTTTGTTATATGCTATATTTGTATACACATCTGTGTACCCATTTGTTTCTTTGACTTGCCATAAATGTATATGTATATATGTAACATGGTCAAATAAACTATCTATCTATCTATCTATCTATGAATGTTATAGTTGAGGAACATAAAAATTATATAAAAACGGGCATTTGAAAAATCCAAAATTTGCGAACATGTTTGGTAAAACGGTCATTTAATTCAATGGGGTAAGGAAAAAATTTAGAAGGAAGATAATGCACCAAAAGAAAATTAAAAGAGACCGCGGTTATTTTGTTGAACGGAGATAAATGTGTGTCAAACTGTTCAGTAAATATCGATCATTGTTGGCTACAGTTGTATCAAGAAGAAGTAACAATAAAATAAAAATCATTTAACATATCTATGGAAGCAGATGAACAAATTTTAAACTGTCAAACTTGACATACGTTTAATATTTTATTTCTACTTTGAAAACGAAAACAGAGATTTTCGAAACGTCAAAAATACGGAAGTGCGAGATTTAAGTGATGTGATTTTTGTTATTTTTACTTATTAGCTTTTTCAGTGTAAGATTTTTTGGTTATGCAAACTTAGTTTAAAAAAATAACCCTTGACTGATCCGTTCGGCGCAAGGGCTTATTTAATTAATCTTTATTTTTTCAGAAGTGTGGCAAACACCCAATAAACTAAAGAAAAATTCATGTGATACATGTTTAAGTATTGTAACACACCTAATTCGAATTACTACATTATTTTTAAATTAAAAGCTTACGAAAGGCCATTTAATGCCTCCAGTGCCATAGAAAAATTGTACAGATTATTTAATATCTATAGAAAATATTTTTGTATCTATTTTTCATAATTTTTATATTTGTCATAGCGTCAGTCAGAGTATAGTAACAGAATTTTAGATGTATGGTTTAAACATCTATGTCCAAACTTCCAATATAAATGTTTCTTATATACAAAAGTTAGGATTAATTTGCAAAAACGGAAATAAAATCGAAAAAACCGCTAAATTAAAAATTGCACAGAATTTACAATTGAAAAAATGTTGAAAGTTGATAGTTGAAAAATTGAATTGCTTATGTTTTTCTTAACGTGCCCGATGTTACCTGTACAAAATACCAATTCCCATGTTTTATTTCAACCATAATAAATTTGTGATTTATATAATATTGTATATGTAATTAATAATAATATTTAAAATATGCAAAACTTTATAAATTAACATACAGTTATTATCACAGCATTAACATTTTTATTAATAGAAATTTTAATATCTAGCACAGTAATATTATAATATATAGCTCTCGTTTATACTCCGGTGTAGCTAATGCAACTTGTTGATCATATTGTTGTCCTCATATTTTTCATGTTTAATAAGGTCGAAAATTCTCCACTTTCTTCTGCACACTCTGTATATTATAAATATTCAAATAGATTTAAACTGTCAAGAGGCAAATTTAACTCGTATATTTTTATACTTTCTACGCCAGCGTTGACCTGATTCTAATCATCTGATTTAAATCAATGTATAAATCATGTTTAAAATGAACAGCTTTAATCAAAATCAATAATGTATGTTGGTTTCGTAAGGTGTTCTATTTGATTAAATAAATAATTAGATATATGATAGTAATCGTTTTTTATTACGAAATTATCCAGGCAAATTCACACGCATTATTTGGAATAGCTGTAAGTCCTGTATAAAAAGATATACGGCAAGACTTCGACCAATAAGCTCCTCTTGGTACTCCACTAACCGTTAACTTCATGCAACACCACAGAAAAAGTATCCATTGGTGTGAAATCGGGGCTTCGGACTGGCCTTCGAATGGATTCCATTCTTCCTATTGACACGGAATATTTTGAAAACGAAAACAGTTTTTCGAAACGCCAAAAAATACGGAAGTGCGCGATAGTGATGTGGTTTTTGTTATTGTTCGCTTATTTGCTTTGTTAGTATGATATTTTTTTGGTTAGGCAAACTTAGTTTAAAAAATAATCCTTATATGAAATTTTGAGCTGTTACCTACGTCTCAAATTTTGTCATCATTTAAAATGAAAAATCGTCCAAACCGCGATTTGCGATTTTCTAAAAAAAAGTTACAAATCGCCCAATCTGGCCACCATGAGTCCTTAGCAGCCTCCCGTCCCCCTCGATGGTTACGCCTATGAGCTAGGCGATCCAAATAGCAGCAAAAACACTCCGCCGATCGGTGTGAGTGGCCACGCGAACGGAACAAACCGCGACATTTTTACGGTTCGTTTTACCAATATCTGAAAAGTGAGCCGGCTGGCCTTTTTGCCGGCACGAAACAAGAGATGGAATGCGGGGAATGCTAAAGTACAGTAAGTGACACAGATGTTGGAGAGGTTAGTATCTCTCTCACCCGTCTCCGTCGGTGTAGAAGAGTCCGAGGCACGGGTGTAGCTAGGCATCGAAAGGTTAATGGCGATGGGTCCATTGACGATTAGAATGTGTTATGCATATAGCGTCTTTTGGTTTTAAGTGTTGAGGCGGATATATTATGGCAACCGTCCGTGTGCCGTTTGTCGTTCCTTTAGAATGCACACAGCAACGTTACAACAAATTTGCCAAAACAAACAAAAATTACTGACCATAGAAATCATAAAATATAGGGTGAAGCTTAATTAGATACAAATATTTTAACCAGCAGTACAGTTCACTGTGTAGAACACATAATAGTTTTTTTTACAAAAAAATCAGGAATAAAAAAGTTCAATTTTAAATAAATTTCGTGATTTTTCAATCGAAAACTTGCTGATGACCGCTGATTCGACTCCGATACTAATATTTTTAAGTCATGGTGGATGTGAATTCCACAGCTTTGCCAGTGTTACAATAATGTCTTCGAATAGGCTTCAACAAAGTTAACTATAATTTTTAGATATGCCAAAGAATGATTGAAATACGTTTATTTATAAAAATATTAATGGCCCTCTCCTCCCCTTTGCCATGCTCACCAATAAATAAAAAATACAAACAAAATATAAACCAGATTCTCTACTTACTCACATAGTTATTCAGAATTTGGACATTATCCATGTTTACTACATTATTACTGATTATCACTACTTAACAAATATGCTTTTAGCATGTCAACCTTTTCACTGTTTGAATAATGCGCCATATTTTATTTAATCACACTGTATTTCACGAAAAATATTAATTAAATACACAAGACACTTAAGAGAAAAACACTGCCCGTGAAAATAAGAAGATGATTTAAATACATTTTATACGCTAGTGCCACAACTCTTAAAACAAATGCGTCAAGCAGTGCATTACTTAAACAAATTATTAGCTTAGATCGGTCTCAGAAGATGCAAAAGCATTTAATATTAAATTTCAATTTACATGTATTGAAAATATCAAAGCCCTTTCCACAAATATTATATTTTTTGTTTCCACTTGTAACTTGCCGTTGCCACAGCTTATTCCTTGCCCTGGACCAATTCTAGAATCTTAGAGAAAGGGGCTATTGCGGGACATTTCGCCTACTATGCGTAACATCTACCTGTTACCTGTGCCTACACCAGTTTATTTTTGACATGCGATTGGGACTGCTTTTAAATATTTTCCTTTGCCTTCTCTTGATATTGAACGCATACATCAAGCTAGTTGTTTTGCTATTCCATGGTTTGTGTTTATTTTTAAAATCCGTTTCACCCACTACGAAATACGAAATGGATAGCACTGACACGTTGTTTGAGGTTATGTGGCGAACATTAACTCTAAGGTGTGAAAATCATAGTTTTTGTTATTCTTCATAAAATAATTAAACTAAACACTTTAATTGACAGTATCAAACTTGCGGAAATTCATATTTTAATCGTTTATGATAATTTTACTTAACGTTAAAAAAATATTTATCTTTCAGACGATATGGCAACCTCGCCTTCAGTAAATCATATGGTGTATTTTATTAGGTTACGTCAGTGGGCTATCTGGTCAGTGGCCCCAAAATGTGGGTGTTTTAAAAAAAATTGTATCCCTAAATATTTGAAATTTTTAAAAATTACTTTCACTAGACTCATCTATATGGCTGACCAATACAATAAGTGCATACAATGCAATCTATGAATATTGAAATCTTCATCAGCAGAATATTTATATATTCTTTTTTAGTATCGTAACGTGATTAGATCAAGAAGAAACACAATGTCTCCTTTTACATTTTGACCGTTAATTTTTCGGATGAAAATAAGAACCATTTAAACACTGGCATATTATTAAGAGCAAATATTACTGAAGAGATGCTTATCGATTATATTTATTAGGAATAAAAGCTTCTATAAATATAGATAAGATTAGATACACCCATGGGAAAACTCATCGTATATACCATAATATAAGTAATAGTAACGCCTACCTACATTTGGGTATTTATGATAATTAATTTGATCCACATATAACTTAATTTTGAAGCTCAATAGTTAAATCGAAAGTTAAGTAACTTTTGAATTCACAAAAACTCGAAAAAAAAAACATTATAAAGCAAATGATGTCTAATTTAAAAAAAAAATCAATTAGACAGACAGTGGAGAATTGAATTGTGTTAATTTATACTCCAGCCAATTACAAATTTAAAGGAAATTTACACTTCATATTACTTCAAGCATTTGTCACTGACAAAGATAATAATCCTGATGCTCCGCCTCTTTTTCTGTATTATTCATTAGTGACGTCAAACTTATCCTGTTGGAGATAATTTATGAGCTAATTGCAATTGGTAACGATGCAAATTTATTTATCTGTTAAATAATAACATTCAACGCTTAATTAAAAGGAGAACGAGACAGGTTACAAATTAACAAAAACTTGGAAAGTATAAGTGAAGAACAATTATGAATCTAAGTATATAGAAATACCTACTAATAACAAAATATTACTACATTCATATGAAATGCAATTTCGATATTTCATGCAGTCAGTCGTTGATCTTAAAAAACACATTGTACTAGCCCAAGTCTAATTAATACCTTACATTTTTTAAGACACATGGTTACAGTTTTTGAAAATATGATTTACGCAATTACCTCTGTGAAAACATTTGGCGTAGATTGAAGAAACTTGGGCTAGGAGGGACGCCTCTTAATTATGGGAATAATTATTTTACATAGGAGTATGTATATGCAACCAATCAATAAGTTTGTCATCCTTTTTGAGATCTCCGGAGAAGCTATTTCCTATGACTACTATTATTGTGGACTTTTTTATGTTATAACGTGTAATGTAGTTATTCTCCAGATTTTTAAATGTCAAAAAGGAATTAGAAATAAACGTTTTCTGCACATTCAATTAAATATGTACTAAGTTCGATTGAAAAAATAAATAAATAATAATAATTGTGTTCTGGATTACAGTTAGTTTGTGGAACAGGAGCAGGACAAAGCTTCTTTTTTGTGTTATTTCTATGATAAGTTTTATATTACTGTATATTTCACATGTTTATAACTATAATTAACTTATCTGTCACGAAAAAACGTGGACAGGTATCTAAAAGATTATATGCAGGTGGTCAGTGGTGTCAGTGTAAGTAACCACGTGCATAACCATCAGATCTTTCTCTGTATCTTTCAGATACGACGGCTGTTGGAGTCAGAGGCCCATTCCATGTTATGTTTCATGTATAAATAGTAAAAATGTTTTGTTATCGCAATAGTTTCGGGATATGTCAATGTCATTATAATTATTATATGTATATGTCAAGCAAGTAGTTTTTAGTTTTGGTGTTCTTCTGCAATTAATAAAAGTCTTATATAAGTCAAGTACTCGTATAATTAACAAATCGAACCGGGAACAAGGAATAACGGGGAGTTATTTTGCGATCCCATAACGGCTTTTGCAATACGCTACTGTTCAGAACGCCTACGAGCAAAGAGTCTTGCAAATTGCAGAAAAAATTGCACACCGTAAAACGAGTTTGAGACACTATTATATGCAGCCACGTTGTGTTTTTGATATGTACTTCCCAAAACTTGTTTTCTAAAACTACAAAAATGAATAAGTATATAAAATATATGTTAGGTCATTTATACATTCCATATGTAAAAAACATATAACGTAAATAACACCGTGATATGACGCAAACAACTTTGTTGGACGTTATTATATTGTATTTGCAAATTAACAATACATTATGTAAATACACATCATGCTCTTGTAAATATTCATTCATGTATGCATTCTTCGGAGTATAACCGCATTTTAATGCGCATGAAATAGGATTTTATAACACCATTACGTGTTTTTAATAAAAATTATTTCGTTCTATATAAGGTCTGCTCTCACAAGAGTCATGAATTGGTTTCAAACTGTTAGAAATATTCGACCAATTAAGTTGTGAATGTATTTTCAGTGCATGTAGTTTAAGAAGTAGTTGGTCGAATATTTCTGACAGTTGCAAACTAGTTTCTGACTGTTGTGTGAACAAACCTATACACTCACCGGCAAAAGAAACCGGCCACTAAAACCTAGCCCCAATTTTAAAGTTGGCTTCCTCGCAAACCGATCGACGCTGGAAAAAACTTCGACTTTTTGTTGCGCCTCGTATATGTTCAAATTAAATTCCGAATAAAAATTTCCGACATGGCATATGGTTCTGAGAAATCAATGTACAATTTAAAAAAAAACAATCAAAATCAAATGAGTGGTTCGCGAGGAAGGCAACTTTAAAATTGGGGCTAGTTTTTAGTGACCGTTGAGTGTATTTTATTGTGACTATTTATTTCCATGATAAATTTACTATAATTTTTATCAGTATATCCAATACATTAACGAAACGGATATATTTAACCAGCAATGTTTGGGATGTAGTTAATAAAAAAAATAAGGTGTAGGTATGTATAAATATCATATAACGTTTAATTTTGGGACATTTTAAAGTGGATTCTGGGTTAAAAGAAAAGTTTTACGTTTATTGGATAGTTCATAATGACCGAAGCAATTGATATTTCCCTACCATTTCCAGATTGACACACCTTGAACGTTGAACTGCGTGAACACTCATCGACGATTTCACAAAATTTTCCAAGCAATCGTATGTCACAAATGCAGTGCAGACCGATTCCAATCCCTCAGGCCCGTTACGAAACATGCATTTCCCGCTACCAAATTGACGTCAACAATCTCGCGGTTTATCACGGTCACCAAATCATGACAGAGATGTGTTTGCCGCATCAAGGCGGTTTTGTAGTAAATGCCGAGGCATTAATCGAGGAATGCCCGAGTGCTTCCACGCATTTCTGTGGCAAGTTACTACACAACGAGGAAATTAATCAGAGATCGAGCAGATAGATAGAGTTGTTTCGAAAGCAAGTATCGCGTTGTCACCGCTGTGCTTCTGACAGTTTTGCATTTAACAATGTCGATAGCGTTAGCCAATTGAAACAATACGTAGAACACGACATGCAACCTATTAAAACTTATCTTCAGTTATTTATCAGACAGACCTCAATATGTGACTAAATAACTTTGAATAAAATACAGTTAAAGTAACCTCTGAAGTTCCTCAGGGATCTCACCTGGATCCCCTTTTATTAAGTCTCTTTTTGTATATGTCAACAATATTAAGATTTATAGATCAACATGTATATCTGATTATTTTGATTTGCAAAGAGATTTAGATTGGTTTGTAATTTTTTGCAATAACAATAAATTTTTTTAAATATAAAACTATGCCATCAAGTTGTATTTTCTCGATTACAAGATCCGTATATCGTTAATCTATGTCTTAATAATATAACTATTAATTGTGTAAATTAAATAAGATACCTGGGGGGTAACAATAAATAAAAACTTACTTAATACCCATATTGAAACTATTTTCAAAAGTCACTTACAATCCTCGGTTTCATCTTTAGAACGACAACAGACTTCCAACGCCATGTTTTAATAATATCCTTGTATATATTTCTATGATTAGAGCTATATTAGAGAATAGTTATCCTGTATGGAATCCAGTTCATGATAGATATGTCAAGAGAATAGAATGTCAAAAAAAACAATCACATTAAATATAAATTTAATTCGAATTGACATGCTCTGTTAAATTTGATAGTTTGAGCCTCAGGAAACGTTTTGTTGATATTTTTTTTGTTTATAAAACTCACTTTATTGGCCTCTTCATATTGTATAGACTGTTTCAATATTAACTGAAGACCATACAACATTAGGAACAGACATAATTTATATCATCCAAATATTATCATATATTAAATTCTTCTTTAAAAAAATCTAGTAATATGATTTGAGACTATATATATTGATTTATTTGATTAAAAATAATAGATTTAAGAAAATATGATTTGAGACTATATATATTGATTTATTTGATTAAAAATAATAGATTTAAGAAAATTCTATGTGTATTATTCAACCTGCATTATGTTATATATCACCTTTATTGATAATTTGTGTCACTCTATTATTGGATAATTATATAGATTTATCTGTTGAGTGGCCTATTTTTGTGAAAATAAAATGACATCTGGATATAAGTTTGTAAGACTAGATTTCTGCGTCCAGGTTTGAAATTGAACCAGCGCCTTCGCCAGAAATTAGAAAAAAAAATCATCCCTTCAATTTATCGATCTAGAACCTAATATGCAAGGTGTCACAATTCATCTGGCAAACTTGTAATTTTAATTTAGATAATTAATTAAATTAATGCCCTATGAAGATATGTCCGAAAGCGATACGAAATGAGAAGATACGTGGTGTTAAAATTTGGAAAAAAAACTTCAACATATTTACTTTTATCAAGCATATTTATAATAAATTCTTACAATTATTTTAGAGATAAATTTTCAGTTTTTCGGCTGATAAACAATATTTACTTATTTAATTTTTACATCCTATTGATTGTGCTCCCCTCGGGCATTGAAAACAAAAGCACGGAGTCTATATATTAAAATTATTTTCCACTTTCAAATTTTACCGCTATATGGCGAACTTGTATGTAGGATTTTGAAAAATCTGTTCACGCTTTTGAGTAGAGCAGAAATAGTAGAGTTTATGATCAATTTGCTGTAGTTGCGCATGTAGGTAAGTCTTCATGTTTGACTGTTCCATCAAATATCTGTCTATAAGAGATTGTTTCAAGTAAAACCTAGTAAACTTATTTTTGTCATCAAATTCGCAATTAACTCTTACTTTATACGTAATACTGCCTGACAATTTTCCAAACATGTGCATAGGTCGGGGTGAGTATTTTAAGTGGCCTTTAAGGTCACCAGACATCACTACTGTTGATTATTACGTATGGGGCCATTTAAAATCGAAGGTATGTGGAATTGAAATTAACAATCCTAAGCAACTGACTTGAGCGAATTGTAAATATCTACCTGCAAGTCCTTGACCTCCATCTCTTCCACGATTCGGTTTCAAATTTCCCTCGCGTTGCACAGCATTTGTACTCACTGCACACCGCGGTAAAAGTAGCTGCATTTGGCTGATGTTTACCGAGAAATCGTTCTGCTAACGCATTTTCACAGCGTAATAAATTAAAACGTCAACTCCGAATTAGTAATATACACGTAAGCCATTTTTGATACTTGAAAAACTAATGTAAACACTGGCGTTACAAAAAATTTAGTGCCTACAAAAAGTAATCGGATCTCAATAATCGGAATCGCCTGTCTAAATACTACAGTGGCCTAGCAATATAAAGGTTGAAACTACTACAACTTCAATAATAATTGTTTTTTTACGATATCGACAATTTTTCATGACGCATCTATTCCCAAATTCTTTTAGATATGTTCTGAATCACCCTGTATAGATAAGATGTCAATGTGTAGATCATATGTTTACCTTCTTAACCGTCCAAAAATTTCAACCTAATTATCGCCTCGTCTGGAAAAAAAATCCGCAAATGTTCTGGTTGCCATGGTAACGAGTCAAAATAAAGGTATCTTATTGGTTTTAAAGTAGAGGTGTGAAATTTTTTCCGAAAAACCACCCAATAGATTTCGAATTTATTTATTTCTGTCCAATTTGAAAATGCAAGATAAGCCGGGGACACATTGCTCTGATGCCACGCCACGCTATGCCACGTGACGTGGTGTTATATGTACTCTGTGTGCACACTGTTACCACTCCATGCGATGCCACGTTCGACAATTCCATCAATTTAAGGAATATTTCATATCAGAAGAAGGTCGAACTCAAATTGTGAGTCGAGGATGAATACATTTAAGTACCCTAATCCATTTAGCTAGAGTCGTTAAAATGTATGTTGTATCATTAACAATGTGCTGTGAGAAAGATTTCCTGTGTAATTTGTAAGCTTCTCCTCTCATAATTTGTTTTCTATAGCGCTTACGTTTTATACTATATATAGAGACATTTATGCTTGCAAATCTTTAAAATAACAACATTTTGTCAATATTTTCTATCATTTTATCATGTTATATTATATTCACGAGCACACTGCTACCACGCGACACCACGTTACACCACGCGACGTGATGAAAATCTAAAAACTGGGAATTTGCGACATGAATGGCATGGCGTGGTGTAGCGTCAGAGCAGCGTGCATACAATATATAAAAATACATAAGAATACACGGTATCAGGTCCTTCTGACGTTGGATCACATGCCGTAGCGTGGCATCAGAGCAATGTGTCCCAGGCTTTAATCGACTCTACATTGTCCGAGGGATGTCATTAGCGGTCCGATGAAAAATCGACCGTCCGTTATCGGCCCCGATATCAGCCGGACGCGAAAACGAGCCTGAGAATGGCTCGCGAAGTCCGTAGAACAATCGATTTCGACGCGTCACTCATCATTAAATTGCAAATGCCCGGAGGCGTAGTTTCTACTATATCGCCGATCCGCATCCGGGTCAGCCGGGCTGCTCCATTCTGTTTCTCGGGGCTACGGTGGACATGGGCGGCGAGGAGGGGCGCAGAAGGGCTGAAATATTCCCGTAAAATAATTATTCGTGACAGTAGCGGGGAAATTTGGGTGTTATCTTGTTTGCAAAGAAAACTTCCGATTCGGAGTGTATGCGAAATAATTTAGTGGTTTTAGGATTTAGATTAAAAAAAAAATCCAATACCTAGCCATAGAGCAGCGCAAAAAATCTTTAATCAAGAATACATTTAATTGAGATATAACTGGTCTGCTACTTCCTGCTCGGCCTAAGCTGCTCGACTTGAGAAGACCGACAATTGATTCTCACCTATGGCATACTCATGAGGGCTAACAAGCCTCACACAGATGCTGCAGGTGTAATTCAATGCCGGTCGGGGCATTAGCCCATGGAATAGTTGTTTCCTGCAGTATCATTTATAGATATAAATACATTTAATTGTCTACATCAAGAAAAAAAACTGTTAAATTTACACAAAAACTGTTAGATTAACAGTTTTTCAGGGTGAAGTTAGAACTTATCTAAAAAAAATTTAATGTACAGGGGTCTCTCACAAATACAATTTTGTAAAAAAAAGAATGAAGAAGGCAGTTCGAAAATAATTTAAAAATACACCACAGCACTGGAAAATGGTCCACTGTAAAACCTGATAAGGCGGCGACCGATCAAAAAATGGAAACATATTACAACACCAATTTTATACAGCAAATTCAACTGCTTTTGAAAGAAGGCTAATAAGTTAAAATGTTTAATGGTATGTTATGCACGTCATTTAGAAATATTGTATACAACTGAAATACAATACGATCAATATATAGGGGTAAGAAGAGTACCTCTACCAAATATCATTTGATTATACAGAATGGTTCATCTTTTATGGCAAGTTATAAAATTGATTAAACGCCCTGTATCTCGGTAATGACAATGGTTAAACTCTTCAACAATAATTTTTTTCACTGTTAACGTACGCGCATTTCCCAATGAAACTACCTGTATATTATTATGTAGGTATCATATTTCATATTTAAAATAAACAGGAAATTAGAAAAATAAAATATACTTAGGTACTTCGTGGTCCTCAACATACTGTATTTTCGAAACAATGGAGTCTATTTTAGTATGGGGTTTCATTAACTTTCTATAGTACTTGCAGACTTTTAGACTGTGCGCAAGTATCGTCAAATGTTTCTTATTTTATGTTACATATCTTTTCAAAATAGTAGAAAATTTCACCTGTTGAACCGAATATTGTATTTAATTAAAGGGGTAGTAGTAAGAAGCCATATCACAATGACATAGAGATGGAGAATGTCATATACTTAGTAAGTAATTTCATGTAAATCACTTTTATAAATATTTTTAGTTTTAGTCATTTATGTGTGCTAAATTTTTTGCATGACATATGCAAAGATAATAATTACGTAATTAATATCTGTAAAACTAAAATGATACCAAATTACTTTCTTTGCGAAATCGCAGTTATAATTATTAGTTTCATTGTAGAGATATACATCATTTAGATATTAATAAAGTTGTACCTTAAATTATTAATTTAATGGTGCCAAATTATACTAATTTATTTTTGCATTTATTCCAGTTTCATAATTTTAAATGATTATTCGTATTACATCATATATTTAAAATTATGGCGAAATAAAAATCGAGATACTGTATTATCACATTAGAATGATGGAAAGTAGGCATGCTATGGGTTGCCTTAGGTTGACTAATTATATCGTAAAATAAATTTACATCTGAAATAAAAAATATATGTATTTCTGATGAAGAAAGACACTAAATTCAGTACACAGAACGCATTGCTACAAACTATTATAGAAATAAAAATTAACAGTTGCACAAAGTTAAAATCTCGCTTTTACTTTTGCTTCTTGATTGAATCTACTTCAAAATCTGAATTTCCTTAGGATATTTCAAATCAGAAACAAGTTTTACAGAAAATATCACAAAAATTTAAGTTTTTCAAGAAATATCTGCTATATATATGTATTTTAAGTAATATGTTCTTTCACTGATTAGTCCAAATGTAGATACTTAAATATTATCTTAGAATCTAAAAGTCGATTTAACACTAATTTAAGATATTATTACTATTAGCAACCGAAAAAACATAATTTACAAATTTTCGAAATTAAAATTATTTACTAAAAATGTACTCATTGAAATTTTTTCATCTACGGCACTGCGCCAGCAAGATACCATATTACTGCAATTTCACAGTTATGTGCGTTCCCTCTATAGGTGCATGTTAATAGCACAAAAATCAATACAAAAGAAAACTAGCGGAGCAAAAACCGGCAGATCAAGAAGTTATAATTGAGCATTTTTGCATGTAGCTGCCAATTACATTTCCTCTTTCTTCCAGTTAGAACGGAATTAATGGAATGTCTGTACGTTCAAGTAGTATTTGAAACAACTAATTCGTGAGGAATTCAATAACAAATAAGAATGTGGGCACAATTTGTTTACTATTACGAGTTCATAAAGATAAAAAGAAAATGAAAGCGGCATAAAGTTCTAGTTTCGTACGAATTTTAAATCTGTTACCTATAGAATATTGTAAGCTGATAAAAGTAATTCTAAAAATGTGTTTGGTATTTTCGTCATACTTTTCCCAGGTTATAATTTTCAGTTGCAAGTGATGCTGACATTTCCATACAGGGTGTTTAGTAAAGAATGGGCCATACTTTTAGGCTAGCTTCTTTGGACAGAAATAATGTGATTTAAATCAACTTAAAACAATTTTGCTTCCGTAAGAAACCTGAGAAAGTATATTTTTTATTTCAAATGCCACTTTACTATTTCATTCAGATTTTTTTTAAGTACAGAGATTTTTGGAAGATGATTCATTTTTCAAAAACTTTTATCCTTAAATCTGAAAGTAATAATATAGTGGCGCAAGCGCACAGAACGCCCTGTACATTTAACGCAAAAATCAATCAGATATTCGTGTTTATCTCACAAAAAACTGTCTTTTCTAAAATTTTAGTACAATTACCCAACAAATAAGAATATTATCATAAAAAAATGACGGAATGAGGAAGCAAAATTGTACTAAGTTGATTTAAGTCACACTATTTTTATCCAAAGAAGCTAGCCTTAAAGTATGGCCCATTCTTTATTGGACACCCTGTATCTCACAACAAAAATCGTGAAGTAAAAATATTCTGATTTTATTATTAAGAATTGGTGATGGTGTTTTAAAATTTATAAATTTTTAATGGAAACCTTTATACGAAAGAGAAACACAATAATTACACACCATCATTCTATTTATTAATGTTCTGAATGTTGCTCCCTCTTAGGGAACTGTTCATGTTTGTTATTTAGGAATATTCCGTATTTATAATCATTATTTGTATTCCAGTAACGTACGGCTTTTTCTTGAACGTAATTGTTTTCAAACTACGCAATTCCACCCAAAATCAATAGTCGCAATCAGGCGTCAAACTTAATGCTTCCATTTCTACCGCGCAACATGTAATTTGTAGAATTTAAGGATTTTATGATGACTGAAATTCAATACTCATTTACATCTACTTTGCGGTTTGAGCATGTAAAATAGTCAGCATACGAAGGAAATCAATATTTATGTATATAGGTATAGCATTAAATTGTATAGGCACTTGTACAGGGTGATTCTGGCATAGATAGAACAAATCTGATGGACGAGTCTTGGGCTTTTATTTCGAGAAAATAACAATAGCGAAAAACGCATTTCAGATTTGCTTTATCTATGACAAAACCAGCCGTAACCCTTAAAACCACAAATTTTAACCACTCTGTACAAAGTCCTGATTAAGTGTACAAAATTTAACTTAACTAAAGTATATAATCCAATCTGCAACTAGTGCTGCGCAGTTGTGTACGCAAATTTTATACATCCTGAAGTATACACTGGAAAATCTCATTTGCACACTATATTTTGCAGTGTATATAAATAATACATATAAAAAAATCTCAAACAATAAATAAAAACAATTATTTGATAACAAAATACACTCTTAATTAATTATAATTACCTCCATTACCCCCCTCAGATGGTAAAAATCAACTGTCAATTTATATAATTTAATTATTAAATACTCATAAATCGCATCTATAAAAAAGAAAACAGGAAAATTATTATTGTATTAATTTACTTAAAAATTCTACTAGAAGACGGAATTTTTGTGTCGGTATAGGTGATAAATAGAGGTGCCAACCTTAAAATATGCGTAACTCCGGGGTTTTTGGGAGACAATTCGGGACACAACAATGACGCGGAACGCTTCTGATTCATGATTCTCTATTTTTGTTTTATTTTTATAATCAGTATGTGTACCACAATGGTTATAAATCGAGGAGTTACATTGTTGCCTCGGGTGTGCCACAAGGGTCCGTTCTTGGACCATTGTTTTTTATTTTGTATGTAAATGATTTTATTTTGTATGTAGAAGATGCTTTATTCATTAATTCCATTGAAGACTGCGAGGAACTACAGAGGAATTTAAATGCCCTCTATAATTGGTGTCAAAGTTATGGCCTGATTCTCAATTTTGCTAAATCTAACGTCATGAAAAAAGTGACTACCGAATATTATTACAATTTAAATGGTTACATTCTTGATAGACCTACAGATGTAAAAGATCTTGGTGTAAACGTTTGATTCCAGATTCACTTTTAGTATTCACATTGATAATATTGTGTCACGCGCTTACATATTTTTAGAGCTAGTAATAAGGATAGTCGTCAGTTTAATGATATAGCCACTTTTAAATTATTATATTACACTGTTGTTAGATCTAAACTAGAATATGCTGCTTGGCAATCTAACGATTTTTGAAATATCTATATTACAAAGTTAATGACATCTATCCGCCAGTGGGTTTTCCGCAGCATGATTGTTTTTGACCTCTCGAAGATAGACGCAATGACTTGTATAAGATTTGTCAAAAAAATACTCAAAGATTCTATCGACTGTCCTGCAGTTTTAGAGATACTGAATTTTTTAATCCCGAGAATTACTTGTCGCTCTCATTTGATCTACTATCCAATGACACCTACAACTGACGTGTTAAGATTTTCACCTGTCTACAATATATTATATGTAATATTTACAATAAAATAGTAGACAAAGAATACATTTTTGTTTGATGAAGACTTTATCTTACTTTATCTTTATTTTTTGTTGCCCTTTAATACCTTTTACGTTACATTATTGTGTACTTATACTATGTTCTATAATTTTTCGTTCTCATATCTCTTTTTTGCCTCAGTCTATAATTGGGCCTTGGCTGTTGAGTGTTGTAATGGAATAAATAAATCTCATTTTCTTCGACGTTTTCCGAGACAACAACCCGTCAATCCATCCCGCAAGAACTTTTCCGGGATGGAAAATACCATGAAATCCGCGACAGTTGGCAACCCTAGTAATAAATAACTAGTACTTTCCTTTTACTTGTGAGGTGAGTCTGGAGTGAGATAAGATTATCTAAGCCAGTCAGTTTAGCTCATGTAAAAGGAACATAAATCGGCGAATTTAGGGAAGCGAACGCCCTTTTTGATTACCACAAAATTTTCAAAGTTCAGAATGTTTAAAAAAACTGTTGGTAATTATTTACAACAGCGTAAAAATCTCCAATCTTAACAAAAAAAATAACTTTTTTTAAAATAAATTGGTTTAACAACAATAACCTCACTTAAAAAATCACAGAACAGACAGAACTTAATAAAAATAACTTGTGAATGTGTGAAGACTTAAGTATATGATCTATAGAGGCATAAGCCAAATTTCTCAACTACAAGGCAAACTGAAGAGGTTGTGCTGCATCGGTGAAGGGGGAGGTAAAAATTCTCAGTTTGGCTTACTTCATTATTGCAAAAGGAACGGCACTCATCTAAGCTGAGGTAAGAATAACTGAGTATTGTGGCAAATGGAAAGCAGTAAACATTGTGCAGTAGACTGAGTAGACTCGTCTGCTGCGGTTGACAAGGTATTTGTGTATAATTCAACCAATTGTAGCCACAACCCATATTTTTTGTACTTCTTTTTGGAAATACAAAAGGAAACTTCTGAATATGAGCCACAAAGGGGCACAAAAATGAGATGTTACTACCCGGAGTAAATAACAAACAATGTATTTTACAGCCCTAGAAAATATGATTAAGTATTCGTTTTTTGCATAATGAACATAAAACAAGCGAAGTTTCGTTCCACGGGAATAGATATATGTAAAATGGCCAATAAATTTCAGTAAACTTCTACGTGTGGGCGTATGTTTTGACAATCTTATTTACGATTAGAAAGAGAAAGAGACGTCTGCGGGCCCTGGGATGGCGTTAGTTTTCTTTCCTACTATTTCTGATGGCGACGGCATCATCCACAGTCTAGGTCAGATATTGTGTCTGGCATGAATCTCGTCTGGAATTAATAAAACAAAATATTCCGTCTACTGCGAAATCATCATTCGGCAAAAAATCCTTCAAAATGTCGTTCCTTGAATTGATTTGGCATAATACATTTCAGTTTTACTTGGGTAGTGAGTAAATAAAAATGTTTTGAAATCAATCACAAAGTTCATTTTTTATAAAAAATCGAAAAAAATTGTTGCACAAAAGAAAAACCTTATGAGAATTTTTTGTTACAAATGTCATTTAAATAGTAACATAGTTCATCTAAAAAATCTTATGATATCTATTTGTTACATAGGGTGTTCGGAATATGAGTGCTTTTATTTTGACAGCCAATAGATCTTAAATATGTGACATCGTCGCTGATAGACTATGTCAGGTGTTTGTACATGATAATTACAAATATACCTAAACACACTTACTGTGAATGATTTTCTTAAGGTTATTTTTACAACACATAATAAAATGTGAAATATACATACACATACAAATGTTCCAAATGACTTATATTACTTGCGACAAGCGTTTACCACAAACACGTTTTGTAGCCAGAGAATTTTGCCCATTGCTTCATTTTTGTTTATGTACATTCAACAAATATCAAGCAAGCACTAGGTACAGAAAAACGAAACTTACTAACCACAATAACACTATGACAATAATACTATTAGGTTAATAGCAGCAGGTGATAGATTACAATGTTGTCGTACGTACGTGGAAAATTTTATGTTTATTTTATTAATAATGATACAAAAAACAATTACGTTACAGAAGACTTTACTAAACCTCAGTCATACTATGTAATTTCGTTGTGCAGTTTTGGAATTTATTGCAGTTGTATTTTTGTTTCTAAAATATGTGTAATATTGTAGAAAAACTATTCCTTTCTGACATTTTTTAAATCAAAGTTGTTTGTTTCTTTTGGTCAGATATACAAGCCGCTTTAATGTCGGCAGTTATATTCCAGACACCCTGTATAAAAATAATCTGCTATTGAGCTACATATTTTAGAAATACTTAATAATATTAATGAACAATTAAATGCAGTATGATGGATCCCATTCTAATTTGCTCATTTAATATCAAAAATAATTTTGAACTCTAGTTGTCACCGTATAAGTTTGGCTACATATTTTAAAATCATCCTGTAGAACATAATTCACTATTGCATATAAAAAATCATATATCTTAAAAGAGAAAAATAAGAAAACTACAATAACTAAAACTGTTTGTTCCCTGCACCAAGTCGTTACACTCTTTATCATGTTTGCATCACTTTCCATTTTCTATTTCATTTTATGGATAAAGAGGAGTGGCGTAATTTCAGTTTGCTATGGTTCAGAATTCAAAAACGTCTGATAATGGCATGATTCAGATATGACTCAGTCCTATCATTGTGGAAAAGGCGAGGCCATATAATCAACACAGTCTGAAAAAATCCGGCTTTAGCGAATATTCAACAGGGTGATTCAGAGTAAATGTAAATATTGGGAAAATACGGCATTTTAGAGAAAATGGATCATTGGATTGGTTATATAAGCTTCGCTATGAGATAAATTAAATGAAGGCTTTACTTTTGTCTACAAACATATATATGGTTGATCTTGTAAAACCATTTACATGTGTCCGCTGATTCAAATTATGTATTTATTTACTCTTAAAATATCCAACTGGTATGAACCCACTTAAAGAATAATAAATTAAACAAAATATTACAATAAAAGAAAAATCTATAAAAAACAAAAATCCATTATTTAATATAAATCTAAGTCGAATAAAAGTCTAATACATAAGAACAGTTTAAAATCTTAGAAGTAAAAACAAAATAATATAAACCTGAAAGTTAAATTGTCGAATAAAAGTAACAACAGAGTAGACAAAAATTAAGAAACAAATAAAAAGAAACACGAATACATACATGCATCCAATGAATGACAATGTTTATTCATATCATGCACACTACAAAAGTTAGCCATGTTGAAACAATCCATGTTATTTTTGTTCAGCATTTGATATAAATACGACCAATATATTGGTACGAGCAAAAGGTAATATAACAAGAGCACAATTATTCCTGGAGTTCAATCTGGGAATAAACGATAAATATTTAGTAATAGACTCGCATCTAACTTCAAAGTGGATAATATATAGCAAAACAATACTGTGCATGGTACCTCTACTGGCAAGACTTGTAGGTTGAAACGGGTACAGAAGAATTCTTGTGGAATACCTCGAGTAGGATAACTCCATCTAGCAGGAATGCGGTAAATTTAAAAAATCTTCGTTGGATTATTTTTAATGAGGATAAGTAATATAAATAAGATTCCATATGACTGAACCATACTCAAGTTTATATCTTACAAAAGTTGTATACAGTAATCACAACGTAGACTGATTCCAGAAATCTGTAATTTGGTCAAATAAATCCCAAACTCCTGCCTGTATGCATTGGATAAGGAACGGTGGATGTACTGTAAGAATCTACTGTCAAAAATAATACCCAAGTCCTTAATGCTATCAGGTCTGTTGAGAATGCTGTCTTGCAATATATAATCAAACATGACACTGGCATACATGGTACTTTTTGCGATAAAACCACACATTATATTTACTGATATTAAGACCTAACGTATTTGTGTTACACTAGCTGTTGAGTAAAACAAGATTACTCTGAGGATTCTGACAGGCCAAAGCACAATTTTTACAAAATATTTGTACATCATCAGTAGATCTTCCGCAATATCATTAATAAATATATAAAATACAAGAGGTCCAAGTATGGACCCTCGAGGGTCACCTAATGTTTGAACAAACGTGTCAGACTTAAACCCACGATAATGCACAAATTATGTTTGTGGTTGGGGAAATCCTTCATAAAGCTATCCAAATGATGTAAATTGCTTATAAGCATGCTATTTTGTGTCGGTAACGGTTTAAAAGGTTAAAAGAATGCTGGCATTCAGTCGGATTTGACAAGCGCTTTAGAACACCATCAACACCGACCGAAGAGTGTCAACTTGCGCGAGTAAATGAGCAAATGAATGAAACATTTTGTTTCTTGTTCTTGTCAAGAGATCCTAAAAAATGGAAACGAGTCGTCTTGCAATAAAGTTTATTTCCCGGCTCATGATCAAGGATAAAAAACATCGGGTTGAAGTCTGTGAGGACCTTCTTGAGACGACAATTGATGACGACATATTCCTTAACAGCATTATTCGAAAGGGTAAAAAGGAAAAGTCGAATAACTTCTTTCTCAATAAATTTATAAAAAATCAATCAATTGGTTCGAATTCCGTGACCAGTAGACCGTAGACCAGTAAACTTGTGAAGAGGATTACCACCCTCTCTGCGGGTAGGTATGGTAGGATGGAAGAACATTGGCTTGGGTCGATGTGACAGATTGATACCGGTCGGCGCTTGACCTAATTAATGAAGATTTCCGGGTTTCCCTTATTCCTGCACTAAATGGTGGTTAGGGCCTACCAACGTAAGTCGTTCCTGGGCGCAAATGCGGCCTCCTTAGTAATAATAATACCGTCCTGTCCCCGCACAAGTATCCGACTGGGCTAATTAATTCTGATTTAAACAGTGAAATAGTAACCAGTAATATTCAAAACATTTATTTTAAGTTAAAACCATTTTGACAAAACAAATCAAAAACACGTGCATTCAACGCACATAATTTTGCCAAAGGAAAGGGAAACGCTATACTTCGCTTATTATGCTGCAATCCGCATTTCTAAATATAAATCCTTTAAGTTCAGGTTTGAAAACAAAATGGGATAGTAACAGATTTCAAAACACTTCTCGATAGTGCATTAAGTAATGCAATTGAAGCGTTCACGGTTTTGATTCACAGTAGACTTGGTTTATAAATTCGATTGAATGGAAACGTACGCAATAGTTTATTTTTACGTTTATAGATACATTTCAGTTCAAAGAATTCGATTTAAATAGACGATTTGTCAGGAGAGGATTTGAAATTGAAATTTTACGAGGTCCGATTTTATACGGGAATCAGTGCGGCACGAATAATAAAGAATAAATTGTTAACTCATATCTACTAGGTAATTTAAAAATAATCTTGTGTAGTAATATGCACAACGATGCCTCGAAGTTTCTAACAAAAATTGGTTGTATAACTAAGGACACCTATCAATTTTATATTATTATTATCAAATTTGACGCTTGCAAATTTATTTCATTTTTTTCCTAAATGCAAACTCAATATCAGTTAAAAAGCCGTTCAGTAACAAGATTTTATTCATTATCCAATTCTGAGTTTACATACATTTACAATAATAATTCTAGGTAAAACTGAACATTGCTTAAGGGTGTCGTATTCTTGAAATAGCGTTTGCTATAAATACAAATAAGCCATTTAAGAACTGAATAATGAGTTTAGCAAATAACAGGAATGTTATCTCATGCCACCTGCAAGCGAATATTCAAAGGTACCAAGTAAAACGAATATACAACGACAAAAAGGGGCCCCTAAATTTTTAGATGCAGAAATGTTTCAAAATATGCATTTTTAGTTATTTTATTTGAGGAGAATTTAAATAGTTAAAGTGGATAATCAAAACACCAAGATTTTTGATGTTCTGTACCTAAAAACACCACAAAATTGCGGTCATAACAAAGACAAAACTACTTAGTAGTAATATGTATAACTACTTTATTCTAGTCGATTAATTATTAAATTACGATTAAAAAAGTACTCACATTAATGAAAATACGGTACCTCCTTTGCACTGAAATTGTTACCATATATCTTTAGGACTCACTCAGAATTGAATTATTCACATTCTGATATGCTGTTCACGGAGGTAATCTCCAATGGTAACTCACGTGGGCCATACTGTTATTAAAGAAAACCTCCAACCGTCGTACTACGCCGTAGTACAACGGCATCAACGAAACAGTTATATTTACATTGTTATAAAAAATGACGACAAAAAAGTCATCTATTACCAGCAAATTGGTCAGCATAGAAAAAAATCGATACAGTTGGTCAATTTAATTGATGGCAATTTTTGTGAATGAGTCGCCGATTTCAGGTGTAAGCTAGAGCTTGAACTTTCCTAAAGACCGAGAAAGAAATAGGACTAAGAAGTAACTGCGTTACTGTAAATCCGATGCGTAGACTGTGGATTTATTTAGTCAATTATTAACGCATCATTTACGGCTGAATGGGTATTAAGTTTTTGTACTACCGTTAAAATTGAAGAGCGGAATGAGGCTGTGCTAGGCATATGCCGCATTGGGGTTCAGGAAAAAAAACTGTTTGCCTGTACAAATAGACGAGTTTGATATTTGAAGCATGTTGCTTCTTACGAGCAAACAACTCAATTACTTAGTAATTACATTTTTTTACATGTTTTATACGAGAGAAATACATTTCAGGAAACTGTGATTCACCAGCAACCACACATTCACGAGGTAAAAACAGCTGAATTTAAATCAACTTACTTTAGGTCAAAAAAGTCACACGGTTTAAATTTGAAATGGACTTTTATTGTGATGTTGAAGAACTGGCATAAGGTTTCTGATTTAAATTTGGTTTATGTTATACTACTAGTAGGTCGTTGTGAGGCAAGCCATTGACGTGGCACGGTGGGACCCATCGATGCGCAAGGTAAATAATAACTTTCGTGCTGTTCACAGCTGCATACGATTACAAATAATCATGTATAAACTTTCCAATCTGTTCAGAGAACTGTTCTGCATTTGACAAATTGTATTCAACATTCAACATTTCGATCACTGTAGGTTAAGTGGAAGAGCACAAGTTTTATACCTTTGAACTCTGCCTTTTACTGAGATATTTTTTTTATATTTATTTGTATTTAATGTAATACATAATGGTAATAGAATTGAGGACCATGCTCCCTTCACGAGGATGAAGAAAATGAGGCTCATAAAGGCACCAACTCTCCTAAACACTACGCTAACCTTCGAATCGGATGTGAAATACCTTTAAGTCACGCTTGATTCGAAACTAACATGGAATCTTCATTTGACTAAAGACTAAAAAGGCGTACATATCCTATGAGCAGTGTCGCAGGACAATAATTGGTACTGTCACGGAATTTGCCCCACTCACTCCCAAACCGACGACTGTGGCACCGCGAATTGCCTAAGATTGCCCCGATCGCCCCTACGCAATTCTGGTAAACAAACAACATGCCGTGAATCGAGGCGTTACTAGAATATTGGGAAAACGACGAGAAGCGTTCCAGTCGTACGAGAAAATGGAACTAGAATATACCTGGAATATTCGTTGGGTCTATAAAAGAAGAATAGACGGCCGAGTTAGTGAGTCTTGTATAAGTCTTGTATTACAGTCTGAATTGAAGTGTTTAGTTTGAGAGATCAAAGTGATTTAGATAGCGATTAATTAAATAAGTGTTTAGTCGAGCTGTAATTAGTAGTGTACTGTGAGCAGTTAATAAAGAAGTTATTAATTAACGGATTGTGTTTTTCTGGAAGTAAGAAAAAAGACGGATTGGGAAATCCGTGACAGTACTTAAGGAATGAAACCAAAGGTGGTCATGTGGATATGCATGCCATTGTGAGACCAATGTTAGCCTATGGAGCTGTTGTCTGGTGGCCGAAAATCCAACAGACGACAGCTAAACAGAAGCTCATCCAGGTATAAAGAATTGCCTGCATAACTGGAGCTATGCGTACGACAGCCACCATAGCAATGGAGGTGATGCTATGTCTGCCACCTTTGGATATTTAACTAAAAGAAGGTGCAGGACGTAGGATTTCCAGATCTATACATATTCGATATCAGTGGGCAATAGATAGGCATGCTACCGTGGTACAAACGGAATTAGCAGGTATAATAATAGCCGCCAAAGAAATTGCCCGTAGACATACAACGGGCACAACCATTAGAATCTACACAGATAGTATACAATCATTACTGATCTTGCGTAATCATAAGATAACAACTAGATCAGCATGGGAACGCCATCAGGCACTGGTAGTGGCCTCAACCAACAACAGCGTATCTGTATGCTGGATAAAGGGACACAACCGGTGCAATGGCAATAAAGTAGCTGTCGATCTGCCTAGGAGTGCATCGGGTTCCAACATTTTTGGACCTGGTACCTCTAGTATGCTTCAACATTTGTTGGAATTATCAATAAAGACACCCACAACAAGTTTAGAAAACGTTGGGATGAAACAAATGGCGGTCAATTTGCTAAGGAGTTCCCACCTCTACAAGGATACAGCCAAAAAGTACCCGGCTATGTCTAGAACAAATCCTCGCCTGGTGACAGGTATATAAACTGGACACTGTTGGCTAAGGAAGCACCTCTATTACATGAAACACCGCTTTGTAGGGGTTGCGAACAAGAAGACGAAACAATACTTCCTTCTATGGCCTACATTAGAGAGATCCGCCTGAGCAACCTCACCACCTTTTTCTCCTTATTAGGTTGGCTACAAGGGACCTAATGGGGTCTAAGTGCTGTAGTCTTTCTGCTACCCTCCTCACAATTCCAGAATGGTAATAAAAGCAGTATTATTATTATTATCATTAATTATTATTCAAATAACGAAATTAGTAGATATGTTTTGGTATACAAGAAGCGTCACCATAAAGAAGGAAACGCACTATGAGATCGCGGTTTAAGCGCATCGCGGACAAACTTTTACAAAATCAGTCGCATATATCGGTCTCTATGCGCTTCCGACTTAGGCTACTGTACTATTTAGGTGTCAAAATATGTATGTGTCAAGTATGTGGAAGAAGTATTTTTATTGGCTTTTTTATTTAACGCGAAACTTTCCATAATACCTCCGCAGCTTCGCTGATATATGCTAACCATTTTCCGGTGCGACTTCATCCTGTAGCCTGTATATTGGTTTAACTTGTTGCAAGGAATAATTTTAAATAAAAATCAATTTCATCCTTATCACATACAAAGAGTTCTAGAGTTAATGCCACAAAACTGTCCCCAAAGAATGAATTTTTACTCATTAGGGAATATTTATAATATTCACCAAACTAATTTCCAACCAAGATTTTCTTTGGGTCGGTATAACTACTTGCTATAGCAAGACGTCTTGCAACTATAAGACGTAATATTTAAATAAATATTACATTTCTATTGTAGGTACATATACTTTATTTAAAGGACATCCAGCATATAAAATTATTTTCAAAATAAAAGATTATTGAGTCTAGAAAATAGAACTAGTTATACATTCCCCGAGACATTCCCTGCAACTTGACTGACAGAGTTCCTATCCTGTTTCGCCTATTGGCCATTTGTCTTACTAAAGTGAATGTATAAAATGAAGAAGATATAATAGATGATGTCAATGACAACTCTTCAATTAGTATTCGGCATATACCAACTAATCTTCATTTAAAATGTACAAGCGTTACGTGATGGAGATGCTCATCAGCCATTAGAATTTGATCTAGCTAGAGTTTGTAGAACACTCTATAGAGAACCTGTTACCTACAAAAATTGATATTTTATATTAGAACAAAATTAAAAAATAAATCATTTATTTTTACTGTTCTAAAGCATAATTGAAATTGACGTATAGACATGTTCTACGTACTCGTATAGATAAAAACAGCACAATTTAATATAGATAACTAGGACGCCATCAATATACGATAATTTCAACATGTTATTACACAAAATTAATTAATAACCTTAATAATTCTATTATTTACTTTAACTTGCCATCGCCCAGGACTCGTAAATCTGTAAAAAAATACAAAAACGGCCTCGAACGGTCTTTATGCATCCAGGAAGTCGGATGGACATTTTTATAAAGGAAGTACACGTCCTCTACTACCGTTACAGCACAGATAAATTAAAAGGATATCATATGAATTAGATATTCCTTTAAAATACACCGGAAATCAGTGATAGTATTTCGTCGTTAAAATTATTATTTTCGTTTCTATAAGGTTCTTCTCTATTGTGCGCAGCATTGTACTTAATAATAAAACACTCAGTCACTGATACATTAAATTTATTTTCTAAATAACTTTTTTTATATATATCCGAAAGTATATCTTTCATAGGCCTATCTATAGATTTATTAGAGAAGTTATAACCTACTATATAAAAAAAGGCTACTATTAAACATTTTATACCGGTATAGGTAGGTAGGTATACATGGTGGTCCGTTTTCCATTGGCATTTAGAAAGCCGTGAAATATACATTGTGGCTAAAATTAGAAAAAAGTTACGCTTTTTCATGGTCATTATTACAAACCAAACAGGTCCGAAATATTGTTAAAAATAGCAATTTTAGAAAATGCCATCTAGCGTCATTATTTTACAACTGAAAGAACTGAAATTTGGAACAGAAGCATAAGAATATACAGAAATCGAGATTCATCGACCGAGAGCAAATAAACGAGCGTAAAATCCATAAACGTAGTAACAGTAGGTAGTAGTAGTAGGAGTTGATACCCTGAACAGAGTTACTACGTTTATGCATTTTACGCTCGTTTATTTGCTCTCGCGTTTTTAATTCTGTCGCTATGGCTTTACACAACGCTTGGCAACACGCGTTCCGAAAAAGCACGAAAGTATACCGGTATTATGCAAAGCGTTCTTTGTCGCAAGTCCAGTGGCTCTGTCTGTCAAGAATAGTTTTAGCACACTTTGTTTTAGTTTAGCTGTTGATCAAGCGGGACATGGATGCAATGGACGCAATTGATATTGAAATATTTATTGATACCATCAGAGCAAATCCTGTTATATGGGATTCATCATCAGAATGTTATAAAGATACACGGATTCATTTTCCTGTACCTCACTGACTACTGTGTGGCATGAAACTTGCGACAACTGATAGAATACGCGTGCATAAAAGGGGTCTAACAGATTATAAACACGTCAATATGTAACACTACAATTTTATTTGAATAATAACTCATAGAACTAAAGAAATGCAGTAAATTAATCTAAAAATATAGTTATTCGTGATTAAAACAAAAATCTGTAGTCAATCAAAAAATGTTGTCCACAGGTTTTTGAATACTTTTTGAAATAGATCAAAAGCAGTAAAAATTCTGTCTTCTATATTTTCACATGAACTGTAATAAATTTTATTTTTCAGACAATTACACAAAAAAGTGTAATGGGTCTGAGACATGAAGACCGTTGTCCAATTATTTGGAAATCGTCAATTTAAATATGTATTGCAGAGTCATATTACTGTAATGGAATGTTGCATCCTCGATTTTTATAATTAAAATATTTAAATACTTCCAACAATAAGAACAAATGTCGAATCTGCCAAAATGTTTGTTTATAGTTGTTCTATGTCAACAACAATAGATTTTTTATTTATTTAAATTACTGTTTAAATCTGTTTAATTTTATGAGTTATACTTGTAATAAAATAGTAACATATTAGTATTAGTGTTATATATTGACGTTTGTAATTTTTTCTACATCTCTACTGACAAAATCCAATATGGCGCTCATAAGAAAAATAAATACAATTGAATGTTGGATAACCGGAAGCAGCTGAAGAAGTTTTCTTTCGACGAAAATCGATTTCCCGTATATTCTTGCTATTAGAACTTTAGTATGACATTAAGTGTTTCCATCTATACAGGGTTAACTATGACTAAGTACAAATATTTTAAGAGCAGATAGAGAACATTAAGAATTAACGGAATCGCCCTTCAAAATAATTCCAAACTTATTTATGAAGTGAAAAATTTTTGTTTTCGATATTATATTAAATCCTTATGCAGAGTATGCAACCAGCAAGACAAAGGTAAAATTCGCTGTCATGCATTTTATCTACCTAACCGTACCTACGGGAAGTGTATTTTATCGGTAGTGAGTGGTTGTAATGAGTGAAAATGTAGTTTTGCCAGTTTGTAACGAAATAATGAAAAACCAATGCTAACTGAATTAACTATTACCTATCTATCAGGTATTCGTACTAATAAGAATATTAATTTTTGTCGTTTCTACATTTAGAAACGCTGCAAAAAAACGACCGCATGGCAGTTGACAATGTTGACAGATGTAAACTTTATCTATGGATCTAAGTCTCAGTCTACGATTATCATAGGCACCGACTTTCCGTAGGAAAAAACCCTGTATATTTACCATTTAGGTACTGATTATTTGTCCTCTCTTTCAAAAAATAACACACACTATTCCATATGGATGAGTTTGTAACGCTCAAAAGTCATTCAACTCTTAATAAATTTTAAATGTACAAATGCACTTCTATAATGTACATAACCAGCTTTTCATATCTTCCTATTTAAAGGAGTCTACGATGTACATACATCACCCTATTTAATCATTCAAATAAAACTCAAATACCTAATCGGTATTTCCAATAAAAGTAGAAACTAATGGTATGCCAGTTATTTGTTATTCATATTTCAATAAAGTACGTTCCCACATGACTCGTATATCGCACACGTACGATAACTTGAATCTCCAATAAACTTATCTCTGTTGAATTTATAACTTTCCAGTAATGGGATCTTATTATATTATGTAAATTTATTTGTAATTTGTGGAAAACACAAAGACGTTGGTTAAGTTAGTCACCACAATTCTCAGAAATGAATATTAATTTGTGATATAGCAAATTTATGCAATATTCTACTTACCAACAAGAACTAAAAGATTATAAGTGCAACACATATAATTTATTAAATGTAAAAATACTCTGCGATGTGTTGTCCATTGTTTAAAATAATTTACAATTTTTGAGTTATTTTAATCTTACTTTAACCTCAAAATCATATCAAATATGTTCCCAAGAATAAAAAAAAACTACTAGATATTATTTATTTCATATTTTACTTAAAAAACACACAAGAATTGGTATTTAAAATCAGGTTGTCATGGAGAAAATTAACATTACATGTACAAAGTGTCCGGGAAAATACAAAAAATATATATGAAAACGTCGAGAATTCACTAGGTACTTTATTTTTACATGTTCATAAAATATTAATTGAATAGTCTTTCACCAACGTCTACATAAGGCAAGCAGGAAATTCGTTATATAGTCCAAAATCTGACCACGTGATTTCCGGTTAAAAAAATTTGACATACAGGAGACACTGTAATATAAAGGGAACAGTTAGTATATTTAAGGTGATAAAATGCTGTTTGCAGTCTCTCCTGTAACTCAAAATCAATATGCGCCTAATGGACTTTCTTTGATGTGCAAAAACAATGCTACTAGAGGTGCATGTTCCCACACAATATAGCGTTAAGATATACCTATTGGAATGTATAAAACTGTAATATGCTGTTTTCAGAGTAGGATAAATACACATATTTGATACATTATTACAAACATAGTCTGTATGTCAAATCAAGATAAACTCCAAGGAATTTAACATGATCGGTCGGTGGTCGAACGGTTTAAAGCGTCAGTACTTGAATCGAGGTGGCCACTCTGTCGCAGGTTTGAACACCCTCTCTGTGAGTATGGTAGGGTGCAAGAATGTTGGCTTGGGTCAATGTGGAAGATTGATACCGGTCGACATTTAACCTCCCCCCCCTAATTAATTTATCTTCAAGTGATTATCATAGTCTTAGTTTTAGTTACATCAGACAAGGCTTATTCCATGAGCCATCAGCAAATAGTACATTTAAAATATCTCTATTTAACGAATTGGTGATATCGTTTACGTATATCAAAAATAGTGTTGGTCCTAGTATACAACCTCGAAGCATGTCATGTTTAATATTTTTCAAATTAGATTTTATATTATGAATTACAAAATGCAATGCAATTACATTGTCGTAGGTACTTAACCGCAGACCTCTTGCCCTGGCCGATGCGCTATTAAATCTATAAATGATACTGCAGGAAACAACTACTCCGCGGGCTAATGTTGTTACATCTCACCTGCACTCGATTAATATGTGAACCTATATATGAAGGAACAGCCAGTTCAATTGTCATCTCACCTATGACATACTGATGAGGGCTAACAAGCCCGAAACCGGTCTATGTCTGGTGGAGTGGCCGACAAGGGTTCTTGGCTGTTCACACAGATACTGCAGGTGTAATTAAATGCCGGTCGGGGCATTAGCCCGCGGAGTAGTTGTTTCCTGCAGTATCATTTATAGAGGTACAAGTTTTGTTATTTTTAGAAAATCTGGGAAAATATTATAATTGATACTACTAGTTTACTCTTACTTTTCTGGGTACTCCGTGAATAAAATGTTAACTCCGTAGCAACCACATTTAAAATGTAAGAAAAACTTTTTATCAAGTTTGCTATTTTCCGTAAAATGTTAAATAACAATTTTTCCTTTTATTCTCACTCTAAACATACTGTATATTTTCTTTCTAGATAAACATTATTACTTTTGCACTTCGCCATCCGAGCGACCCGTGGAATTTCTCTAAATGGGCTAGGTACCTGTAGCTTGTTACCTGTTAGCACGTTGCATTACATAAACACAGGCAACGTAACTCGTATATGTATATGCAACTTGTCAAACCGGCGACGTCTCAAATCAACCGAGAAACGATTGGGATTCTGCCAACAAATGCGGAGAGATCTCATGCATATTATGTCAATATATTTTGCTTTTACTATATGAAACTTCGAGACGAAGTCTTAATAAGTTTAAACAATAAATTCTTATGCAAATTAGAGTGTGCGGTGGAGAATGACTAAAAAATGTACAAATGCCACCTGGCAATGACCTAAAATCTGAATGATAGATAACTGGAGAGGATTAAAGAAATAAC
This sequence comes from Monochamus saltuarius, assembly GCA_025584915.1. Lineage (NCBI taxonomy): Eukaryota > Metazoa > Arthropoda > Insecta > Coleoptera > Cerambycidae > Monochamus > Monochamus saltuarius. The sequence goes on along the minus strand of CM046727.1, from coordinate 15,161,917 downwards.
TGCATATTTTTTGTATGTAGTTTACCGTTTTTATTTAATCTAGCACGGGATAAACTAAAATAGAAAATTTTACAGAACAGTTCCTTCGTAGCAGTTGACCTCAAGATGGCCAAACAATAACCTAAACCTGTTTTACGTGTTTACGTAAAAATTGGGAATGTTTTTATCACTGAATACTACTTTTCGACGTCAGATATCGATTCCTTATTTAAATTTTTATTAATTTAATATTCAATATCTATTAGTTCGCCATCGTCTTCTGAGTTTCGTGACGCAGGAGGTCATGCAACCACACCTCTCTTAAAATATTTTGTCTCGATAAATTTTAATATTCCTGAATTATCTATTCGTTTTGAAACTTTTTGTAAAACCGATAAATAAACCTAACCTAAAGGATACAAATAATCAGTACCTGGTTTCGTAGGTTGCCTCACCTATGGCATACTGATGAGAACTAACATGCTCGAAACAGGTATATGTCTCGTGGCACCGTTGACGAATGCCGGGCTGTTTGCTATAGGTTTTTCAGGTGCAGTTTAATGCTGGTCGGGCATTAGCATTAAAATAGTTTTAAAGATAATCGTAAAGATCGTAATAGCATCGTTTCTCGTTGTTCAGGACAGAAAATTATAACTATAAATACTAATCCAGGACTGACACAGTATTATAATTTGTAAGTAACTGAAAATAATTGTAGGTACATATTTATATTCTAGTAAATCTCTCTTACTTGGATCTACCCAAAACAATATTTGTTTATCTACAGTACTCTGCTGCAAACGCGGAATTTCAGAAGGCGACTACACTGAAAGAAATACTATTGAAACAGTTACTATAAATTTGTGCATACAATTTTGTCGTAGAATAAACTATGTAGTAATAAACCATGTAAGTTCCTTGCTGTGGTAAATACAAAAGTATTATAGTAATTGGGTTGTTGTAAATTTTAAAAAAATTCTAATACTTTTTACTGTATTTTGTAATAAATATTGTAAAATTTAAAATACGGGTATAGTGCAAAATAACAATATTTATAGATTGTATTAATACAACACTTTTAACCACCATTACCAAAAATGCACACACAATTGTGGTATTATTTACTAAAATTTTTGCTTAAAGTAGTTTTTGTGAGACCGCCAAGTCTAGCCTGCCAGTCGTCGCTAGATGTAGACACTTACACCTCTTACATTCGTTACCTTCTGCAGGATATGACAAAAACTGCGCAACCAGCCAGTGCTACAGGTGTTACATCATGTGTACTCAGGTTCACTATTGTTGGGTGTGACAGACACGAACAGTTCCATCTCTAGACATCTTTCGTCTGATCCTATGACATATGTTGTTGGTAAATTGTTGCAATCTTTGTGTCTTGTGTCAATAATTCATAAAACTTTCAGTAAATGGTACAACAATATACGTAGTACGTAGTATTTGGTAACATTTCGGTTGTGGTAAAATAGTGTTTGGAGCTATAACCACAACAAATTGTAGTATACAGGTCTACAACTGTATAAGATAAGCGTTTACTACTTGTTTTCAGTGCAGTGTGCATAAGATTTTATAGTATAGTTGGACTTACTAAATAAACTGAAAACATCCAACCAGGTTGATTTAATTTACAAATGATACAGTTCCACGTACTTTTATACAACGTGGGGAGGCATTTCAAACGTAAGACGACCTCAATGTTCTCAATTCCAAACAGCGTACTATTTTAAGGCACAGAACCTTGGATGTAGAAGAAATTGCAACTGACGACTTGACTTTCACATCTACGACGCGCTGAAATATCATGCGACCGAATAAAATCTAAATGAATCATTTTTCCGAGATCTCGCTCGCCTATCTCATACCTTGCTCGATGGCTAATGCATTCCATACTGATGAAGAAAGTTGTCTACGTGACGAAGATGAGCCAGATTATATTCATGTCCTGATCTAACAACAAAAGTGACACCACTTTAATAGAGGTCTGCGCGTTGTATTAGAAACCCTGTTTGTCTCTTAACTGCAGAACAGTACTGCGGTGCAAAAAATCTGTTGTGTTAATTAGTTCGAGTATTTCGCACCTTTTCGCTTTCCCACATATCTCGTACTACGACCTGAAAACACGCAGACATTTCATATGAAAACGACTTTTAAATTATGGGTCACTTTGCATTTATTTACATAAAATCATTCCACGAATCTGCAGTATACCTAGAATAAACCTTAAACGTGCAAAGTTAAAAATATAAATATTCGAAACGTCAGTAAATTAATCAAACTTTATAATCACAAAGATTGGCGTAGACACGGTGCGGCCGCCATTAATTTTCGATACCAAACAGCAATCAATTCCGTGCTACTCACAGCTTCATGACTGGCCGAAGATATCAACGCCTCACAGCGCAACTGTGGGCCACGATAGATACAAACGAATAATAATGTTCATATACAAATAATATATAAGGAACAGGTGGATTTTAATGGCTACAGGATCCAGAGAAAACAAATGAAAGGAACAACGAAGCAACTGCGGACAACGTTGATTTTTGCCCTTCATCAGCACAGTGCAGCTTAAAAACTATTGTGCAAAAAGGATAAATCTTTCGTATATGAGAAACATTACTGCAATCTGCTATTTATAACATGTTTAATTCATGCCTGTCATAACGGAAAGAATCAGAAATAGCTATCCAAATGAATAAATTAATAGCGAGCAAAAAATTATTTGTTTTTTTGTGGATTCAGGAAGGCCTACTTAAGAAACCACCAACCACAACCAAAACTGATAGAGAATATGCCTATAAGCGGCTTTTATTTTGATAAATTACCAAATCGGTAATTTCAAGCTTCGATTCTAAAGAAGCGATTTATGTTAAAGACAGCCAGTCCAAAGTCTCTTGGATTGGAAATTTCCTAAAGTCGAGAATACAATCACCAAGTTCACTTGAAAACAAAAAACCGCCCACATGAACAAAAAAACACGGCGGGAAAAGCTCTAGATCATATCACCTGTACCTCCAGTAACTCAAATGTACAAAAAGTCAGAGTCAACTGGAAGCAGTCTTAACTTCGCCAGTGTATATTGAAAAAAGACGTAGTAGAAAAAAAAGAAACTGACCAAAGGTATCTACAAAGCTGAGGAACATCAATAAAACCACGTCATTAGAAAACATAAAAAAAACCAACATCATGATTCAACTGATGGTGACGAATATTTTAGTCATTTAGACAATGCATACATTTGATGCAATAAAGACCAGATGAACAGAAAAGATAACTGGATTAAGTGTTTACTGCATTTGTCAAATGTGTGGTACCAATGCAACGAAGAAAAAGTAATAGATCTCCAAGGACCGATCATATTCTATCCTATCCTCAGTTGTCGGTCTCACACAGCTCAGGTAGGATAGACGAACCAATTTAGAGTTTAAATTTTTTTAATGTTCACGTTTTGATGGTACATGTCTCTGGTTTAAAACTTTCCCAAAGTATAGAGTTTTACATATTTTTATTTATTTAAATAAGATATTTTATGTTTTATAAAAGGTGGTCCATCTTTCCTCGTTTTACTCTACATATACATATTTATTTATATGCAGCTGTGAACAGCACAGATCGTAAATCTCGACCACATCTTACCCATGCCGATGGCTTACCTCGCAACTTCCAGATCATACGGTGGGTGAAGTGAGAATTTGACAAATTAAACGAGCTATTGTATGCGACTTTAACTCTACGTTAACATTGGAAAAGGTACAGGAGCTTAAAAGCCTTTTACAGAAGAGATTGAAACATTCCTTTCTATTCAACTGTTCGAAGGGGAGCCCAAAATTTATGGAAGGCTACATAAAAAATTAATGCGTCTGGAAAGAACCCAGTCTGAAAGTAAAGCGGCTAGATATAAAATGTAATTATCTCCGCTAGAGATTTAAGAGTGCGAAGGAGCGTAATACGGTATGATATAATTGTGTTGCTCCACCACTAACAAGAAAGTTATTTAAAGTTTTAAGAAGAATTGTTGCAGCATCATATTAAAAATATTGTATTTTGAACAGTGAAACATTTTGAATTTCAATTTTTACAACAATAATTCACGAAATTCTACATCTTAAAAAGGATTATATAATGTCTGAGAAACATTCAGAGCCGTCAAAAATTAAGTGGTAATGATTTTTGCTATATTTGAAGCGTCTATTTTACAAAATACAAAAGTAAGGAAGAAAAAATACTTTGTTATAAAAGAATATCTAGACATACAGAGTGTCCCCGAATAGGTGAAACGACTCTTTATGAGACAAATAATTTTGATGTTGAAAAATTGCCTTCTGGGATTCAGCTCTGAATAAGAAACAAAATCTGTCATGATTGCAAATCTAGTGTGCCTTGGAAAAAAATATTTTTTTCACCAGTAAAGTGCTGTTTCTGTATGAGATATAACAAAAATGTCATTAAGAAAAGTTTCTCGAAATGAAAAACCAAGTATATGTCCTAAACCTACTTTGTTTTGTCAGATATTTTACTAATTTTAATTTTTCTCTAGTGTTTGTTTGATGTTTGTAAGTGAACATAAACAAAAATGAAACAATTTATTCCAGACACCCTGTATAGTTCCGCAATATCTACACAAATTGATAACGACATTTTTTTAATATTGAAATCTCAAAGCATATAATCAATTGGAAAAGTACCAGAACAAGTCGCTGCGATTCACGAATTGAAGAATGCCTAGTAGGTAATAAATGTGACACTTTAGTGAAAAGACAAATAATATTACTTGTAACTTGTACTGCTGCTTACTATTAAAGATCGCGCATATTATACCCAGATGGACCAGCAAAGCCTGCTGCGCACATTATACCAGCACCAACACGTACTGTCACCCGCAACGACCGCCACAGCAGGTCCTGTTGGTGACCTGCAATTTCTATGCCTGACCGCGCTAGTCCGACGTAACGTCTGTTCCCATAAAAGTCAGAGATTAGTTTCAAACTGTTAAAAGTACTTGGTTACTTCTAGTAGGCTCATTTTATGGGAGGACTCACGTTCTTCTAGCAGGATTTCTCGCAGGTTCTGTACAAAAATACTTCCGAAACCGCTTCCACCAGGGCAGCGGTCTGTACATTCTATCATTAAAGCATAATAAGTTTGAAATTAATTGAAATGTGTACGTGCCTGACAGTTGGAAATTGTTTCTTGGTGTTCTACGCACCAAGCCGTATCTAACAACTCAATTCATGCACACCTCGTATGTTAGAATGGCTCTGAAGATGGGCGTTCATTGCTAATCAAGGAGTCACATTGCACACCCAAAAAATCGATAAATAGACATCGTCGCACCGATTGGCGCAATTAAACTAACCTTGGGGGAAATCATATTATTACCAGTCAATTTGCCTTGAGGGCAATAACAACTAATCCCGTAAGTGCTGGTACGGAATTCGTTTACGATTTTTTTAAAAGGCCTCCCACGGCACGTACAATCAATAATTTGTATATTTCCGCTGTAATAGGATTTATTTCGTACGGAAAACCTCATTCTTATTCATTATATTCTGTGTGTCTGCTAAAATGATTTCTTTATTTACGATATGACTACCCAAACAGAGAAAAGACTACAATTACAGGGTAAGAGTAGTCAAAATGGCAACTTACACAAAACTTAACTTAAAAGGCATAATTACCAAAAAGTAACTAAAACTAAACAGAAACACTAGATGACACCAAAACATTATGGTTCTCTGCTCATCATGCCTTATACGAATGTCAATAAGTCTACTTAAAAAATGTACTCTTGTTTAGGTCGCATTTGATTTAAGGCTTGTTATTATTATTATTATTAATAATTGTTATTGATATTTTCATCTTTTGAGAATAAAAAAATCGCCACAAAATACATTGAAACTTTCAAATGCAAATAACTCAGAAACCGATAAAGTTAGGCGACCTAAACAAGAGTACATATTTTACGTAGAATTGAACGTTCTTTTAGATTTTTAAGCATAGCTCAACATATAAAAAATAATATTTTGATTTACCTAAATAATACGGTAAAACTAAGACCAATTTTAAGACTCATGCTATCAAAACTTTTTAAATTATTGAGAAATTTCAGAAAAACATTTAAACCTTGAACACCCTGTATTTCTTATACCAGCGACATTCATGATGAGCTCAAACATAATAGTTTGGCATTCTCCAGCTTAGTGTCCTTTCTGATTCACACTGTATATATGGATTTCATCATGTCTAGAAAACGCAATTAAATTTATGGTACTACTTTTAGAATCACCTTGTATATGCGACAATATATTATGTCTCCATGAACCAATTAACTTTTCCAATAAATAACTCGCAAGCTTATGTCTAATAAATTAAAAATTATAATATATATGGGACAAATTTTTAGTAATTTATAAAACAAATGAAAATCTCAACGATTATGATTAAGTACTGATTTGTGTTAATTTGTATTCAATTATTTGTTGAATATCATTTATTTTCACTTAAAACTAAGCGTTATCATGTGAAATGTGAAGTGTATACTTATTTTCTCATATGTAGTATATTTTAAGTACACTCTAACACTGATTTCTAATTTGACAACGGTCGTATAGTAATCTAAAAAATTTAAAGTTATTTGTCTATTGTGGCATTCTTTTCTATTTTTAGTAAATGAATTGTTTTTAATTTTACGGTATACAGGAATATCCTACAAAGACTTTAAAATGTTTAAATATGCATCTGTGTACTTTTGGCCTATTTATTGTGAAAAAATTATTGTTTAAAAAATTAAGTATCCAATCAATTATTTTGCCACATTAATTTGCCATCGATAATTTTCCTACATAATTAGTATATACTAATATGATTTCATCCGCTTTCATGTTTTTCCTTATCAGTAGAGAATATAATTTTTTATTTTTTGTTTTCACATTTCTTCCTTGATGTTATCGATAATTATTAAAGAAATTAAAAAAAAAATAGATCAATTTTTGTTAAGAGCGCCGTTTTTATACGCAAATTTTCAACGAATTTCATATCTGTTTGTTGAGACAGTCTAAAAAAAATTGAGTAAGTTAGAAAGAATAAAATCTCCTAAAGTTTACAAGTCAACTGCACATTGAGAAAATTGTATATGTCGTAGTCATTGGGCGTAATTTTATTTTATTGTCGTCAAACAGAGTAAAAGATTAAACGATTACACGTTATAGCGTTTGACAGACGTTTGTTTAGTCATTTGCTGAATTGTGTTGTGTAGAATTTCGGATCGTAATAACTAATAATTCAACTTTTTTTATTGTAAATGAATAGCCATATGTACAGAGTGATCTTAATATGTACAGTGAACAAGTGAAAATTGCCCTCCCTCTCCTTGTTTTCCGTTATTGTTTTTAAATGGAATACGCTTATTTGTTCTTGAAGCGCCAGCCTTAAAATATATTTCTCCTTCTATGCTATAGATGTATGTATTGCATTACTTATACGTAGTTCTTTAATTTTTTTTTAGTAGTAGCCTGATGCTGTGTAGCAAAATTTTATTGCACAAAACCGATCGCAAATTGTTTAAAAATAATTTTTGAGAGTTAACAGACTTTTACCATTTTCTTAGTTGTTTATTTTAATATATTTTAAGTCTTCTCTTTCCTGCAGGTATCCAAAAATCCTTCCTGTTTCATCTTCAGGCAACAATTCCAAATAAAACTTCAGCAAGCAAGCGGCAAAAGTTCTCGTACATAATTTCACATTTTATTTCATTCACAATTACATTATTTTGATACTCAGAAATTAATAATTACTACATTTGCACCAAAATTAGTAGTAAACAGGACATTATAACTACACCAACCAACAACGATCGAACAAGCGGTAATATGGCATCATTCCAATTGATTTCTGCGATTGGTAGGTGACAGGAGTAGGAAATTGGCACGATGCGCAATAGTCTTTGGTTTTTTAATCATTGATTTGGATCAATTTGAACTGCTGCTAGAAAGGCAACGGTAGTAGAACATACTGCAAACAAAGTATTCAAAATAAAACATGTAATAATTAGAGGCTATTGTCTGAAGCTATTTATTTGTGGCATAATTTTAGATATTTTAATTAAAAAACACGATAATTATGTAGAAACAAGTGTTTATAGAAAACAAACTCACACCAATAAATATTTAAGTTTTAGATCTAACCATCACATCGATATTAAGAAAGGTGTTGTTAAATGTTTATATGATAGAGCAAAATTAATTTCATCAAATAATGATATTTTTAATAACGAACTAAAATTTATTAAAAATGTTTTAATAAATAATGAATACCCTCCAAATTTTGTTGATAGAACATTCAAAAATATTACAATAAAACGAACACTGTAAGACAAACAAAAGAAATTAATCATAGATACAATAAAAATTCCATACATTCCTATATTATCAGAAAAGTTAAGAAGAATCGGTGATAAATTTAATATTCGAACAGTTTTTCAGACAACTAATACGATCATTTTTGCCAAAAACGCGTCCAGAAAATGATATACACAATTCAAATAATTGCATCTACAGCTTACCTTGTGAATGTAATAAACATTATGTTGGAGAAACGTCTCGGCCTATGAATGTTAGAGTTGAGGAACATAAAAATTACATAAAGACGGGAATTTGAAAAATCCAAAATTTACGAATACGCTTGGGAAAACGGTCATTTGATTCAATGGGGTTCGGCAAAAATTTTAGAGAAGGAAGATAACCCAACAAAAAGAAAATTAAAAGGACCGCGATTATTTTGTTGAACGGAGATAAGTGTGTATCAAACTGCTCAGTAAACATCGATCATTGTTGGCTACAGTTGTATCAAGAAGAAGAAAGTAACAATAAAATAAAAATCATTTAACATCTCTATGGAAGCAGATAAACAAATTTTAAACTGTCAAACTTGACATACGTTTAATATTTTTACTACGATTTTGAGAACGAAAACAGAGAGTTTTTCGAAACGTCAATAATACCGAAGTGCGCGATAGTGATGTGATTTTTGTCATTTTTTACTTATCTGCTTTTTTCAGTGTGATATTTTTTGGTTAGGCAAACTTAGTTTCAAAAATAACCCTTGGCTGTTCCGTTTGGCGCAAGGGCTTATTTAATTAATCTTTATTATTTTTTCAGAAGTGTGGCAAAAACCCAATAAAACTAAAGAAAAATGAGTGGCTATAGCTATAGTGGCTAGGAGCTCATATTTTTTAGTCCCGCAAACAAATAAAACAATTTCCCCGGTAGAGAATACCCACTTACCATGTATCATAATACCTTACACGTACTCCATCAATTAAAGTTTATTAGTGGAGATAAATTACAGCCTTCGTTAGGGCTAATAACCACCGCTGAATTCTTAACGTCTAGGTACGCGCACACGGAGAGTTCTAATTAGGCGGACTTGTACGCTCTTCCTAAGGAAATGTGTCTAATAAAAAGAATACAGAGGAGTAAAAATAAACACCAACCTTGGGACAATCGCTGATAATTAGAGGACTTCCGGCCGTGTCCCAAGTTAGCTGGCGAATCACTAATTCCCTGGTGCAAGGGGGGTCAACGAACCCAAAATCAGTCAAAATCGCGCTCAGGTACGTCTCTGTCAGATATTAAATGTGTGCCGGCCGGTAGGAAACAATTAATTATTCTAAAAGGAAACCTCAAGCTACTTCGGTAAATATTAGGTTTATGTGTGGGTTTATGTACCTAAATAAAGTTGGTGCAGTGGTATATACTGGTTTCACTCATGGTATACTAATTTATTTAGAATTCCTGTACGGTAACCAAAGAGTAAACCCCTGGTAAAAATGTGTAGGTTGCAAACAACAAACATGAAAATAACAAAACAAGTGATATAGTCATTTAAAGTTGAAGGTAAGAACAGTAGATTCAGTATCAGATTTTTACCTCGCAGTCAACACGCTCGTTTCATAGCCTGAATATTGGAATTTTTAAAAATTTCAAAACTTCAAGCAAAGTTTTCTTTTATAAAGAGTGGGCTACTCAGGACAACTTGTGGCTGAATTTTGACTATGACATGTATACTTAATTCCCGCGGAGCATGAATTTTTAACTCTCAACAGTTAAGACGCTAGAGTCGATTGAAATTCACGAAAAATGACACAAAACACTCATTTTCATTCATTATCTTCATTTACACTGAAACTATTATCTTTCCCACTCTGAATTCCGTCGTGATCATTCAAATATCTTCAAACAGAAAAATTCGACAGCAAAAATTAATAAAGCTTAAAAATAGCAATTTTTAAGAGTCTTTATTTAAGTAGGCGGAAACAAGCGCTTTTAAAAATCAAACTCGTGAAAATTTTGTTGATTGGGACCCTAGAGTAGAGTTTTTCAAACCAAAATCTAAAATGGGTCGGCAACAATTTTTATTATTTTCAGACGATTTTAAATGGAATGACCCAAATACGACAGGACAAACCAAAAAATCATCCCTAGCTCTAAAAAAAAACACTTCTGCTCGCATTTCTTGTTCTATCCACGTGAATATGGACTTTCCAAAAGTAGAAAAATGTGAATTACTTCCGAAAAACATCGCAGCTCTTATAACAAAAATATTTTACAGATTCAATATATCATTAGGAAATACCGATAATAAAATTAATTTTAATAAAAATTACCGATAAAAAGTAAACAACATCTACGTTCTAAGCTTTGAGCTATGTTGGCGAGCTTGTGTGTTCTTTTTTAGCAAATTACGAATTACCTGTTGCGGTTTGTCGTTCTCTTCCTTATTTCTTAAACCGGACTGTTAGAAACCGGATGACGTAAAGGTAAGAAGTGTGAAGAAGACGACGACAGCCATCTGTGGTCGCCACTTTTATACAAATCTGGTTTCGTTATAGTTCTCGCTCCTGTGCTTCATAGTAAAAAAATGCTTTACGCTGGACTTTGAAAAAAAAACCCAATTACTTAATGAACAAATTTCTCGGTACGAGCGTAACCTTAACCACGTACCTAGTTATTGAATGAATAACGGTGAGAAGCGTATTTTTTTTTTAAATTCTATTCAACCGGCCAAACAACTTGCAAATTTTTTTCTCTGGTACTCAGGTTAAGGTAAGTTAAAATATTGATTATACGGTATAATAGCCTGGATGTTAAACAAAAAATATTAAATATACAGGGTGTCTCAGGTATTGCTGGCATCTTTGGAAGGGGTCATTTTACAGTCAAAATGAATGAGATTTATCCAAATATGCCTATTCATTTAAAATATCTCTGTATTTCGTAGTTTGTCCATATTTGTATCAAAAGCTGAAGAAAACTTAAAAATCCACTCTTAAAATTTTGTACATAGCCATAATTTACCATTTTGAGTAACTTTTTCAAGTAACATTTTGCTGTATTTTCAGTGAAAAAGGCGCTTTATCTGAAACCAAAACAATTTTTCCTGGGTGCATTGAATATTTTAAATAAACGGTTATTCTTAACGACTTGAAGATGGTAGAAGAATCAATTCTTTGAAGTCAGATGTATACATCCGCAAAAAAATCTGCTATTTTAAAGAAACATGATGTGTCACAAGTGGCGCCCTCTACTAGTAGCGTCAAAATTAAAAACAAATTTGAATTTTTCGCCCCCAAAACCCCCGATTTTGAAAATGTATTCAAATATTTGAATTTTTTTAAAAATTATTTGCAAATATCGATAATAAAATGTCTACTTTGATACCCTGTATGTTTTAACCATCACCTTTTGACTAAAGTAAGTACCTATAGCTCTATTGCATTATTTTGTCGTCAGGAATCTACTATTGCCCTATGGTGCATTAATTTCGGGACACCCTGTATTATTGAAGCATAATAGCACATACTATAATATAGTCTCTGTGATAATAGGTCTCAGCACGCACAAACTACGAAATGCAGAAATATTTTTAAAGAATTACCTAATTACGATGCATTTTAAAGAATAATTATTTGTTCAAAATAATAAAAACGTTTTTTATAATTAAGACAGTGGCGTACCATTTTTATTTTAAATAAAAGAGGGTTTCTACGCCCCTGGTGATATTTAAACATAGCGAATAGTTAGACTAAAAATATTTCATTACAACCTGGAACTATTCCTGTTTTATCACGAAAGGTTTCCAAGTAAATAAAAAATATAATAAAAATTTCGAGATATTTGACAGATACAGGGTGTATCTTGGAAACGGTGAACTTCTAGATATAGGTATATTTGGGTAAATCTCATTTATTTTGACAGTGCAATCACCCCTTGCATGGATGCCAGTAATACTTGAGGCCTGAGTATATGCTCTTTTTTAGCATACTTCATAAATTTAAAAAATAAAGCTTTCATTAAAAAACCCATTAGATTGTTACAATACGGTACACTATTGAAAAAATAACACAAATCTATTTTGTAGTCAATCAAATGAGGATAATTTATTAAAACCTTAGATTACACCATCGCAACAAAAAGAAATCTTTTTTTCACGAAATATAAAGCGTGCAAATTATTCCAACAATTTTTTCTTGGCCTCGAATATTTTTAACAAATCAAATCTTCGTGATTTCGAAAAAAATCAAAATAATAATTTGAATATTAGTGATATGAAAATAAAAATGTACTAAAAGACAGTTTTTTTTTTATATATAAATAGCCGCATTTTTATAATAACAGCTGTATTTTGCGCCTTGAACGTTACTACTAAAATAATAATAAAAAAGTATGATATATTAGTTTATACATGATTCCAAATATTTTTAAAATCTTGACGATATTTATTTTATATTTTAATAATGTGAGTAAGTATATTACCTAATTTGCTAAAGAACCATCTATCCATACGCACTAACTTCACCGATAGGTTGTCGCACAAACTCAATTTTAAATTGCAAAGCCGTCCAGACACGACAACGCAACGCCGTTCGTTTCTGTTTTCAAAAGCGCTATCAATTACAAAGTTAAATTTCTAATAGGCGGTTTTGACGGCGGCAGCGTACTGGTTTTGTTTCACTCCCGAGCTACCGGAGACGGATGAAAAGCGACTAAGCTCCACGGCTACGTCACAACTTCCGGCTCGCGACGGCGGCGGTTTCAGAGTCTGTCCTCTTCGATTTCCGATACGAGACACCCACATACATAAACATATGGCTTATCGGGGCGGCCTGCGTTTCACGCCAGGCGACGTTCAAATAAAATCACGGCTTACCTTGCATCTACAGTTATCATTCTGTATCGGGTCACGCAAGCGAAATAACATAAACAAAACCATCGGAGCCGGCCATGCTGACTGCCGCCGCATGATTCTGTTATTAGATGCGGTATTTTGCTCTCCCCGCAAAAAATCGCGTCTTTTGCGACGCGGTCGCTGTCTTTCGAAATGCGTAAAATTATCAAGTAAATTCCGCACTCGAGCGTGCCTCCGCCGCCTGCGACAAAAAAATAGCCTTTAACTTTTAAAGGGCCCTGGCATTACGCAATCATATGTTTTGGGCTACGTTCTGCATTCGGGTGAGAAAATGGGCGGGGTTGGCGTGCTGGGGGGGTTAGAACAGTCGCAAATAACTGTAAAATAAAAACCATAACCTACAGGTATACCTACCGTGACTTTATTGTAGTTAATTTTTCTATTCGGTGTGGAGTTATCCATTCGCACGGCCATAATTATTGTTATCACAGATGAGTTGAAAAATAGGGGTGTGTCTATGGTTTATGTATCAAATGTCATGGCACACTAGGATGAGGTCATTTCACGGCACTTGTTTGTGATTTTCAGGGCCGAGAGGATAGCAAGAGCCCCGTGTAGCGGACCGCCGGCGCTTGTTTCAACCGCAACTAAAGATTTCATTCGCCACTCCCCTCACTAGCCGGACACCATCTTGGTTATCTGCTGTCAGTCGTTCACCGATACGCCACTAGAGCTCCGCGCACGCTCCGATATTCGCGATGTTCGTACACGTACCCACGGTGCCGTCGTCTCTAATCAGACGATCCCGTAGGCGTAGTGGCATTCGTCGGGCGGCATAATGTGTACGTTTTTTTTCATCAGTACATTAGCACCTGTTTTGTAACACTGAAAAGATCCGCAAGGAATGCAGTAGTCCAATCCGCTTTTTTGTTGACTTTTTGACAATTTTTTCCGATATCTTGCCTTAGAATCGTTAAGCGCCCCCAATGAGGAACTTTTGGTCTAATGGACCGCATTAGTGTTACGTCACACATTATGCAACCAGATTTACAAGTGCCGCAAGAAAATTGGCGCTAATTTTTCGCGATATCTGACTTTATGGAAAGGTGGCTTAAGCTTTCACCATTTTTTTAAGAATTGCCACTAGATCATAATATGTATACAGGATGACTCATTAATAATGGTACATAGCTTAAGGGCACATTGTTAACGTCAAAATAAAGCGATTGAGCGCAATATGCATTATTCAATTGTCGTTCCTTTTCATTCTACAGGGTGACTTTATATTTTGATTAGTATAATTGAATCGGTATAAGCAGAAATGAGACATGTCCATGTTTGCTTAAAATCAAATTATTGCAGAAAATGAGTCCACATATCCCATCACATCATAAACAAACGGCCCCTGTTCACTTCCGATCCAGCTTCTCAAGGCAAATATTTGCTGGTACACGGATAGCTCCAAGACTCCGGAAGGTGTTAGGGCTGGAGTGTATAGTAGCAACCCAAAGACCAGACTGTAAGTACGGGTAAGTGCAATTATAATTCAGGCAGAAATTCATGCCATTGAGTTGTATTTGCGGAAGCTGGAAAAGCTGAGATATACACGAAAGTGTATGGTCAAACAGCTTTAAAAGCATTTCGACTACCGGAATTGAAGAACGATATGGAATTGTCAGAAAGCTCTGAAGCGGTTTGGAGCCAGCAAGAGTAATTCTGGTTTGGATACCTGGTAATTTAGGTATTCGACACGGCGGATTCGATAGCAATGCAACGTGTCTCATCCAGCTTTATTGTTTCAGAACCGGCTCTTGACACAGCTTCGACTACTGCCAAAGCTGCCATCTCGATTTGGGGGAGAACAGTGTGCGAGTACTGACGGAATTTGGAACATTCGAAGGTGTTCATAGAGGAACAAATAGAGTTAAAAACTTGATAAGATTTAAATAGGCTAGACCTAAAACTCTAGTTGGACTATATACTGGACGCTGACGGCTAAGGAATCACATGCACAAGTTGAGCTTGGTTGAAGAGACCTAGTGCTGATTGTTTGAAGAGGGATGGATCGGCAGAACATATACTATGGCACTGTCCACAAGGGAACCAATCAGATTTTCCATATTTAGGAAAAAGCATCTCTTGTCGTAATATCTGGACACAATCTCGCTCAATAAGGTTTTTCATAAAGAAGGGTGAAGTATAATATGGGTGTGAGTCATGATGGACCATAAGGTCGCAGTGGGGGACTAGTTCTTGGTCCACTCACTTTAAACATAGCCATAGCCTATTCACTTTGGCAACAAATGATGAGCTGTTTAATAGATAATCAGCAAAACTGACATAAGTCCTGGAGATATTAAGCTGTTTTTGCAAAACATTAAATTTAGGCATAGGCCTGTTTTTAAATTCGGTAGATTGGTGTGGTGGAATCCACCAATGCACTCTTATTGGTTTGTTCAAAGAATCCTGATTGGCTACATAGAATCTACCACACCAAAATGCTGAATTAAAAAAACAGGCCTCATGGTGTGCATTCGCGCTAACTAAACGGAAATTATTGAGACACTTGTTATTCCGGCGAACTTGTAATGTGTCTCAATATTGTTCTGTGTGATAGGTGTGTGAAAGAAAGAGAATTGCACACATGAAAAAATGCCATACTATTATCATCTAAAGTCGTCTATCTATTGAGAAAAGTTACCATCAAATCGACAAAAGTTGAACACATAGGGAAATGTACAAAATTTATAGAAGAAGCTAATTAAGAATATTATAACTCAATATTTCTTTGGTCAATTGCTTCCGATTAAGTGTCAAGAATTGTTTTTATAACATTTCTGAATTACAAACTTGTTTAAATAAAAATAATTTTTATAAAAAAATTTGAAACTTACATTGTTTTTGAAGAAAATAGATATACTTACCATTAGTCTTAGAAATTGACCATTTTCGAGATAACAGCTTTTCAACAATCAGCTGGATAGGTTCTTGTAAAATATTTTAACGCAGTAGGCACCAGTTAAATTTTAACAATTACACAGGTCCACAAAAAAATAAAAGTGGTGTGTGCTGAGGGTCCCATTATATTTTTTCCATGTATTTTTTCCCGCTGAACACGAATCTGAAGTCAGAATGGGGGGTCGCACAGCAAATTTTAGAGAAAACCCATAAAAACGATAAAAATCACATCAAAAGTTTACACAGGTCCACAAAAAAAAGTCATATGTGTTGGGGGTTAGACTATATTTTTCCTTTGTATTTTTTCCTGCTGAACACGAATCTGAAGTTAAAATTGGGGGTTACACAATAAATATTTGAGAAAACCTAAAAAATCGATTAAAATCACTTTCTCGTACGATACTCTCTAAAACTGAAACAATGAAAAATGCTATAAATTAGTGAATATTTACTATTTTACAGCTACTTTGGTATACTTATAGCTGTAAAATAGTAAATATTCACTAATTCACAGCATTTTTCATTGTTTCAGTTTTAGAGAGTATCATACAGAATAAATTACGAAAGTGATTTTTATCGATTTTTTTAGGTTTTCTCAAATATTTACTGTGTAACCCCCAATTTTAACTTCAGATTCGTGTTCAGCGGGAAAAAATACAAAAAAAAATATAGTCTAACTCCCAGCACGCATTACTTTTTTTTGTAGACCTGTGTAAACTTCTGATGTGATTTTTATAGTTTTTTAGTTTTCTCTAAAATTTGCTGTGCGACCCCCCATTTTGACTTCAGATTCGTGTTCAGCGTGAAAAAATACATGCAAAAACTATAATGGGACCCCCAGCACACACCACTTTTTTTGTGAACCTGTGTTATTAGACACAATTAATAAGTATTTCTCAATGAAAGGTATTTATCCAATTTTAATTAAAATCAATTACTTTACAAAATCAAAAAACTATGACACAATTTTTCATATTCAGAAATGACAGATGACTGTTATTTGTTGGCAGTTAAATTTCAATGGACGTGCTTGACAACTTGAATATTTGGGAGGATTTCGACATAGATTACAACCTGATAATCAACAGTTTAAAAACTGTTTTGGAATTTACATAAAAAATACTACAAATTTGTTCACACTGCGGATTATCCACAAAATAATTCAGGATGACTATCTGAAGTTGCAAAATACTATGAGTGGCATTTTACACCAGTGCAAATTTGGCTTGCTTGCCGATCTGCCTTAAACATATCCAATTTGCAAGGGCATTTTGGCGCCTAGTACGTTAAAATATTGTACAATGAACTATGCAGCTGATTGTTGAAAAGCTATTTTCTGAAAATGGCCAATTTCTGAGACTAATGACAAGTCAAGTTAAGTTTAATAAAAAAAACGCGAGAACGTCAGAGCCAAAAAAAGTTACGCTCACATTTACGTCACGAATATGGCGCATTCTAGGGAATATGACGAAATAGACAACAGATTATGATTTCTCATATCCAAAAACATCTATTCTCAAATTTTTAAGTTGATACAGCACAACGTACTTTTTAAATTCCAACTTTGACACTCTGTATCTTTTTTATTATCAAAATTTTATTAAGGCAAGTTGTCTTAAATTGTAATATTTTGAAGTGAAAAATCTAGTCTGTTTCCATGGTCTTACGGACCACCCTGTATAAAAAATACAACAGTGTCATTCCACGACGTTTAAAAGTTATGAAAACACCAATTTATAAAACGGTGTTAGGTCATAATACACGTTTTATGTACGTATGTGTTTATTGGTATTGCGCTAATAAGCTTTATCTCAGCTACCAACGGCTTCCGGAAGATTTCATCTGATAAAAACGAAAACGAGAGTGAACCACACTCACATACATCCACGTAACATATTTATGTCAGGAGCGAACCAATTATTCAGCTAATACGTCCACGCACAGCCACATTTCGTAGCGTTTAATTTAATAAAACATGATATTGTTACGGTTTTGGTTTATTTTGTTGGATCGGATTATTGTTAAGGCGTGGGAAAGTCGATTTCTCCGCGACATGTACGAACACGGGACGACCTGAGGAATTTGTTCGGTAAAGCCCTTCGTACACGTCACGTTCTTTAAGCAAGTTTGGTTTGTCATCATTAGAAATGATTGGCTATGGCTAAAACATAATTCGGGTAAAAAAATATACACTTTCGAATGGCAGACAAAAGTCGTATTTTTGAAATGGATCATTCTGTATTCAAATGGATATTCATATTTTACATGGAAAATATAGAATGTTCCATAAATAATAATACAACTTTGGTTTGCCCTACGAAAACGAATAACCCTGTATAAGTCAATTTATGTTTAAAATATCCATTTCTTACCCCCTCACCCTAACATATTTTGAAATTTATTTCTCAATTATATTTTAGCGATAAATCCAGCTTGCCTAATATAATAGAATCGTTTTCGGAAGGCGAAGTAGGCAATAAAACGTTGGTGAAACCCGACATATACTTCTGAGCCCTCTCCACTTGTTTGTAATATACCTAAGTCATGCTCAGGTACGCCCCTCAATAAGGTACGACTAACATAACGGATAAATTACTTGCACTAGAAAAGGATGGCCAATAAGATGTACTTTTTGTCAAAAACAGAAGGTTGAACAGAGCCGAACTTGCAATAGTTGGAATGTGTTGATCATTCTATGGCGTTGTGTTGATTCTTCTGTTGTGGTGTTTGTGATACAGTTTTAGCGAAATTTGAAAATGGCTTATTGTGAACTTTTGAACGAGCACAGTAGGAAACGTGTGTTAAATGTTTTAGGGTATTTCCAAAATTGTTACTATCATTGATTATGGGAAAATTTCTCAGTCCTGACAATTTACATCTATAATAATTGAGTGCCCACATACCTGCCCTAATCTAATCTTTCCACTGCACATGTATTCCTAAAGACGTCTTTCCTAGCATAATTTGGATTTACCCGTCAGCTATCACCCAGTTATACCAGTCATAAACAGGTATAAGTTGGAATAAAATAAATCTACCTATACATTTTGTCTCATCAACGTTTTATTGACCACTTCGCCTTCCGAAAACGATTGTACTTTAGTATCGTAAAAAATGGTTGGCGACATTCGCCAAAAACTTTAAATTTGAATAAATCTTCTGCTTATGCCCCTAAACTATTGCTATCATGAAAATGTCAATTTCTTAAAAGTATTATGTGCCACCACCTTATAATATTATATGTAAGTACACCTTCATTCCACAAAACAAAAAACGTACCTATCTATTACACACGCTACAGTACAAAAAATTGTAATAGCCAATATAATCGGATATCTGCGAAATTAATGATCAATTTGCAAGCCTGTCAAAGTGAATTATTAACATGCAGTTTAAATGAAATTAATAAAGTAATAAATACTAGAAAGGCGAGATGGAATAAAAGCTCTTTATAAATACAGGGTGGGTCAATAAAAACGAGTGACAAATCATTTTTACTAGTGGTGGTGAACAGA
Source organism: Monochamus saltuarius (assembly GCA_025584915.1). NCBI lineage: Eukaryota > Metazoa > Arthropoda > Insecta > Coleoptera > Cerambycidae > Monochamus > Monochamus saltuarius. The sequence continues at coordinate 15,142,265 of CM046727.1, read as the reverse complement.
TTGTATTATTGACAAGAAAACCGGGAGCTTTCAATGGTATCTGCAGTATGGTAGGTCGCTTGGTGTTGGCATCGCATGGAGTAACCAATGGCCACTAGATACGTGCTACTCTGTATAGTAATTTATTTTTGAACATGTGATGTCTGAAGAAATGTTCGTATAAAATAATCTAATGTTCCATATATTCTACAGGATGTCCGGGAAAATGTAGGAAATGTCTTGGGTGCAGACAGAACATGAAAAAATAAGATGACAAGTTCCTATAAATTTTTATTATTATTCTCATTGTGATGAATGTGATGTGATAAGGAACAATGCTGGGTTATTGTAGTGGGTACAGCAATCCTCAATTTGATGTTGAACCCTCATATTATGAAGTTTTTCAATAATTTCGTTAAGGTGACGCCTGGGACACCACTGCGTATTTTAATTTTGTAGTTTTTCGGATTAAACATATTAAAATGAAACTTTCCTGTTGTTTTAATGACTTTCGTATCGCACTTTGTTGTCGAGAAAGAAAAAATAGAAATCATGGCCCTTTTTATTAAAAACAAAACATGACTTCGTTTATTATTCTTTTTCTCGTAAAGGGTTCATTTTAACGACAATAAACAAGAGTAGCTACCTTTTTTAGTCTAAGGCTACCCAGATTTATTATTTTAAAGTCTTTATAATACAGGGTGTTAAAAATTTAGGCATTAAGTTAGTCTTAGTCCGCCCCTGGTAAACTAAAAAAGCTAAATATGTTTCAAGGACACTACTTTAAGAGGTCCTTACTAGTGCCCACCACATTCAATTTTTATTAAATTATATTAAGTACCTACTTTAAAAGTTATTCAAGAAAATCTAATTTCCAGCGGCGTCCTTCAGGGACACACATCTCCTTAGGAAAAAGTTTTATAATAACTCGTCACCTTATTTTTTCATGTTCGATCTGCACCCGAGACATAGTTCACAATTTCCTGGACACCTTGTATATTGTTACCTTTTGCATTCATATAAACTGTAGGAAAATTGATTATTATTAACTTAAATACCTCTAAAATACAGTTAAAAAATCCAATAATTTGATTAAACCATCTAATTTTTAAGAATCAATTATGTATATACAGATTTGGAAAGTGAGGATCTTGATGGTGAATTGTATTTTGCCGCTTGCGTGTCATGCTACACGCATACTTCGACCACAGCGTGTTTGCATCAAGCAGTGTTGCCAGGTGGGAAAAATTCAGTGCATGAGAATAATTTCAAAGAAGCAAGTAATTTTTAATTACTTTTGTAATGCCATTTTTATTTCATTAAAAATCATTATGTTCTGCTATTTTATCATAATATTACATTGTAAGTAGGTAGTTACAGGTACTTACTTAAAAGTTATTAACCACGTAACCTTTCTAATTTATTTTATTGTTAGGCCGGGCGAACGTTGAGGCGCAGTTGACGTGACGCAGGGTGACTCACGGGTCGTAAAATCTGTTGTTTCCAGAAAATGTTGGTACCCTTACGGAATAGAGTTAAGAATCACTGCAATACAGCGTGAATACAGCACACGCACCTCATATCCGTAGACTGTCATACCCGTTTATGTATTCATTGCTAATTATTAAGAGAGCAGTCTACAATAAAGGATATTTCAAGTACCCAAATATTGTAGATACCTACCTCTATCTATTCAATTTTGCCCTCGATTTTGCCTTTATTTCTCGTTAAGTTTTTGTTTTGGTAGATTTCAAAGAGTAATTTTAATAATTTTATTATTTCTTTTTGTGTCTATTAAAAAGCATGAGATTTTGTAATCAAAATATGAAAGCATGAGATTTCCTCGGAATGCATGAGATCTGACAACACTGGCATCAGTTGATCTGACAGTTAGATTTTCAATGGCGTTACGGAACCGATTACCGTAGTAGTGGGGAATGCTAGACCAATGCACGTCGCCGTCCTCGTCGCCGCGCCTCTTAAAGTTCGTACCTTCCCTGGAATGAAGCGGAAATTTCTACTTTCTCTGTAAAGATCCGCTCTGTTAACTTTTAAGTAAGTACCTGTAACTACCGACTTACAATGTAATATTATGATAAAGTAGCAGAACATATGATTTTTAATGAAATAAAAATGGCATTACAAAACTAATTAAAAATTACTTGCTTCTTTGAAATTATTCTCATGCACTGAATTTTTCCCACCTGGCAACACCGCTTGATGCAAACACGCTGTGGTCGAAGTATGCGTGTAGCATGACACAAATACACGCAAGCGGCAAAATACAATTCACCATCAAGATCCTCACTTTCCAAATCTGTATGTATGTTTTTGATAAATATTCAAGTATGCTAAAGAAGCAATTTCATAAAAGGCAGTGATTAAAAATCTAAAATTAAAATTAGCACACAATATTATGTATTGGAAAGCAATTATTATTTTTAAATTGAGGTTTTATATATAATAAACATAATTAGTGTGGAGGGTAATCTTTAAACAGAACTTCCTATATGTAACAGTTAGAAATCAAACTTACCAAATAAATATGTGGGTCCAGTAGCCGTTGTAGGGATAACTGAAAATTAAAAAATAAATATTAGAAACACATAAAAATACATACATATTATGGTTGCGGCAAGAATTCAGACGACTTACATCATATGAACAGATAAGTAATTCATTATATTTTCATGGAAATATTAAAGAAACTGCAATTGATAGTAATAAAATTATATGTTACACTTATATACAGAATAATGGTGTTCCAGAATAATGGTCAAATATTTCACCAGTGTGTTCCACAAGCCATTTCAGGAGGATCTTCATATAAAATTTTTCAATTTGGGTACTCCTGTTGAGATATTTGAGTCTCTAAATAGCGGAAAAAATTGTTTTTATTTTTCCTTAAAAACGGTTGCAACCCCTAGATTGATTTCTTTCAGAACTTTTTCCTGCAATGGCCGATTTCAACAAAAGTTTTTTTTAAATACTTCACCTAACTTTACTACTCTTTTCCCTCTTGTAATTTTTTCATGCAAGCAACAGTTTGCGCGGAAAAAAATAAAAATAATTTTCCTTACTCTAAACATCGTTTCGTCACCGGTTACTGATAACCGAAGTAGGCGGTTGCTATGATGATTTTTCTTTATTGTCTTATGAAACAAATCAGATTTGACAGTTTTTGCAAATATTTATAAACAACTGACTCTTCCGTACAAATATTAGCGAAGAAATTGATGGAATATGCATACGGCAGGATTGGCAACAGTTATAGGAATACCTTTGTTTAGAAATATTTGCAAAAACTGTCAATTTATAGACCTAATAGCCATTTGTTTGACAGATAACTGCTAATGCAGCCCTATAAGTGTGTACAATAACACAATTTTACAGCAACGGTGCTTATAGAATCAAATTACTGTAAAACCGATGCAAAATACTGCTTTATAGAATTATACCATCTCCTGTGACACTCTTATAAAATTATTCCGTAATGTCGCTTATAGTTTAATTATAGAACTATTGTATAAGGCGTTGTTAAGTTACAATTCTGCTGCGGAAAACAAATTACAAATATGGAAGCTGCTATCCAACTTAAGAGAATCTTTAAAGCAGTTGTAGAGAATAATAATAGAGTTGTTATAAAAAATAGAGTAAATAAGTAACAAAAGCCTTTTTGTTCCATAAAGAAAGATAGAACTATCATTTTTTATATATGTAGGTTTCCCATAGCCCCATCTGACGAGACCTGCCTGTAATAGTACAAAATATTTTGATCAAAGTATAATGGGGAAATTTGTATAACATAGTCGTGATTTGTAAAAATTATTATTTGCTTGCAGAAAGAAAATTTCATTACGATAGATAAGATTTATTTGATTGCTAAGAGAAATTGATTTTCTTATAGAAATTTAGTAACATATTTAATTTAGACCATTCCCAACCTTAAACATTTTCACTTTTAGATGTTGAAGTTAAAGAATTTTAATAGATTTATTAAATAAGATTGAAATAAGTGAATACTAAGTAGTTGCTTACGAAGCATATTTGCTCTATAATCATTGCAATCGACACAAAAATGTCATATTAGTGAGAATCCATTGGAAGTACAAGATGAAGCCTTTCTTTCTGTCGCCATATTGTGAAGAAGGAAAAAAAATCTTAATTAAAAATATGTACAATATAAATAGGTGAAATGATATCAATAATATGGATATACATATTTACTTTCTGACTATTTTATGTACAGTTGGTTGTTACATTAATCAATTTAGAAAAAAAAAAATTATTAAATTTCCAGTATCATAGGAAATATAAGGTTAAATTACCATTATATACCACATATTTCACGATAAAACTTTTCCGCATTAAAATGTACTGCTCCCTGATGGACAAACAAACTAAGCAATTCGTAATGATGTAAGTAAGTACTCCTATGCAGGTTGATTAGGCCCATCTTATTGGTTCTTATTGGCCCGTCCATATTATTTCTAACATGTGCGATACAGAAACATTTTGTTTTTAAAAGATACAATTAAACGATTTTAAAGTTCTTTAAATATAACACCATGCAACACAAAAATTGTATAGCGAAGTGCTATAGAATTTTTATGAGATTGCTTTGTAACTGTGTTATAAAAATTATTTAAGACTTCTATAATTATTTCCTGCAAGCTTTACAGAACCGCTTAAAGAACTAAAAGGTCCTATAGAACGGTGCCCATTTTTATGGTATAAGTGTTGTAAGAACGTTTTGAAAATGTTCTTAGAACAAACATTGCTCTATAAAATTTGCTCTGGAATGTTCTTACAATTTTTACAGAACAAGAAATTGTTAGCTGGGATGAATTGTAGGAGATTTGATTTATATTAGCTTAAAATACATTTACACTACAGTAGAAAGCTAATAATAAAGAATATCTGGGTAGGTATTGTAGGCATAATTCAACGTTGGTCGGGGCTTTAGTCCGCAGAGTAGTTAGTTCCACACAACATTGTTAATACCTAAAAATATATTTAAAAAATGTATTTTTGTGTTAAATCAAAAACAAATATGGAATATTTAGGTATTAGCACAAAAAAGCAGAATATGGAAAAGTTCGCTTTCAGCAACACCATCGCGAACCATTAACAAAGATGAGTAATTGATGGCCTTTTATTGAAAAAATGTTAAGTACACCGTCAAAACAACCCCAGAGTATCAGCTATTGAGATGTAAAATCTGGCGAGCCATTACCGATAACGGCGGCGGTGTTGGCAGGGGAGCGGCCATGGCACCGATAAACCCCCGATCATTTACCGGGTCACATTCAGCATCCGCCCGAGGGGTGAAGGAGCTATCACCGCTGCTCGCCGTTAATGGCACCTTTCCTCTTTCTTCCGGTGCACCATTTTTTGTAAGACGAATTATATGCATCTGCATTTCTGGCTGTTGCAGACAGATAGATCGGTCTTGTGCGGCGTGCGCCACGTCGGTTCGCCGCTCTAAGGTACAGGCCCGAGCGTAAATTGCTACGATTATACAGGGTGTTTTTAAATGAAGTAGCAACAATGAGACCACAGATTTCTTAGGTGAAAATAAATCGATTTAATCTAAGATACCTATATTCCAGGTCGCATAAGAAAAAAGATACAGGGTATCAAAATTAAACTTTTATTTTCAATATTTGTAAATAACATCTTAAGAAATCCAAATATTTACATAAAATTTGTAAATCAAGGGTTTTTGCGGGTGAGAAATTCAAATTTGTTTCTAATTTTGACGTCACTAGTAGATGGCGCCACTTATGGCACATCTGACTATTGAAACAATCGATTCTCCTACCTGTTATATCTGAAAGAGGTATACCTTGTTGAAGTCGTTAGGAGTAACAGTTTTCGAAATAATCCCATTTGAAATATTCAGTGAACCGATTGAAAACTGTTATCGTTTCAGGTAAAGTGCCTTCTCTACTGAAAATACAGCAAAAAGTTGATCAGAACGGTAAATTATGGAGACGTGCGAAATTTAAAAAGATATTATTAGAAATGCAGTTGCAAAATCAATCAAAACGCATATTTTATTTTAATAATTATATTACAATTACATCCGCAATCTACTTTTCTAAAAATTCCAGTATGATCCCATTTTTCTTAAAAGTAGTGTTATACATACCAAACTGAGCAAATACCACTTTAAAAAAAATTCTTCCTGGACTAGTAACGTTCATTCATCTTTTCAATTAATTGCAGGCAACCTGGGAAAATTATTACTCATTCTAAACGCCACCATGTCATGTCAACTATGCAATAGTTGAAATTCCACGTTAAAGATATTAGGACATCGCTTGAGTAACTGTGAATTAATTTTGTACAAGTATTTAAAAGAATCAGAAATTTGAATATCACTTAGGTACAAGGAATATTTATTTAAATTTAAATGCTTAGGAGGTAGCTAACTGCTTTAGGTGAATAAAAAAGATATTTATATTCTGGTGTGAACGTGTAAAATATTTACCAGCTTATAAATTCGGCCAAAATAGTACTAAAACTCTAATATATTTTTTTATCACATACGCCTACTATTTTTATCCATTCTTAAAAGCACCGTATTTCTCGCCGTAAAATTATCAAATTTGTGGTGTTTTTAGGCACAGAAATACAAAAATAATATCAAAATTTAAATTCTTTGATATTTTGTTTCTCCATTTTTACTATTTAAATTCTCCTCAAATAAAATAATAATGTTTGCAAGGGACACATTATTTTGCTATTTAACCCCACATTTTAACAATTATTATTTTCACAAACTTATAAACAAAAATGAACAATCTTATATACAGAACTATGTAAGTTTATGTGATAATATTTACATCTCAGATAAATTTAAAAAAATACGTATTGTGACAGATTGCTGTACCTTGTTTAGATCGTTCTCTGTTATATAGTCGTTTTACTTCGGTATCTTTGAATATTCGAAGATGGCATGAGATAACATTCATGTTATTTGTTAAGCTCCATATTATCTAGTTTCCCACTGCCAAAAGTGAAGTTAGATATTTATAGAGTGTTTTCATTAAAGCAGGTTAGTAAATTTAGATAGATTAATTTCTTTAGATAATTATTGAATAGAGCTTTGTTTGTGGAATTGTTCATTAGCATACCTAGATGTTTGGTATCAGAGAACATACATATGACTTCATTGATAGGAATTGTAGGAGATTTGATTTATATTAGCTTAAAATACCTTTCTAATACAGTAAAAAAAAAATGTTACAAAAGCTAATAATAAAGAATATATGGGTAGATATTGTGGGTGTAATTCAACGCTGGTTGGGGCTTTTGTCCACAGAGTAGTTAGTTTCACACAATGTTAATACCTAAAAATATATAAAAACTTTTACATAAAGGGTATCTAAACATTGTTCAAGTAGGTATTGTCATATTTAATTCATTGACAGGCTGTAACTTTTGTTATTGTCGATATTTAACTTCAAATAATTTTAATTTTTATAATAATTTGTATAGTTAGATATTTGACTCAACTTAAAGGAGGCCACCTGAAGAAGCTATCCTAAAAATGCAGAAATAGGTCAGTCTCATCTACTGTGGTTAAATTGTCGTGTTCCCACTGCCAAAAGTGAAGTTAGATATTTATAGAGTGTTTTCATTAAAGCAGGTTAGTAAATTTAGATAGATTAATTTCTTTAGATAATTATTGAATAGAGCTTTGTCTGTGGAATTGTTCATTAGCATACCTAGATGTTTGGTATCAGAGAACATACATATGACTTCATAGATAGGAATTGTAGATTTGATTTATATTAGCTTAAAATACCTTTCTAATACGGTAAAAAATGTTACAAAAGCTAATAATAAAGAATATATGGGTAGATATTGTGGGTGTAATTCAACGCTGGTTGGGGCTTTTGTCCACAGAGTAGTTAGTTTCACACAATGTTAATACCTAAAAATATATAAAAACTTTTACATAAAGGGTATCTAAACATTGTTCAAGTAGGTATTGTCATATTTAATTCATTGACAGGCTGTAACTTTTGTTATTGTCGATATTTAACTTCAAATAATTTTAATTTTTATAATAATTTGTATAGTTAGATATTTGACTCAACTTAAAGGAGGCCACCTGAAGAAGCTATCCTAAAAATGCAGAAATAGGTCAGATCTCATCTATTGTGGTTGAATTATCGTGTTCCCACTGCCAAAAGTGAAGTTAGATATTTATAGAGTGTTTTCATTAAAGCAGGTTAGTAAATTTAGATAGATTAATTTCTTTAGATAATTATCGGATAGAGCTTTGTCTGTCGAATTGTTAATTAGCATACCTAGATGTTTGGTATCAGAGAACATACATATGACTTCATAGATAGGAATTGTAGATTTGATTTATATTAACTTAAAATACCTTTCTAATACAGTAAAAAATGTTACAAAGCTAATAATAAAGAATATATGGGTAGATATTGTGGGTGTAATTCAACGCTGGTTGGGGCTTTTGTCCACAGAGTAGTTAGTTTCACACAATGTTAATACCTAAAAATATATAAAAACTTTTACATAAAGGGTATCTAAACATTGTTCAAGTAGGTATTGTCATATTTAATTCATTGACAGGCTGTAACTTTTGTTATTGTCGATATTTAACTTCAAATAATTTTAATTTGTATAATAATTTGTATAGTTAGATATTGTACTCAACTTAAAGGAGGCCACCTGAGGAAGCAATTCTAAATATGCAGAAATAGGTCAGATCTCATCTACTGTGGTTAAATTGTCGTGTTCCCACTGCCAAAAGTGAAGTTAGATATTTATAGAGTGTTTTCATTAAAGCAGGTTAGTAAATTTAGATAGATTAATTTTTTTAGATAATTATCGGATAGAGCTTTGTCTGTAGCAAGATACATATGACTTCATAGATAGGAATTGTAGATTTGATTTATATTAGCTTAAAATACCTTTCTAATACGGTAAAAAATGTTACAAAAGCTAATAATAAAGAATATATGGGTAGATATTGTGGGTGTAATTCAACTCTGGTTGGGGCTTTTGTCCACAGAGTAGTTAGTTTCACACAATATTATTAATACCTAAAAATATATAAAAAACCTCAGAAACTCCTTATTGAGTGAATTCTATTCTAATCCACTTGTGTGTTAAAAGGCCTTTAATCCAGGAAAACAAACGTATTATACCTTTTTCATATAGTTGTCTTGGATAAAATAACAAATTATGAAAACATTTTCATTTCACCTCTCAAAAATCATCTGCCACTACTCCCATGCCTTCGCGGTCACTAACCCGAGAAATATCCATTTCTGGATCAGATCCATGCTCCGGCCTGTATTGAAGGCGGCAAGGGTGAGTGCCCTTCGAGTCTAGACACGAAAAGACGACGGAGCAACCCCCAGCTGGAAACTGTGTGCGTACCACGTGTCGGTGTCAACCCCTAACGGTGCGCGCACATGGGGGTCGAGGCACGAACATAACTTTGCTTACCTAACGCCATGTGTGACTTATCCGTCAATGCGTAAGGCATTGATTCGGGGAGACGGGGGTTGATTTCGGGGAAGGAATTAGTCGCTTTCGTAGGATCACTTAACAACCCGAGGTATGAAAATGACGCGGAGGTTGACTGGGGATTGATATGTCTGTCGAAAGCTTAACTATGACAAAATTGTGTATGTCTCCTAAAAGTATCCTTTCAAATTTGCAGCTTGTGTACACAGAGAGAAGTGTATGCCAAATTTTACTCTAATTGTGCACATACAGTACTTCAAACTGGTTCAAAAATCGTGACAACAATTTATGTAAATAATTTATATACAGGGTGTTTCTAAATAAGTGTTGCAACGGAAAACTGTAAACATTTTTTTCCTTTTCCATTTTTCTCTCCAGACTTTCGTTTTCGAGATACACGGTGTCAAAACTTTAATTTTATTTATTTTCCAGTATCTTAGGAACCGTTTGAACTACAGGACTGAGCTTTTGTAAACACGTTACCACTATTAATATACTCGCGATAAGAATTCAGACGACTTACGTCATACGAACAAATGAATAATTCATTATATTTTCATCAAAATATTTAAGAAACTGCAACTGATAGTAATAAAACTAAATACTACACTAAAAGTTTGCATTATATATTGCACTAAATTGCAAAAAATGATTGTTTTTAACGCGAGCAATTATCGAAAATTACGTTGACAATAAAAACAAATGTGTAACGTCAGCCGTAACGTATAAGACGTCTGAATTCTTGACGCGAGTATAGCTACTTTTTCGCACCCTTCTCGAATTCATTGGACGTGCCAGTGGTGGAGATTTTAAGGTATCGGAAGGGTTTTTCCCCCATGACTTTTACGCCACTGGAAAATTGTCATTTGACAGCAAATTCTGAAGCACCAATGAATTTTACACAAAAATAGTTCTCTTGGTTCATTGCTCTAAAGTCAACCGTTTTCAATAAAAATGATTTTCTATGAATAAAAACAAACATTTTACTAACGTTCCGAAAATCTTTTGTAACTCAAAAAATAGGTATTAAAATATTTTAACGAGATTTAAGAACTTCTAACAGATAGGATTTTAACTTTTTTTTATCAATTTGGCGAATACAATTTACAAAAAACTGTTCAAAATTACGTTCGCGGACTTCAATGCACGCATTACATCTTTGAATCATGTTTCTTTCTACCGCTGCGGCTTCACCTCTATCGGGCAACTCTTCGATATTATTGACATGGATTTCATAAACCATGCATTTCAGATGTCCCCATCCGGCGGTTCGATTTGTCGTTCTTCAGATGTTCTCTGAGGTCTTGCACTTGCAAAATGTAAGGGTGTCTCATCATGTTGTTAATTATTACTATTTATTTTTTGAATTACTAAAGATTTTCGATACGTTAGCAAAATGTTTGTTTTTGTTCATAGAAAGTCATTTTTGAAAACGGTTGACTTTAGAGCAATGAACCAAGAGAACTATTTTTGTGTAAAATTCATTGGCGCTTCAGAATTTGCTGTCAAATGTCAATTTTTCCAGTGGCGTAAAAGTTATGGAGGAAAAAAACCCTTCCGATACCTTAAAATCTCCACCACTGGCACGAAAAAAACTGAAAAAAAAATTTTGACATCGTGTATCTCGAAAACGAAAGGCCGGAGAGAAAAATGAAAGAGGAAAAAAATGTTTCTTTTTTCAAGAGGAATTTGCAGTTTTCCGGTGGGACACTTATTTAGAAACACCCTGTATATTTGGAGTAGTAGGTATCATTGAGCATTTGGTCAACTTAATATCGTCACGCAATGGGGACATTGCATACTTTTTCTAAATACGTGCAGAAGAATGTATTATTTTAATCGAAATAACGTTTGTCTTAGATAATTTAGTGGAAAAGTAAGCCTAAAAACGGTATTTCAAAATTAAGCCTGGCAACGCCCCCACAAAACGATCGCCGCCACTACAGCGTAGACCTGTGACGTCAGACGCCGTTCGTACGTGTATACCTAAATACAGCGTGCTTTAATTCATATCTGCATACGATTTCCATGCTTTCCGACACAGCAGTACATACGTTTAGAAGAGTTAATTTGTCATTTGTGGTATTAGATGTTATTGTGTTAAACAGACATTAGTAATGAATACAGTTGCAAAATAGACTCGTAAAATGGGCACAGAAAGTGCATCTCACCGGACAAATGAAAGAAGTATTACATTACACCATTATGTACGAATACAGCACATAGCGCCTAATAAAAAAAATATATATCCGTGCCAAAACATTTTAAAAAGTGGTGTAGGGCGATGAAATGCAACGAAAGGAAGCATTGCAACATTGTTTGTGAAGACCATTTTAATGCAAATTTAATTGGAAATTCAGGTAGATTTAAATTCATCGCAAAATTTTAAATATAAAGTTGTAAGGAGTGAATTAAACTTTTCTATTACGCTACCAATGTCATGAATGTCAAATACTGCTTTTAATTTTTATTTTTCAACTTAAAACAAGTAGTTTAATGTATATCAGATCGTATAATTTTATAAATGCCTTAAGTAAAACCATCTACCTAGTACTTACCCAACAGCATTATCACAGGCGAATCTACATTGCAAACAAAGGAATAAGTTGCATTTAACAATACAACAATACCGTAACTTCACCACATCATCACTAATAATTATGCCATTACCTACACAGTATTTACGCTACGCATCTATGACAACAAAAAAATGCAAAAATACAAGAAACAAACGCCTGTTTACATTATCAACGCCGTAACCTGTACCTGTATAAACGGAAACAAACCGCGCTGAACGTCATGTATAACGTCACACCAATGATAATACGTTTTTGGCCACGCGGTTTTGTTTACATTTTATGTCAATTTACTAATGTTATATTATTATTACCGCCAGACAGATATTCTGACCTTGCCTGAAAGATTGCCCATATAAAATTCATGCAACTTCCCTATTCAACTCCATATGATGAAATGTTTCTAAATCTGAATATGTTCTATAGACGTCTGTCAATAGCCTTTTTGATTTTTCATTGCCGCCTATTTCAGCAATTTCAATGTTTTGCAGAAAAGTTATTAGTGAAGATAATTTTATAAGATTTTGGCTCTTAGGGTTTTCAGGGATTTGGAGTAATCATAGCATGTCATTGACTTGGAATATGGAGAGCGTAATATGTTCGCTAAATACATCTAGGAGGAGCCTACCTGCTAAAAAACGCAAATACCGACAACATACAGAGGTGTTCCAGATCATATTTGAACACATTGTATATACATTTGCTTGAAGTAATTTGCACAAATAAATTGTATAGATTTGCAACGATGTGGTTTAAAATGTTTCAATTGTTTAAAAACAGCAGAATTTATTCCACAAAGTTGTGCGAATATTAACTAAAGAATTTCTCTGAGTGTAAAGACGTAAAAGTCTTTTGCCTTATTTACACGAATATTTGGAAGGAATGGCTAGACATCCTTCTGGGTATTCGAGAAAGATGCTTTTGGCATTTTATCGAACTGATGGCTTCAATAAAAATAAGTAATTCCACTTCATAACAATTCATCAATAGAGTGATATATGCGTTGGCGTTTTGTCGTGATTAAATCAAGCGTATTATAGATTTACACTTAAGGGCGCCGTTTTTGATACGCAATTTTCATGCAGTCTAAAAATATTTAAGCAAGCTAGAAAAAATATTTCTCCACTGTGTCAATCATATAAGTTTTATCCAGGATGTCTAACAGTTTACAGGCTGACAAGTCATATAAAAAAACATATTTTCACCTGTTATGTTTCATCACAAAGTTTCCTGAATTTTACACACCAAATTGTATACGGCATTACAAATATTATCACACCCCGCACAATTTTAGGAAGATGTGACAGAAGGCTAGCAAGAATTGATGTAAATTATTGTATTTTTCACTGTTTAAGGTAAAGACGTTATATTTTGCAGACAGCTTGACTGGTTTTGAAACGAAAAACAAGTTAAGAAAACTTATGTTGTAAATTGCTTCATTTCAAAAACGAAATGTGATAGAAAGTATGTTTTGCTAGATTTACCGAACTATTTCTACAACGGTCTGTTTTCCAGCAGAAAATCAATGTTCCTGTTTCGCCTTCAAACTTCTCGATTCTTTAAGAACCTTATGGCTCCCTCTGTGAACTATTCGACAAAATAGCCAACATTTGGCGAATTCATTTGATATGCAAAAGCCAGTTATAATTATTTTTGCAATTTTATACAGTTCTCAATAAACAAAGATGATTCTCGAATCGTAAATTGAATTCTACATTCATAAAAATATGTTTTTATTTTGACTAATACAGGGTGTCTCAAACTCGACAGTATGGCCTACTGTGAGGATACAAAAAATGTAAATAAAATTTGGAGCAGGGGGTGTTAAATAGGCTAAGGTAGGCTCGATTTTCAATCGAACTTATCTTTGGGATTTGACGGAAACGACTAATGTCGTCATCAGTTATATTTTTTTCCAGAAACATACGCAACTTTATTTAGAGAATTTTTTCTGTATTACTTCCCTCTTAAAAGTTAAGATTTCGAACAAAATCCACGAAATTCTATACGGCAGACTAGGCGGGAATTGAATTTAGATAAATTCAGTTGATTTATTATTCAATGAACTTTAAAGAATAATGAGTATCATGAATACAAAATTCACAATTTGGATTATTTGCCTGAGCGTCACATTGAAAACAGACTTAATTTTCTAGCTGATATTGTAGAAAATGTAGAAGCTGTTCATCAGAACTTTTTTCGGCACGTTCTTTGGATGAACGAAAGTCGATTTGTCAGTAATGGTTAGCAAAAATAAAAAAAGTACGTGAATTTAGTTCATTTAACTTGCAGATATTCAAGTGCAAATAAATTGTCCTCATGGTTATGAATTTTAATTTTAGTAATTTCGTACATTTATAAAATTTATCTAAAAACGATCAGAAACAAATAGGACGTCATTTATTACACAAAGAATGTAGGCTTTCTAAATTTATTTTTTCCGATAAGTTGCAGAAAAATCTATTAAATTCAAAACAAAATCCATCTAAATTAAATATTCAAAATGGCGTTCATCTGCAACTCCACAGAGATTTCATGCAACGTGTCGCAAAAAATTGCCAATAAGCCGTAAGGGATTTTAAAAATCGAAATACTGAAGTGACAATGCAAGTATGTAAAACATACAGGATGTTAGGTTGGAATAATACAATGCACATGCTTTTGCAATAATAATGACACTCTCAAAATAGTTTCTGAACTTCCGCAAGTTTTGAGCAGGAATTTCATTAAATCTCTATTGATGTGTGAAACAACTAATAACTAATGCTAAAAATTTAAAGTAGATTTCATTATGAATACGTCAGCAGTTCAAAAGATATTGCAAAATTTATTTTAATGAGTGTCATTATTATTGCAAATGATTGTACATAAAATGGTGGTAGGCACATTGATAATTCATTGCCACTATTGCAAGATAAATCTTTTAGTTGATATTCATAGACGTTATGCAATAAATTTTGCATAATTTGTAAAAACAATTTAAACATTTTAAACCACATCCTTGCAGAGTTATATACATTTTATTTGTGCAAATTACTTAGTAAGTAAGAGTATAATAAAATTTGTACATTTAATTTCACTATTTTCAATAAATGTAAAAAAATATACAGGGTCTCTAGAATATAAGTGCCGATACTAAAAACAGGCTTGTATATCTGAACAAAAGCAACACAAAACTCTTTTGTGGTTTTTCTACACATTCATTACAAAAATAAAAATACAACTGCAAAACTGTGCTACGAAATTACAAATTAAGGTACGACCAAGGTTAAGTAAATGCTGTAACCTAATTTGTTTGTATAACGTAGTGCAACGTACGACAACATTGTAATCTATCATATGCTGCTGTTAACCTAAGGGCATAGCTTACGTCTAGGGCGTTATTCGCACACCCTATATATCAAATATTGTTTCCGTAGCTCTAACGGTTTTCCACTGAGCTACGACTAACCCCGTATAAACTGTTGCACTCACGTACGATACGACATCAACGCATATTCCATCCGATATGTGAGCACAATTATCTTAAAGCACGCCTTAAAGTTGGCAATTTTTATTGCAAGACATTTTTATTGCCGGAATAAAGTGGCAATACTTATTAAATGTGTTTTTTAAAATGTACAGGTATACCATCTACAGCAACTAATATTAGGTTAGGTTTGAATTGGCAGCTGTCAAGAGGGATATTGTGTATGTAGAGTTCACTTTAACAATACAAAAACACTCTTACTTATAACCAAGTAAAAGATTAAAGGAGAGCACAGAAGCAGCAACTTCTGTCAGTTCTGTCTCTGTCAATTCTCCAATTTCTATAACGTTGGCGCTATAAAAATTACCAAAAATGTCACCAGAATTGCAACCGTAATGCAATAATATTAGGACAGGTTCTATTTTGTGAAATGCAATGAAAATTGTCACAGCTGCTCGAAGATAAGAATGCGCATTGCTAACTGTAAAGTGTGCTTAATGCAAACTCTCCCGTTATTAAGGGCAGTTCGAAGGGATGAAATTTATTTTTATAAGGCTTTTAATTACAACCACCGTGTTTGATTTTGGAGTTAGGGGACGCGTTCTATGAATATTTGGGACTATTGTAGACAAATTATAAAGGATAGGGGCAGCTCTGGTGACTGACGCAGGCAGGGAGAGGCCTTGTAGCGATGAGTTACAGAACTGCCACGTAACGACAGATACGGGATGTTGCACACATTTAGTCACGGACAATAATTCTACCGGTAATTCCAAACAAGAAAAAAAAGAGATACGAATGTAAAACGACAGAAATTTATGTCAATAAAATTGTTTATATGGTATACAGTATGTCACGTCTAAAGTAAACAAGAGTATAAAAGTTCTATTCGTTTCAAAGCTCAACATTAATAAATGGTATCTCAAAAACCTATAATTTTCTAAAAAACGACAGATTTGTCCACAAATTGCACCGTGACATATTTTGTGTAGTTACAAATAAATGGTAAATTTTCAGATCTTTTTCATTTCCTGAACAGCATGTAGTTACAAACTCAAAATTATCTATGGCCTACTGTTTTATTTTAATAACAAGAAATATTTTTTGTCAAGAATGACTGTCTGCAAAATGATTTAGATATTATTATCATTTCAGAGACCGAAGTAGGCTGATTTATACATAAATGGAAATTCTAATTTATCATTTCATTTGAAAACAATTTTCCTAATAGCATTTTGTCGACCTTCAGGTTTTTTTTCTTCTTACATATGCAAACTGGAAATTTTCCACAGCAACCTTATATTAAAAACAAGCAATACTTTTTTATCAAAGATTTCGAAAATATTTATAAATATTTTCCCTTTTGTTCACTCTAACCGTCGAGACACTGCATATCTAAGTCACCTGTAAGAACATTTCTATTTTAATAATAAATTAGTCACATTCCAAGAACATTTTTGTGCTTGATGTTTTTTCAACGTATCTGAAAACGTTTACGGTCAGGAATGTTTCGTTATAAAAGTTGCTGTCTGCAACTGCAAATTCCATCGGACAATTTACAATTGCGAAATCAGCTACACCACCTGTGTTTACTTAACTAAAAAAATAAATAATAAAAACATTAACCGATTTGTTGCATTGCAAAACAAATAGCTATTACAATATATTTATAATAACTGCCATTTACTATTCAAGCATACCGTAAATATGCACATACTGAACGCGTTCCTTGAGAATATTTAGCAAGCGTCACACATTCCAAAATTTTTACTTTTGCTGTTCTTTTATTTATCGTGTCGTGTTTCAAAATAAATATCACCTACCGTTTAAAAAGAAATACTGCATGAATTCGAAATAATTCTCCAAGCAAAACTGCGACTTGTGTATAAATACTTACTCATCTAAAGTTAAATATGAAGTTATGCAAAAAGTCTAATACTTCTATCTGTTATAATTGAATCATTAGGTACATCTCAGAAAACATTTAAACACAGAGCTCTCACTGACTTCTAAAGTTCAATATTTTCAAAATTCAATATACAGAGTAATTTACAACTTCAAAACATCCTTATAGTTTCCGAGAAAAAAATTATTGAAGTTGCAGTAACATGCTTTAGCAGCTTCTCGTTAGTACGCAAAACGATTTCACAGTAGACATGTGCCAAATGCAGCTACTTTTATCGTGGTAGTGCAACGCGGGCGTGACACGGGAAATTTGCAACCGAATCGTGGGAGATGGAGGTCCGGGGCGTCCACGGCGTATTGCAGCAGCTGAGGAATTCATTTTAGAGATTGTTGAAGAGGATTCCCGAACCAGGCTAATCGCTCAACAAGTACAAAGAATGTCCCAATCAACAATGTGGCGTATATACATACCATTCGTGTCCAAGCCAAGGAATTATCCCTTACGAATTAGATTTTGTAAATGGTTACTGCAACAAAATGCTCAAAATTCTAGATTTACAGCTGACGTGTTAGTTACAGATGAAACTATTTTTACACGGAATAGAATGTATAACATTCATAATACCCATGTTTGGGATTTTGAAAATCCGTAGATACGTGATTCAACGGGATCATTTCCAACAACGATTTTTCTTAAATGGGCGATGGATTGAGCGTGGAAAATCGATCACGGCAGCCACGATCTTCTCACTTAAATCCTGTGAACTTCTATTTGTGGGGATATTTAAAAAGCGAAGTGTATCACACCGAAGTAGACACAGTTGATGATTTACGCGAACGTATCATAGCTGCTGTCAATAACTTAAGAATTCAAAACGGGCAAGAATCAGAAACATATGTGTTAGTTTGTATAAACTGGTTAAGACAAACCCAAATGTGTTTACATGTCGATGGACAAAATTTTGAACAGTTGTAACATCAGGTATGCCAAATTTTTTAATAATTAAAATCATAAATTAATTAATTAATTTATTTATTTAACAAATACACTACCCTACAGTACACCACCAATTACAGGGTAGGAAAAATACAATTTGGCAAAAACAGAAAACAGAACAAATACAGTACACAAAATACATACATTATCAGATACAGTGAAAAAAGCAGTAAAAATTAAACTAACACTTAAATGTACCAACGTAAATATGTTACAGTAAATTAATAAAATTATCAAAATTTAGAGATTTTATTGAGGCCATAGTACAGTTGAAAATATCGAAGCCACCTTGCAATCTATTATAATTTTCACAAATCTGGTGAATATATAGTTGTATTAATTCTCGGCGTTGATGTGTAAAACAACATATTAAGCCTAGAGCCATGTCTTGGTATCCTGAAGTTAATCAAGTTAAGTATATGAGTGCAGTCAACTAAGTTATGCAATAGTTTATACAAAAATATTTGCTGAGCCAGTACACGGCGGGCAGCCAGACTACTGATACCAAATCTGTGCCGTAAACTCTCGTAAGGATATCCAACAACTGGATAAACCCCGTCCTCCTTGTAACATAAAAACTTCAGGAAGCGTCTTTGAATACGTTCTATACGATCTATATGAATGTTATAATAAGGACACCAAATTAAAGAACAATATTCGAGTTTTGATCTGACAATAGACTGAAATAATAGTTTTTTTAACATGAGTGGAAGAAAAATCATTCATATTACGAATTACAAAACCCAACTTTCTAAATCCATCACAAGTGATATTTTGAATATGAGGTGTAAAGGATAATTTGCTATCAAATGTTACCCCAAGGTCACAAAATGTAAGTGATCTGGAAACAACAACATCATCCAATTTGTAATGGTATTCCATGGCGCTATTTTTAAGTGTAAAAGTGAGAACATTACATTTTTCATTCAGATCTAACTTGTTTGCAGAACACCACGCATTCAAACTATTAAGAGAACTCTGCAGATTAATACAATCATTAAAGCAGTCGATTCTGTTATATATTTTCATGTCATCTGCATACAGAAGACACTTAACATTTATATCCGTAACTATATCATTTATAAAAATGTTAAAAAGCAATGGCCCAAGGACAGAACCCTGTGGCACCCCAGATGATGGAATGAACTGAAGCGACTGTTGACCAGAAAATTCCACATGTTGTTGACGATTTTAAAAAACCAATATTATTCAATTTAGATAATAACACTGTATGATTTAACCTGTCAAAAGCTTTGCTGAAATCGGTATAGATAACGTCTACCTGAGATTTCTGGTCAAACAATAAACTCGTTAAGCAGAATAAATTGGTCGTTGTTGACCTGCCTTTAAAAAAGCCATGCTGAAATTCAGTTAATCTATTCTTAACATAGGCAAACGTGGGTTCATATAATACCATCTCAAAAACTTTTGAAAATATGTTTATAATGGTAATGGGTCTGTAATTTTCGATAACACTATTAGAACCCTTTTTATGGATTGGAATAACTTTCGACACTTTTAAAACGTTAGGAAATGTATTCGACGCAATCGACAAATTATATAAATAAAATAACGGAGGAGCAAAAACACTAGCACAATCACGTAACAAAAAAGCAGGAATTTTATCAGGTCCCGCGGTAAATTTTGGTTTAAGCTTGCGTAAGCAATGTAAGACTTCGTTTTCAGTGAAAGAATTAATCTGAAATAATTCATTAGAGTTATCCATTGGGTAAAATATGTCATCAGCCTCAGGTGTCAAATACGAATCTCTAAAATAATCAGCAAATGCAGTTACTATGGGCTGATTTCCTTCACAAATACTATCCTTGTACGTCATTGAAATAGGTGAAATGCTACTATTCCTTTTATATTTTACAAATTGCCAAAATTTGTTGGGATCAGTTTTTATGACATTTTCAGTATGGATGCAATAATTCTTATAAGCATTGTCAATATTAAGTTTTAAGGCTGATCTTAACAGTTTAAATTCGGCCAACGCTAGGGGATCATTTAAATTCTTATAATCCTTAATTAATAACACCAGTGGCAAAAGCAGTTGAAATTTTTCCTTAATTGAGAAATTATTTAAATTTTATTGTTCGTTCATTTTTTATTATACTTTGCCGGTAGCCGACATGCCTTGTCTTGCACAAGGCCAGGTTTTGCAGTGGACCAGTTTCCAAAACCACGCAGAAGTGTATTTTAAAATCATTTTCGAACTGCCCTTTTTGATTTCCCCTATACATTCAAACATTTCGTTTCTTCAATAAGTTCTGAATCACCCTGTACAGTGTTTATGAAAGTACATAATTTCCATTAAGCGTTCTATGACTCTTAAATATAATGTTCAAAATAAAAAGTAGCCTAACAAAACCACAAAATTTTTTATAACCGGTCCTGTTCAGTAGAATGCACAAGATATCAAGAATCAAAATGGTTACTTTTAAATATTTTTTAGGCTAGGAATGTGTTTATACACAATGTTAGGTCACACACCTGGCAGTAGTATTTAAAACAATAATTGCGGCTCTTTATTTTAGACACGTTGCGGTATTTTTTGTCCATGGCCTTTATATGTTGAGTTCATTCTACCGGTGCCTCGGAATTTTGGAACAGCACTTTGCCTTGTTCAGGGATTTGGTTATCTTTGGTGGTAATATTTAAATTATAATCACACTACACATACATTATTACCATATCTGCTAATTCTTAATTTAAATAAGGCAAATAACGTTAATTAATCTTCAGTTGAAGAGACATGACCGTACCGCGCCGTAAACCACAACTAAATAGTGAACCTGATCCAGGTAGTGCATTGTTGCAGTTGAATTATGCTGGATCAGCGTAAATTTGGCGTAATAATTTCAGATTTTTGTTCTCCAACACAACAAGCAAGGTATTTATTTGAAAAACAGTTCAAACAATCATCTTGTAGATGGCTGTCAATAATAATGAAATAAATCATCACCATAAAATTATAGTAGTTTATTATTTGGAGGCAAGAATGAATATACAGTTTCTGAACATTTTTGAAAAAATATTAAATAAAAAAAATAAATATAGCCTTCCACAAATATTAATATTATTATCTAACAGATGTTCAAATGAAAAATTGGCCATTTCTCTCGATTTTAATAAACATTTCAATGAACAATAGTAGGTACATAATTTAATCTATTACTTATAGCACGCACATTTCATTAAGACTTTCTCCCAATGACAAGATCAGGGTATACCGCAGGGTCGTCGACCCGACTAAATATTGTAGTGGCCCGGCTATGGATGAAACGACGTTGCCAATTTTACGACAAATATCGGGTTCTCCTTACCAAGCCATCACACATTATGAAAACAGAATTGAGCTTAAATACAGTACTACCATATAATTCATATACAGAGTGGTACGTTTTTCATGGCTCACTATTGGTATCTCGGAAACCGCTAAATTATACAGGGTGCGCCTTTTCTGGCTATTAAGATAAACTAATTAATAAAAATATAAAGAAAATAGCTGTTAAAAAAATATATATCAAATAAAATACTAAAAAAACTGCAGTTGAGAGAAAATAAATAAATATAAATAATATAAATGATTGAAATAATTATAATCTACAAATGTTAAGAAAATGAAAACAAAACAGTTAAAATACAGCAATTCCAATGACTTCACGCATACTAACAAAATATTGAAAACGATATATTTCTAAAAGATCTATAAAAATACTTTTCCCATATATTATCACAAATGCAAGCACCGGCAACATCACAATTCTAACTCCAGACATAATAAGCGTTAGATTTCTTTCCATAGTAAAAAAAACTAATCTGAACTATGGGTCTTGACAGCGTTGTGCATATGCACCGGAAACGATTAATATAGGAGAATATTTAGACTTCCTCACTTAAATATGCATCTTTCTAATTTTTACCTATTTTATTTTATATAACGCAGTAAACAATTTCCTGTATTTCAATGCTACTCTAGTAATTAATCCATCAATGGACTGGTTTTTTGAGTATGTACGTAGTATTGCATGCTGCAAAACATGCTTCAATTACGGTTTTTGAGTTATTTGCAGAAAAATAATTCATTCAAAAATTTATTAACCGGAAGAGTTGTACAAAAATTTGTTATACCATATGGAGAAAATATATTTTGCACTGCGTGTATTAAAAAGTAGTAGTCAGGACTAAAGATTAAATTTACACACTTTTAATTATTGCCAAAATCTTAAACTATCAAGTAAGCCATGGAGGGTAAAAATACGCATATTTCTCTGAAAATTGAATTTGCTTTGATTATAGGATAGTGCAATTTAGTACCTTGATGTATACTAGTATATTGTACAAGTGTTACATTATATTACACCAGTATCTAACCTGCAAAAAATAAATGTTTTTAATTGGTTCCAAAATTGATCATTGGATTAAAAAATACATTTTGATTTCTTATAAAGGTAAAGGTAACTGTAATAAACATTAATAAACTACTCTTTAGTTCCTTATAAAGGTACACTAACATTAGACTACACAGTCTACTTACGTTTTCCTGAAGATTAAAGTTTTATTTTATTTCATTACTTGGGTAACTACACTGCAAACTTCACCTTAGGGATTGAAAATACACTTTAGTTTCTTATAACGGTTAATTAATATTAGTTCGGTTAATAGTTATTTCTGTACGAGTTTGTACCCCACCTAATGTGCCTTTTAATTTAAGGTAACTGCTCTATAAAATATATAAAATTATATTATTACTTTACTTTAGTTCTTTATAAAGATTCACTAATCTTAGTTCAGTTACAAGTGCTTATTTTCGTTATCTTGAAAACTGAAGTGTTACATTGTATTATTGCAGTATCCTATAAGTATAACTGCATCACAAACTTTACTCTAGAATTTAAAAATACACTTTAATCTCAAAGTTACACTACTCTTAGCTCAGTTAAGTGCTTACATTTGATTTACAAGATACTAAAGTGCTACTTTATATTCCAGTGCCCCTTTTGCAACAAAATGTATTAAATATTGTCTGAAGCTATTTATTTGTGGCATAATTTTAGTTTTTCTTTAGTTTTGTTGGGTTTTTGTTACAGAATTACATGAATTTTTAAATGATATTAACAATAAAGAACCAACAATAAAATTCACTTTGGAAATAGAAAATAATAATATGCTACCATTTTTAGATGTTTTAATTAAAAAACAAGATAATTCTGTAGAAACAAGTGTTTATAGAAAACAAACTCACACCAATCGATATTTAAATTTTAGATCTAACCATCACATCGATATTAAGAAACGTTAAATGTTTATATGATAGGGCAAAATTAATTTCATCAAACAATGATATTATCAATAACGAACTAAAATTTATTAAAAATGTCTTAATAAATAATGAATACCCTCCAAATTTTGTTGATAGAACATTCAAAAACATTACAGATAAAACGAACACTGTAAGACAAATAAAGGAAATTAATCATACAATTAAAATTCCATACATTCCTATATTATCAGAAAAGTTAAGAAGAATCGGTAATAAATTTAATATTCGAACAGTTTTTCAGACAACTAATACTTTACGATCATTTTTGTCTAAAACTCGTCCAAAAAATCATATACAAAATTCAAAAAATTGCATCTACAGTATACCATGTGAATGCAATAAACATTATGTTGTTTAAAAGTCTCGGCCTATGAACATTAGAGTTGAGGAACATAAAAATTACATAAAGACGGGAATTTGGAAAATCCAAAATTTGCGAACACGCTTGGGAAAACGGTCATTTGATTCAATGGGGTTCAGCAAAAATTTTAGAAAAGGAAGATAACGCAACAAAAAGAAAATTAAAAGAGACCGCGATTATTTTGTTGAACGGAGATAAGTGTGTGTCTAACTGTTCAGTTAACATCGATCATTGTTGGCTACAGTTCTATCAAGAAGAAGTAAGTAACAATAAAATAAAAATCATTTAACATCTTTATGGAAGCAGATAAACAAATTTTAAACTGTCAAACTTGACATACGTTTAAAAATTTTTACTACGATTTTGAGAACGAAAACAGAGAGTTTTTCGAAACTTCAATAACACGGCAGTGCGCGATAGTGATGTGATTTTTGTTATTTTTACTTATCTGCTTTTTTCAGTGTGAGATTTTTTGGTTAGGCAAACTTAGTTTCGAAAATAACCGTTGACTGTTCCGTTTGGCGCAAGGGCTTATTTAATTAATCTTTATTGTTTTTTCAGAAGTGTGGCAAAAACCCAACAAAACTAAAGAAAACAATGTATTAAATGTCTTTTAATATCTTGGGTAACTGAATTGCAAATTTTACCGTAGAAATTGAAAATATACTTTAGATTCTCATAAAGGTACACTAGTTTTAACTTAGTTAAGTGTTTATTTTTATTTGGAAAAGCAAAACAAAAGTGTTTTTAATACCCTGGGTAACTATAGCTTTAAAAAATCCACTTGTACCTTGCTTTTGCCACAGCTTATTTCTTTGCCCTCGACCAGTGCGCTGATATCAACATAACCTATTCGTCGATCTCGCTGACTGTGACAGAGGATAGGGCTGATGCTGGACATTTCGCCTACTGCGCGTGACAATTAGCTATTACCTGTGCCTTCGACACTAGCTTCTTGTTCGCAAGCTATTGACACTGTCTGACACTGAATATTTTACTTTGCCTTCTTTTGATATTGAACGCATACAACAAGCTGGTTATTTTGTTATTACATGTTTTGTGTTTATTAAATAGTTAGCACTGACACGTTGTTTGAGGTTATGTGGCGAAAATTAACTCGACGATGTTGTGTGAAAATCATAATTGTTTGTTATTCTTCATAAAATAACTTAAAGGGATAATTTGTGTATATTTCTAACAGTGTACAATGGTATTAACTTGAATTGAATGAATGTGGATAACTGATTAAATAGTTGTTTTTTCAGCAAGTAGGTAAACTTTTATTTATTTATTTCAATAAAATATAGAATGGGCAGAGCCCAATTAAAGGATAAGTACGTCAAAGTAAATACAACATCAATAGGAATAACCGATATAAATAAAGTAAGTTAATACAGATATTATACAATACACTAAAGTAAATGTAAAAACTGAAAAGTACGAAAACAAACAAACAAACAGAACAAATAAAAATAAAAAATAACATCTAAAGAATAAAATACAAATATAAATATAAAACAGTAAATATAAATGCTCGTAAAAATTAAAATATTAATAAAGATTAAAATGTCTAACAAATAAAAACTATTTAAAATAATTCTTTATATCATCTGAAGTAGGTACACGAAATAACGTCGAGACCCACAATACCATTGCAGTTGTGCAATATTTGATATAAAGAAGACTTAATTAATAAATTTGTACGGGGAAAGGGTAAATAGAACAAGGGATTATGTCTAGTATTCCGCCTGGGAATTTTGTATAATTAGTAGATCAATCGACTTACCTGTAAGGAAGTTTGATCATAATTATATGAGCAATTTCGTCGAAGAATTATAAATTTAACTACTTGTAGTTTGCACTTTTCAAACTCACCCGGTACGTACTTTAAAGACAAAAAAACCCTTATCTCTGTTACCACACATTCCCAACACGCTCTTACTATCATTGTATTTTCCTATCTAGATCGCCTAGGGTGGGAATTTTGGGCGGTAATTTATAATTCTTCGACGAAATTGCTCATATAATTATGATCAAACTTCCTTACAGGTAAGTCGATTGATCTACTAATTATATTTCGCAATTTCGTCTCGAATTATAAATTTAACTACTTGATGTTGAAAGAATTATAGGCGATCTAGTGTGCAGACAGAAACTTTATATCCTGCATCTTACATATTGACCAGTTATCGTTCTTTTGATAATTAAAACATTTTTATACTGCTTTATATATGTATATACACAAATATACATACCTATATATTATATATCAAAAATATATTTATATTTAGCGTCTACCTGCATTTTTAGTTATATATTAATGCATATAAATATATAATGATTCCGTGTGACAGTAAATGCATCACAATAATGGAATGAGGGATTTCATTTCTACGATATCTTTTATTTATTATTATTTATTTTATTTTATTTTTTTTTGTGCATTGCAAACACGTCTATTTCAGGCTGTTTGAACATGTTACATAATATTTCCAAAAACCCGTTTGAACGTTCGGTTTCTATTCTTAAACACCGAAATACTGTTATGTATTTTATTATTTTATATTTATTTGTTTTTTCCGGGTACACTAAAGGAAATATGGTTTAGCCTTTAATAGACATTGGTTAATCCCAGCAAAATATCTGCAACTGGGACCCATTATTTTATTACAGTAGTTTTTGCAACGTTTGACACTAGCAAAATGTATATTGCAGCTGACAGTCTTTCATCCTAGATAACTTTAGTCAGTAACTGTATAGCTACTATTATGAATTCTAGTTCATTTTTCCTTTGTCTCCAAATTTTCATTTTACTGTAAAGAAGTTACCATCATTGATTATATAAGTTATATATAACTCAATGGCATGGTATATGGAAGATACCTACAGTTTGAACAAACTCGACTATCACTCGCCCTTCAATTTTAGCTTTTTTAATAGCAAACAAAAATTCGTTAACGTTGATGGCTAATGAACACTGTCAGATGCCCTATTCACACTCTCTCATGTATCATGTATATATTATTGCTTTTTATATAACTTACTTCGCATAATGTATACATATCACAAAATAAATATTGTTGGTTATATTACCTATATTGGTAATAATATATTTTTTAAGGTCTTGTCCATCCGTTCTTCCTGTTGTAATGCTGAGCATAAAATGGCTATGCATTCGCGCATTTGTAAAGATTAGCCACGAGATAGATATTACCTATATTGGTAATAATATATTTATTAAGATCTTGTCCAGTCCGTTCTTCCTGTTGTAATGTTAAGCATAAAATGGCTATGCATTCGCGCATTTGTAAAGATTAGCCACGAGATAGATATTACCTATATTGGTAATAATATATTTATTAAGGTCTTGTCCAGTCCGTTCTTCCTGTTGTAATGTTAAGCATAAAATGGCTATGCATTCGTGCATATGTAAAGATTACCCACGACGCGCTAACCAAATATATCTTTGTTACACATTTCACAGCTTGAAGCCTTTCAGCTACAGGTAAATTATTATTATTATTTATATATATGCATATACATATATATCTATATCCTACTACGCACCTACTTTAACCGTTAATAAGTAGTCATTTACCTACTCATTAAGTTATCTAGTTACCTTTAGTAAAAGTAGTGATAGACAATACGTCTATTCAACCTGAGAGTCTATTGTTTTAGCAAAACTCCGACTGAATGTAATAAAATCGGGCAAATAAATAAATTATTCTTGGTACATGCATTGCAGTACTAACAGAATATTCCAACGATGATAAAGATTATATTAGCAAACTTTTTATTGTTCGATATCTCTCAGTATATTGATGTAGAATGCATATATCCCTATTTTTCTTATTTCACACCATTCCCATATTTCTTTCCCTACGTTATTATTAAGCTTTATCTGTGTACACACAGTACACAGTCCCCATCAGGTTATTACAAGAAATAGCAATTGTATTATCGATTTGCAATAACTAACATTTTTTGAAAATGATTTTTGAGCATTGAAAACTGTTAATAATTCTTAGGACATTATGTAAAGCCCATGTTGTCTTCACCTCCTGCTCTCCCCTACAAGGGAGGCATCTAAATAGATTTCTAGAGTATCTTTTTTTTTTTTTTTTCTCTCCATAAAAAGTTATTCGTTATATTTGAGATACCTACGTATATATTTATCGAAATATCCTCTATTATATATTTAAGAGCAAAATATTTTTCTCTTTCGAAGGTCTTTGTATACCTTCCATCCAGAACATTACTGCAGAACGAGCTGCAACTAACGTTCCTCCAAAACCTAACCACTCTCTAATTTTACAGCAGGTGTGATTTCAAATTTTTTATTTTATTTATTCATTTTATGTTTTATATATTCTTTGAAATGTCCTCTCTTTCTGTCAAGGGAGTGTAAAGTTATTTGTATTATAAATAAAGCTTAGACCTTACAGTTCCGGTTAGGTACAAGCAAAGCTTGACTATTTTTATTAATATTTTTATCGTTATAAAATAAACATTCTGTTTGATATTTTCCATTTATTAAAATATCATTTAAATATTATGTAATAGTAATTGTACCTAAGACCTTAAAGGTTATAATAAAGGTATTAAGCATGTCCGTAAACACATAAGGTGCCGTACAGAGGCGAAAAGTAGTGTTGGATGGGAGACAAAAATTGTTGCAAAAATTTGAAAAACCTTGTCTTGTCTTGCAGAAGAAAACAAAAGTTTCTATAAAGCCTTGTGCTTGCTTGATTTTTCAACATTATGTCTTTTATATTGTCTTGCGAAAGGTCTCGCAAATTTGCATGATTCTTGTGAGACTTTTGCATAGAAATCAGAAACATGAAACTTTATTACCAATCTAATAACAGTGGTAGTTACTTTCGGTCGGACATGGTGCCGCTCGGAACTTACTTAGCTCAGATATTGGTCGATTGGTAAACGTTATAAAATATAGAAACGGCTAGTTTTACATAATAAATAATAATAAGCAATGGACGAGATAGGCGTGCCAAATCGGAGCTCTTTCAGTCAACTGGCACTATAATTAGTTGTATTCAGCAGAGCTACACCTAAGCACCTTGAATTTTAATTTTATATGCTTAATTCTTTTAAATAAAGAATATGCCTACATTAGAAATGCAATGTGTGTTTATTTAGTCACTTATTTATTTATTTATTTCAACTAACGTTCATTTAAATTTCACCCCAGACCTTCTAGCAATATTTCTTGCCAAGTCTAGTCTTGTCTTGCGGGACCAAGACAAAATCAAGACCAAGATGTCACTGCTAGCCAAACAGTTACATTAATGTTTCTGTTTTATAGATGTTATATAACACTATGCGTTCTTGAGATCATTGCTTTAGGATTTATTTTTAATATTGTATTTATTTTATTTTTAAGACCTCTGTATAAGTAAAATTCAGTTTAGAGTGATAACCCTCTAATCTGGGGTGGGGATTTAACGATTATAAACCTAAAAGTCCCACACTCTTTTTGATAGCAAATATGAAGAAATAAATTCACCTCCTGTCTCCAAAAGTTGGTTAATAACTTCTATCTAGCAGTTTCACTATTGTTTACCTGCTTCAGATTTACTTGGGTCCTCACTTTATTATTACCATTACATCAGCACTTAATCCAGGTGTGTCCCTACACCTCAGATTTTGCTTTGGAACTCCTCCATGTGGAAGTCGTCCTATGAGGTTGAATCTAATCGATATGTGTATAGAAAATATGAATATGTATTCATCTATAAACAACAGTAACAACAGTCCATTAGACGTTGTATCTAAATGTATGTATAACTCTATACATTTCATTATAAAGATATTGAAGGTTAATTAAAATTATGTGTGTTGTGTGTAATATTAGCTTTTATTATTAGCTATATGAGTCATATCTACTTTTCTTGATTCACCCTATATTATATGTTTTTAATAGTTTTAAAAACTTTTATGAGAATAGGAGTATTCTCTTTTATATTTTTATCGGTACAGTAATTATTAAAAACTGTTGGAGCAAAAAACTTGCGAACTTGACAAAAACTGTCAGTTCTATTTACTTATTGCATTATTGATTCCTTCTATTTAACATTTGGGGATATTATAACTCATATATAATTTTACATTTACTCAGTAGATTAACCCTTTAATTATTTACTTACTTGCATGTCCGGATACATATTATTATGTACAGGGAGTTAAAAAGTATATGCAAGTCATGTGACTGCGAATTAAAGTTCACACATATGTGGAACGTACTTTCGTGTATATGAGAGTTCATGTGAACCTCGAACACCAGAGAGGAATATATATATATATCCTTCTATAAACTGCCCCGATGAGTATGTAGAGGGAGTTAGGAAGTATATGCAAGTCATGTGACTGCAAATTAAAGTTCTGTGGAACGTTCTTTCGTGTTATGTGAGAATTCATGTGAACCTCAAACACCAGAAAATAATACATCCTTCCATTGACTGATTTCTGAAAAAAAAAAGAAAAACGGAAAATCTACATACTTGAAGAACTTGAGCATTTTTCTAAATTTCATCTTCAGATTTTCACTTTTATGCCCATTCATTTTTACAACAGTGTGTCATATAATAACGGTGGCAGAAGCGTTATATTGCAACTTCAACCATGTTTTCCTGCGAGATTTCCTATTTCGCACTATTTCCGACACCAATAAACACTTTTTCACTCTGTCTCTCTTATTTCACGTCGTAGCCGGGCCGGTACGAAAAATACAATGATAGTAAGAGCGTGTTGGGAATGTGTGGTAACAGAGATAAGGGTTTTTGTCTTTAAAGTACGTACCGGGTGAGTTTGAAAGTGCAAACTACAAGTAGTTAAATTTATAATTCGAGACGAAATTGCGAAATATAATAATTCATTAGTAATGGATTCACATTTAATACTGAAATTAATTATATTTTTAATTAACAGAGTACTATGCATTGCACGTCGGCGGGCAAGATATTGCAGTTTAAAGCGGTTATAAAATAAGTCTTCAAAGGTACCTCGAGCAGGATAAACTCCATCCAGCAAAAAGCTAACCCTAAAATTGTGACATGTGTAATGGGGTTGCAAGTAACCGAATCATATTCAAGCTTTGATCTTACAAAGATTGTATACAGTAACTCGAGTGTAAATAAATTCCGGAAACCGTTAGTTACGCAAGATAAAATCCAAACTTTTATAAGTATTGGCTACTGAGACATTGATATGCTGTGTGGAACTCAGGTGGCGATCAAAAAGTATACCTTAAGTCTTTGACATAATCAGATCCATTAAGAATATTGTCATGTAGAATCTAATAAAAAATATAGGGGTTTTTCCGATGAAAGGACATAATGTTGCATCTGTTAATATTTAGTAGTAATCTGTTTTCAATGCACCAGTCATTAAGAGAAACGAGATTTCTTTGAATCCAAAGAAGAATGCGACAAAATATTTTAATATCATCAGCATACAGAAGATACTATACGAGTATATTTAAATCTTCAACTATGTCATTAATAAAAATCACAAAAAATAGAGGACCGAGATGGATCCTTGAGGAACACCCGAAGACTGAAGAAAGAAGTCAGATTTAAAACCGCGATATTGTACATATTGAACGCACGCTTATGGATAATTTTCACACTGTATGTTGTATTATTACTGTATCTTTTCTCACTGCTATATACAATTTATTAGTGTCGCGCAGCAGTAATGAAACGTCGTACGATTAACGGTGGCTGCATTTTTGCTAAGGAAAGTCGTCACCGTAATCGGCTGTCACAGTTTGCGGGAATGAATCGGAATGACGCTAGACGTAAATAGCACCATTTGAAACAAATGAGTCATATTTTCTACGGGAAGTACTTGTATAAATAACCGGACTATGAACGCGAACTTAAGTTAAATGCTTGGTAAACATTTATACGCTTAGTTAGATTCGCGGAGACTTGTCTTGTCAGCTGGAACAAGTACCTAATCTTAACGAGGTTCTTACGTAGGTATTTCTTCTTTTTCTTCTTCCGTTTATGCCTTACACCCACGTAGGTGGTTGAAAACGAAAAAATACAGGATGCCGCATGTACTATCCCACCGATAAAATTGTGCATGTTTGACAGAATCGGAAAAACATTTATTTAGGTAAGCTTTCACAAGGTGGTCCTTATGCAGGGTTCCCTCTTTTCACATTCATGTTAAATTCCCTGACTTTTCCAGGTTTTCCCTGACACATTATAAAAAAATAACAAAATATTGTAACAAACTAACTATTCTTTGGCACGAATACATAGTATTCGGATTTGGAACATATTGTAAAATAGATATAAAACCGAAGTAAATTAAAAAAATATACATATATAAAATATAAAAAATATATACATATATCTCGCGTTAACTATTTTCAGTGCCTCTTTTGGCGTTCTATAGGTATATTTTATGATTTCTATATAAAACATTCTTGTCCTCCGGAATATCTACGCCTATGATAAACATCGTCTGAGATGACTTAGATCTGTCAACTACCATGCGGTAATTTTTTACAGTATTTTCAATGTAGAAAACACGAAAATGAATATTTTTTATTAATAATATCTGCTAGGTAACAGTTAATACGATTAGCTGCAGTATTTTGGATTCGTTTTTCGTTTCAAACTGTCAAAACTACATTTTCACTCATTACAACCACTATCAACAAAATACACTTCGCGTACAGTTAAATAAAATGCTCATTTCTTCTAAGAAAATCTAATAAAAGGTAAGTATACTAATAGATAATAGAAAACTTATTATATCGGGGAACTACATTATATGAAAATATCTGGTATCCGCCACAAATTTCTTTACTTAATAAATAGGAAACGTTTAATATTGAAAAGACATTAAACACTGAAGAAGAATACAAAATAATCACAACGTAAACACATGATTTCAATTATGACAACGAATTTTACCGTTTAGTGTTGCTGGTTGCCTACTTTAAACGTGCGAAATAAATAACCTCGCAACAGATGGGCCTGATAGTCGGTGATAAATAGGGTTTAATATAGTTTCGAAAAAAAAAATGGCTTTATAAATAAGTTTGGAATTTTCTTTGAAAGGTGATTCCGTTAATTCTTAATTTTCTCTATCCCCTATTAAAATATTTGTACTTAGTGATATTTAACCCTGTATACAATCACATAAAAGGAAGTATTAATTCCAATAAAAGATTTCTTCAAAAGCGACACCTGTTGACTTTTTTTATTCTAAAATAAGTTTCATAAATCTAGAGTAATTTCTAAAATTCCTGTTGCACAGATCAATCAATATATTTTTGTTGTTATGCTTTGACACAAGAATCTCATGTTTTTTACAATAGTGATTCTTCTATCATTTCTAAATTATTATAACAAAATAATATTTCACTTAATTACTATTTGACAAAATATTTGTATATTATTTTATTCTATTTCTACATATTGTATATTATTTATTATTAGGTATCCGCTTAAAAAACACATGTTCATATTCTGATGGTAACAAGTCGAAACGTTGATATAAAAAAATACTATGTTTTTGACCTCTTCTTAACTAATTGAGCAATTTAATACTCACTATTATAATCATTCTAAAAATCATAACATGCTAACACTGCTTTAGAACCTAGAAGATCTCTTAGAAAATGCCTATTAAATTGCGGTGGCAAATAATTTCGCCTACCCTATAGCGTACAAACGATACTAATTGTACTACGATTTCAATTACTTAATATGAATGCAAAGACACATACGAAAGCTGATGGGACATATTTCAAGACAAACTGGCAGAAATCCGTCTTTATTTGGAACCGCTCATCCGAAACATTATTAGTTAAGGCAATTTAAATTTCTTAATTACCTCAATAAATACATAATAACAGAGGAAAGAAAACGCGCCTGTGACCTACTCCCGCAAGTGTATGCAGGTATAATAAATAAACCGGTTGGCACATGACGAAATTCCTAAAATCGTGGGAAGATTTGTTTGCAGTTGGAAACTAGAAGGGCTCCTTCGGTTACCAGATTTAAAACCACTCTAATTTTTTTTAGAACGTACTAGAAGATCGTACCAGTGACCTAAGTCTAATAATTTTGTGAAAAAATACATTTTTTTGCGTGCGAATTTTCATCTGACCAACGATGTTCATTGCGACAGTTATTTACTCCATCACGAGTGAATTGAGTCTCATTAGTGAGCAAAATGTATTTGTAGTGTTTGGTTTGCGTTTATCCAATTGCAAAAATGCAACCGCAAATCATTATCACCGTCCTGAAGATTCTGGACGCGCTGAATATGGAAAGGTTTAAAACCTTTTCTGAATGACTTCCCATGCCGTAGTTTGATTAATTTGGAGATGGGTTGCAAATTGCAATGCGCCTTGGGCTACATTACCATATTTATAATTTCTTCTTCCACTACTAGACCAGAACCAGCTCGCCTCTCAAATTTTATTCTCGCACTGGGAAACATTTCAGTTTCACGTGCATTGTTGAAGACTGCCTAGAATACATTTCTATCTGTCACTCTTCCGTTCGGGAAGCGACTCGACATTCAGCAACTGCACGATTAGCGCTACCGTTGAAATACTCATAAATAAAAATAATATTAGCATATTCTCGACGACTAAATGTAGCAGGCATTACGAACTTATGTGTGTACAATACCGACTAAACGAACACACATGTAAAAATAAATGCGACAATTAGTAATCACTAATGTGAGTTTGTAAATGATACTGCAGGAAACAACTACTCCGCGGACTAATGCCCCGACCGGCATTGAATTACTCCTGCAGTATCTGTGTGAACATCCACGAAACCTTAACGGACACACCACCAGACATAGACCGGTTTCGGGCTTGTTAGCCCTCATCAGTATGCCATAGATGTGATGACCTATGTTACTTCATATGTATGTTCACATATAAAAAATGTGAGTTTGGTTAAGAATGCCTGACCTACTCAAAATAAAATATCAAATAATAATAGCTTTCGCAAAAATAGCAATGAAAATATTTTCATTGCTATCTCAGTAACCGTTGATATTCGACCATAATATGTTTATTAGGCTTCTTTGGTCATTTTTTGCCCCTTAAACACTCCTTGCAAATATTGGGGGTTCCCCCCAATCACCCTGTTTATTGTAGATATCATCAAAAAATAGTCTTTGGAAATGCACGCTTTCCATTCTGCACCATATTTAGGTAAGGCTTTAAACGCTTTAACACCGAAATTTAAATGCACCCCTTGTATAGACCACTTTATTTGTGACACAAATTAATCGCGCAAAATCGTATTAACCCGGTAACTTAAAGCGGTCGGCCGAATCATGGGAAACAATTCGTGCCCTTTCGGCTCATTTTAATGAACAATGCCGGATGACAATGGGGCGGATGCACCGGTCGCCCCTCCAGCTATCGACATCGATATGAAGAGGTCCCCATCTCGAGAGCGCACTTCTGTGGAGGGCTCGGGAATAACAATGTGCCACCATGAATGGGTAAACAGGCCCCTGTTGAACGCGAGCCACTAATTTCTCAGTAATTAAATTTGTCGTAGATGCGACCGCACGGAGTAAAAAAGTTAGTCGCGTAATACGGGGTCGCACGAATTAAAGTGCGTCACTGTTTCAAAAAAAAAAGTTTTCAAATCAGTCGATTTGTGATTTCTCTTGTTTTTAATACAGGGTGTTCTGGAATTGTGTCATGAAACCCCGGGAGATGATTCCACGGATTAAAATAATAACAGTATGTAATAAAATTTTTTTCGAATTGTCAATTGTTTGTAAGTTACTAGAGCATGTCAAAGTACCATAATTTTTATTTTTAAATAACTTATTTAATTCGAAAATTCGATTATTCTCTCATTTGGCACGCCCACTAAATAGATCAACCTAGTCAGTTCTGATACGTTTTAAAAATGACTGTCTGACACGATTAAAGATACCGATAATTCTAATCACATCTACCGATAATCCTTCGTCGTAGATCGTTGACGTCTTTTATAGTTGTTTCTTAAACCAACGATTTCAAGTTCCCCCAAACAAAAAAAAACTATTGGATTGAGATCTGGTAATCGAGATGCCCAAGTCCACCTCTCCCTATCCAACTATTATGAAATATTTAGTCTAAATATAGGTAAACTAAAATGTAGTGGGGCGCCATCTTGTAGAAGCCACATATTTGCTCTTGTAGCAGTGACCTATGGTTCCGGCCCATACGTTAAGAGTATTATGATAATTTATAATACCATCTCTTGTAAAACCAGTTTAGTCAGTAAATAAAATATTATTAATAAATGCATTATCCTTATCAGATTTTTCCACAATGCCATTACAGAGCCGTAAACGACACATGGATCTACATGATAAAGTGCTTGTACCATTTGCAGATGAAATGGATGAAGAAGTTGCTTGTGAAGAACTTTCCAAACTAAAGTGTGTGTTTGTACAATACCCTCCTGAGCAGCTAATCTTGTACTTTTAGCTGAATTTATTTCTATTGCATCTAGTACTCTTTCTGCAGTTCTCGTGATTCTTAGTCTGCCTGTGTCATAATTTTCATTTTTAAAAGAGCCTTGCTCCCCCAGAAGTCTATGAATGTTTGGGCATGTGACAATCAGGGTTGGGACAGAACTACAATAGATTTGTAATGACATCTCCATGCAAAATGTAATAGATTGGTAATAGATTTTTTTTACTGCAGATTTCTGCAAATAAATTTAATTTTAATGGTTTCGTTTTAGGGGTTTCTATGGTTTATATTTTGTCTATGGTCTATGGTCTCTGGTGTATGAGTTTAATGTTCATTAATTTGATTTCTATCACAAAACACATATAACAGTTTTTACATTTTAAATAAACCGAACAAAATATTTACATTTATTTGAAATTTATAAGAAAATAACAAAAACATAAAATTTTAATAATAAAAAATCAACATCGCAGTTTTTGGGAAAACTTTTTCTTGAAAAGTCAGTAATAACAATAACAATCATTTATATAGATAATATATAACAATGATAATATAATATATAAAAAATGTAAATGAGACAGCTGCGCAACACAGATTAACATTGATATTAAAATGTTAATGTTTCTATATCTTCCTGTAATGCAAAAGTATCATGCTATTACAGATTAGCTGCCAAAATCACAGCACAGAATGCCAAATTCAACATTTCAGTCATCACACATAGCACAAAACAGTAAAAGAACATGGGAGTCACAGGCCTAGGCTACAGACCACAGACAAAAGAATAGGGTGCAAATCATCGACTATTGACAGATTTGCAGAGGGCTCATAGAAAAGGATTATTTGTCAATCACGTTTCAATGTTTAACTGCAGCCTGTATTCTTTATTACTAAAATTAAAAAATCGAAAAAGTGTAATAGAATGTACCTGTTTTCTTTAGTTTGTAATAGATCCAGCATAATTTCTGGTTTGTCGTAATAGCGTAATGACAATCTATGAATTGTAATAGATCTGTTACGATTGTAATAGCAAACCCAACCGTGTGTGACATTTTCTATTAGGATATGCGTCTATGTAATGCTGACGCGCTTGTTCTGCATTATATTTGCCTGTCCGTAACAAAAATGCATGTTACGGTATTCAATACTTGAGTATTGCTGAGACATTTCACAAATTATTATGATGAAAAATCAAAATTATACCTACTTTAAACAATTTTTGTTACAATTAGTAACATCAATATTATTAATGACATTTATTTGATTAATTACAGAAATAATTATTAAAAATTTGATATTTAATAAAACTTTAATAGAGATTTTTCTGCTAAACGGTTATATCTATCGGCTTGAATAAGGAGTACATAACTTTATCTGATATTGTTTCTCTTTTCAATAATGTTTAAATTTGTGTCTAGCAAGAGAAAAAAGTTATAAATAAAATTAAATTTTAGTTCTAGGCAAAGTACCCTCTAGCGGTGCATAATACAACAACAACAATAATAACATTACTGTAAAAAATATTATGAAGCAAATGTTCATGTTACCATTAATGGCAGTCAAATAGACATGGTAGACCAAATTAAATATCTTGGAGTTATATTAGACCCACAGTTATCATTTAATTTTTATGTAAGTTATATGAACAAAAAAATAGGAAAAAAAGTAGGGTATTTTTATAGAATTTCGGCAAACCTTTCTCGTTGGACTAAAACACTCATTTTCAATACAATTATATTACCACATTTTACCTACTGTGCATCTCTGCTACTGTCAGCTAACAAGAATGAGATAAATAAATTGCAGTTACTACAAAATAAATGTATGCGAATAATATTAAGTTGTGATAAAAGAACGCATATAAAAGATATGTTATCAAAATTGGGGTGGTTAAATGTGTGGCAGAACATTGAAAAGGCAAATTTAGTACTTATATATAAAATAGAAAATGGTGCAGCACCAAGTTACTTTAATGACTTTTTGATAAAACGATCCAATTTGCACACCTATCCCATCAGATCAAGAGACAATTACAATATTGATGTTCAGAAAACTGCAAAATATTTGTTCAATGAAGGTTTACGTCTTTTCAATGCTCTTCCTGTTGAGACAAAAGAGAGTGTAAATATAAGGTTATTTATTAAAAATCTTGTACATTTTTATAAGAGTCAAACTGATTAAGTGTAAAAATGTTTGTATGATATTTATTTGTATTTTTCTAGCAATGCTAAATAAAATATCTATTATTATTATTATTATTATTATTATTATTATTATTATTATAAAACTTTTCTCTGACTGGTCCAATAGATCTTGATCTATTTAGTGGGTACGCCAAATGAGAGAATAATCGAACTTTAATTAAATAAGTTATTTAAAAAGAAAAATTAAAAAAAAACCTTTAATACCTGTAACTTGCAAACAACTGACAATTCGAAAAAAAAATGTTATTACATAATGCTATTATTTTAATCTGTAGAATCACCTCTCGGAGTTTTCTGACAAACTTTCAGAACACCATGTATTTTAAAACTAATGATTATAATTAGGGTTGTGTCCTTTTCATATTCTCAAGTAAGGACATTCTTATCTTTCCATATTCTTAAGTAAGGAAATTATTCGCTTTGTCGTATAGCGTTCAGTTTTTATTGTCATTTTTTTTTCATTGTATTAAAACACATTTTAACATATTTCGTTTTTGCATTCTGATTCTATCTATCTGAATTTTAATATGATTTTAACAACGAGCAACGTCACACCTGCGTTACCACATCACGGCTAAATGTTTGTGAGAATTCTAAATTTCCTTATAACTAATTTTAACAATAGTATTAACATAGTGATGCAAAATTTATTGGTTAAGTAGAAGTTTCACACTTCTCAACTTTCATTAAAAATAATGCAGAGATATTTATGTTTAAATTGCATTAAAAAAATATCAAAACAGTACATCGCATTTTATCAAATAAAAAGGTCAGAAAACTAAATAACGACCGAATATAACCTCAAATACAGACACAAAGTTAGAAAGTCACTTCATCGACAAGAACAATTTCAGGTCTGGAGTACGCCTGGACTCAAAACTATTACAAAAAACGTGCGGTAAGCAACGTTAACACATTTATTCTAACTTTAGGATTGTAACGTACTGCTGGTTGCATAT
This sequence comes from Monochamus saltuarius, assembly GCA_025584915.1. NCBI lineage: Eukaryota > Metazoa > Arthropoda > Insecta > Coleoptera > Cerambycidae > Monochamus > Monochamus saltuarius. Next base: position 15,102,480 of record CM046727.1, on the reverse strand, counting down.
TTACACTTTTCGTTTGCCATAATAATAACACTCTCTAAAATGAATTTTACAATTTCTTGGGAACTGCTGACGTATTTGCAATAAAATCTACTTTCGATTTTTGACATTAGTAATTAGTTGTTTCACTTACCTATAGTGATGCAAACTTTAGTTACTTTTGAATACTTGTAACGATTAGTTACTTTTAGTATTAGAACTCGTTACTTAGTTACTTAGTAGTAGCAGTAGTCAGTAGTAGTGATAAGTAAAACAGAAAAGTGAACGTATCGTGTAGGTACACATACAACTAACTAAAGTAATTATTATATGTATGTATTGGTATATTTTATGAAAATAAAAAGTCTTTCTTTATGTAAAAAGTAAATTGTTGCTTCTTTTTTATCGTGCGTGAAGAGCAACTAAAATTTGAAATAATAAATCAAATCAAACATCTAAAGCTAAAATCGCCAAATTAAATGCCACCTGCTGGAAGCGTGTTAGCAGTAACTGTCAAAGTAACTGTATGGGCAATAGTATCCGTAATGATAAATTCACTCGTTGTCAATTATTTGTATTTCGTAGTGCTTAACATTAGTTTTTTTTTTCGTCCAATGATCTGTGCATTAGTTATTAGTTGAATACTCAATACATGACATCAATCGTGACCAAGTTATTTTAGGACTAGTTACATTATTTCGTTATAACGAATCGCATAAGTAGTAACTATACAGCCTAAGTAACGAGTCTTTTTCAGATTAAGTAATCGTTACTTTGAGTACTTGACAAGTAACGCTTACTTTGTAACGAGTAGTTACTTTTTTCTCATCACTACTTACCTACCAATAGAGATTTAATGAAATTCCTACTTAGAACTTACAGAAATTCAAAAACTGTTTTGAGGTAGTGTCCTTATTATTATTATTGCAAAAGCATGTACATATGCACAAGGTATTGTAATAATAATGACACTCCCTGACCAATTTTTGATAAACTTTTCGATAGATCTCTATTGGTGAGATGAAGAAGTTATGGAAATGTTGAATCTAGATGTCATTACAAATACGTCAGCAGTTTAAAAAAACTCACCAAATTCGTTTTAAAGAGTCGTTCGTAGGTATTTCACACTTTATGCAGAACACAGTTCTAGAAGAACTTCAGCAACTCTATTAGTAAGCTTGGGTGGAGATATTTTAACCCTAAAGGAGCACGCCGGGTGGAATCAACCAATATTGCTGAAGGCTATACAGAAGAGACTCTTGCAAAAATGATAAAGGTTGCCAATCAAATTATGGGAAATGATTCAGAACCTGTTAATAAAAATCAACATATCATCTCTAAAGGCTGTTGGTCTTCTTGGAATAATGTAGGAAGCGACAATACTTCACACACTGAAGCTGAGATTGCTTCACTTTCTTCTGTTCGTGGTGTCCATATTAGTGCTCATAACTGCACGTTTAATAAAAATATTGAAAGTTAAATGAAAAGTCTGTATCAATGATACAACATTAAAGGGGCAACCGCAAGTTATTTCGTCAAGATTAATAATGGAGACGCTTCCAACGACAAAAACCAGGAGCTGGTTACCTCCGACGGGATGCTATTAGGCGGTTTCATTGACTGCATTGTTTTGGATCGGATTTCCACGGGGACGGCTAGACTGCACTCGGATTTATCTTATTGCAGTTCCCCATATCGATTTTAGCCAAGTCTGCGCCGCATGCGTCCGAAGCAGACGTCGGCGATTCACCCTCGGCACAACAATTTTCCAATTTTCTATTTACGTTTTAATAATGTCCTGCGAGCGAATTTTTACCGTCACCCATTGCAAAAAGAAGGCAATTATAACGGCGACGTAAACGTGTTGCTAGGAATAACTGTATCTTAAAAATCATTAATTTGTATTCTTTTGTCAATATATACAGGGTGAACCTTAAATAAGTACAAATATTTTAACCAGCAGTATAGTTCAGTGTGTAGAACACATAATTAATAGTTTTTTTTACAAAAAAATCAGAAATAAAAGTGAAATTTTAAATAAATTTTGTAATTTTTCTGTAGAAAACTTGTTGCGGACCGCTGACTTTCTTACATTTAAGAGTCATAGCGCTTCAGATTGAACGTGTAGCTCACAGTGTTGCCAGTGTTACACAAATGTCTTTGCTTGAACAAACTTATATGTTGTGTGGAAATCATAGTTTTTCGTTATTATTCATAAAATAACTTAAGGAAATTGTGTCTTGTGTCTCTCTCTAACAGTGTACAATGGCATTTAACTTGTGAAATGTGGATTACTGATTAAATAGTTAATTTTTTAACAAACAGGTAAGCTTGTGTGCACATTTATGTATAATTTTTTAACATTGGACATAGTAATATCACGTAATATCTTCCTAAATACTTTACGGTAGTATTTAACTTGCGGAAATTCATTTTTAATTGTTTATAGTAAGGTCAGTTGAGCAGTTAAAATGTATGTTAATATTGCTGCGTATCATACTACGTACCCAACTTTACTGTACTTATGCTGAAAACAAGTATTTTTAAAATAGAATTAACCGTATTACTTTACTATTACGTTAACGGAAACGTAATATTTATATTAGAGAAGATATGGCAACCTCGCAACAAATCATATGGTTCATTAGCTTGGTTAAGCAGCGGTCCTCAAAATGTGGGTATTTTAAAAAAAAATAATATTTCCATAAATATTAGAAATTTTTAAAAATGGCTTTCACTAGACTGATCTATATGACGAACTACACCAGCAGTTAAAATATTTGTACTTATTTAAGGTTCACCCTGTATATCAAATCAACCAATGATGGTTGCTGACAAAATATATTTATTTATATTTTTACGTATATTTGTACTATATTCACAGAGTTGAAAACAAGTATTCATTAAGTTGTATATTAAGATGTACAGTTTTTTTTAACCACAATTTTGTAATGGTATGGCAACCTATTATGCATTTTACAGAGGTTTGTGTTAAACGCTGTAACTTCTTGGTTTTTAAAGATATTCAGTTCCAACAAAAACCATGTTAAAGAGCATACAATGTACAATATTTTCTGTTTAGATATATTTAGACCCCCTTAACTGCAAATGCTTTCTCTAAATTCTGTGTTCTCAAAATTATTGGAAATAATATTAAACGATTTTATGAGCATGTTAAAAATATCTTGCCTACTGAACAACACGGTTTTGTGAAATCTCGTAGCACTGAGAGTAATCTCTGCTGTTTTAAATTTATATCGCATGCACTTGATTCGAAGAAACAGCTTGATGTCATTTACACGGATTTTAGAAAGGCTTTTGACACGATCACACAGTGTATTATTGACAAAATTACCTTCGTTTGGAATTTCATCTCAAATAAATTAATTTGTTACAATCCTATTTAAGTGATAGAGTGTTGCATGTTGAAATCCGCGGTGTTAAATCTTCCACTTTTTTGCAACGTCAGGGGTACCCCAAGGCTCCAACTTGAGGCCTCTCTTATTCTTATTATTCATATTGGATATCTGTTGTGCTCTCTCCTCTAGGAAGCTGTTTCTTGCTGATGACGTGAAGTTGTTTAGAGAGATAAGCACTCTCCAGGATTGTTTGTTATTGCAGCGGGATTTAGTTTCCTTGAGCGCGTGGTGTAACGTTAATAAGTTAAGTTTGAATATTGCTAAATGCAAGGTCATGACATTTCATAGGATTTTTAATATCGTGAATTTTGATTATACTATCGATAATGCTGTGCTTGACAGTGTTTATGAGGTGAAGGACCTGTGCATTACGTTTGACATCAGACTGTCCTGCAGTCACATTGCAAATATTACTAAGAAGGCCTTCAAATTGCTGGGATTTGTTATTCGAATTATGTGTTATTTAGAATTGTACTTATGCTTATTTAAAAATTTATAACAAAAAAAAACTAAGTCTCAATAATGAATATTTAAACACAACTCAGTGAAAGAATGTTTTCTGAAAATTCTGGACTATTAAAGTGTGCCCCTTTCTGAGATATTTCAGATTCAAAATACCCGATTTTAGCAAAATTGCAATATTTGAAGACCCATTAAAAAAGGTTGTAAAAATATAAATTCTGACAGCAACCCTTTTAAATTAAATTGGTTGATTTGATATAGATTGACCCGTAGGTATACGTTTGGTATGGATAAAAGGGAACATACAGGATGTTCAGAATATAAGTATAGGTTAATTCATTATATTTGGGCCACCTTTGATTATCGTTATTATTACAGGCACAAAATAAACTGTCGAATCAAAGTTGTAGGGCTGCAACTGATTTAATGAAAGCACAGTGACGTGCAGAAGTTGAGGGATACAAAAAGCAATAATATACTTTTTAATGGAACGGAATGGTGTATTGTTAATTTTTGAATTGTTCTTTTTCCGATTTCAAAAATATGGCATTCCTATCTTTAACCTACCTTTATTATTTAAGCTTCGTAGGGAATTTTAAACGGAATGCGTCGAAAAACGCCACAAAACGTTACAATTCCGTTTACCGTATGCCGTAACTCAACCGACCTGCACGAAGGAAACAATTAATGCAGCTGTAAAGCCTACCGGCGCTAAACCAAAAATATCTCGACTTGATTGTGGTACGCTTGGCCTGCATTGCGTGACCAATGTTTAACTTAATTAACCTTACGCGTTGATAATTATTGTACTAGGTACAGATAAAACGTTTCAGTTTGGCGGATCTCATTTGCAAACGCATCAATCATTATCAGCGGATGTGCATTACCGATGGTGTCAAAAAATAGCGCAAGGAAGTTCGAGGTTTTGATGGTGCTAATCGAAACTAGAAAAAGTTAATTAAACATACCACACACGGAACAAATCTAATCTGTATTTAAGGCTGGCGTTTCAAGGGCAAAGAATCATATCTAAAGATGCACACAAAAATCCAGCCGGTAGATGGAGGTTCTTATTAGCGTAGTACTAAAATATAATTCTGAAATTGAATCATGTCCTTTAACTTTTGGGGACAAAATGCGCTAGAGAACAGGAACAACCGTGAATTACGCCTTATCACTGTACTTCATACACCGTAAAATTTTTTTTATAATTTACATCAATTAACTAGGGTTACTAGTTTTTAAAAAGAATTCTTATATGTCGTATACAATTTTCTCAATGTGCAGTTGACGTGTATAATTAAGGAGATTGGATGCCTCTTTCTTATTCTAAATGACTTGTCAGTCTGGAAACTGAAACTTTATAATTGACACAGTGAATAGATATTCTTTCTAAATTACTACGATTTTTTTAGACTCTCAACAAATACGGAACTCCAGGAAACAACTACTCTGCGGGCCATTGCCCCGACCAGCATTGAATTACACCTGGAAAACCTATATCAAACGCCTATGGCGTACTGATCAGAGCAATCATCATCATCATTATCATCATCATCATTATCATCATCATCATCATCATCAATCATAAATTGCTATTATAAAAGTTGGGATATTATGGCTTGAATGTAAATAGTTTGATTTTTGTTACATCATACTTGGCAAATCGTACGCGCCAGAACAGAAAGCGGTCTTTCTAATTCAGGATCTGTCGCTTTGGGTGACCCTTAGGGGTCTATTCTTGGGCCGCTATTATTTATAATTTGTACAGCAGAAACCACCGTCTTAAAATAAATGCACATAAGTCTGCTGTACTATTGTTCTGTAGATACGAATATACTGCATCTAATTTAAATTTAATACTGAATGGCACTCGTCTCATTTTTTTTTAGGAATTGGGGGTTGACTTCTGATAGGAAACTTAAATTTTCAGCTCATGTCAGTTTGTTATTACAAAAATCGTACGTTTGCTTAAAACTTCTTTTTGCTGGCAAACATATTCTTAATTTTAAGATTAGACAAAAATTATGTGAATCTGGTATTTTATTATTGTTTATCGATGTATTTTCCCTTCTTAGTAGCGACTTCAGAGGGTGCATAACAGGTGTTGTAGATTTATATTCAATATGAAAAAATATGATCATGTTACTGACAAGTTCAAGCAACTCAAATGAATCAAGTTTGAGGAAAGCTGGAAACTGGAACTGTTGTCTTTTTTACACATAAGTTACTCACAACCTCCTCTCCGTCTTATTTAAAAAACAAATTAATAACTCGTAGTGAATACACGCAATGCCGGCAGTCTTTCCATGCCTAGACATTCTACAGCTAGGCTTCAGAAAACTTTTAACTTTAATGTTATTCAACAGTAAAATTTTTTGGAAGAACGTTTTCAGTTATGTTCAGCTGCTGCATTCCGTAGGTTTTTTTTAAAAAAAGCACTTGTAAGTAACCTAGGTTAGTGGCTCATGTTCGTTGTGTATTATATCTATTTTAATGTGTATATGTGTGTTTGTCATTTGTTTGTTGTCAGTACTTGCTTCCTTCGCCTTTATTACTGTATTTATCTTTCATATATTTTACTTGTTTGTAATCTCTCTTTTTTATATTTATAGTATGTTTATTATGTTGTATGTTTGATGTAATATGTTTTAAGTGGAAGAGGAGCCTAAGGTTATAACTTCGCCCTTGTAATTCTTTTACAATAAAGACGTATTATTATTATAATTATAATAGACTCGAAACTGTTATATGTCTGGTGGGCTGCAGACAAGTGATTTTAGCTGTTTGCTTTAAATTTAAATATGCATTCTTAAGAGATATGTGGTTTTAAAAGTACACAGCAATTAATAAATACCGTGAAAAATGATAAAAATGACTTGACACAATAAATACACACATAAATCTTCATTAAATTTTAGTTGTCTTTCACTCTTTCTTTAACATTTTCTCATTGTAATAAACTACAAATTAAAAAGTGAGAATGCAGCTACACTTTGCGAACAGCAATATGTTGGTACTCTCTAAGTATAATTTTTCACGATTACACTTTTTCCCAATCGATGAAAATACACCGTTGGTAGAAAAAGAAAAGTGTATTTACACTTGCGAAAGAAAAACATGTAAGTTGTACACTAGGTGTCATACTTGAAATAGTGCAATCTAGGTACCTACAGCACAGTAGTAGAAACTGTACCGTCATTCTGAGCGATGTTCATTTCATTTCAGCGTGTTCATTTCATATCAGTTGGCAAAGGACATTAATACGATCAGCACTATTAACAATCAAGGTCGCGACCTCGGAGAAAGTCTTAAAAGAAGGTCGCCTGTTAAACCTCCGCTTACACCTGTGTGTCTCAATCATTAATTTTTTATGAGCCACTAAAGGTTTGTTCCAACAAAAGCTTGAGTGAATAACAATGTTAACAATTGGAATAGTTGGATGAAATGTGGATCCTGTCATTTATTACGTTATGTTATTTACTGGTCCCGGACCTAAATTGGAACAATAAGAAAAAAGGCTTTACGGAAAATTAAAAACAGGAAAATAATCGCTAGAATATTATGACCTACATGATGGTAACTTAAAGGTTCAATAGAGGACAATCATTATTATTATAAAGTAGGTACTCCCTTAAACCAGTGTTACGCCACTGTCCACATCACGGTTAATATTTAATTAATGCAAAATCAATCACTACAGGCATTTTCAACAGCACTTAAAAATTTCTAATATCTTTATTTACATTATAGCGGCAAAATTAATTTTTATATTTTTTAAATAACACCTTAAAAGTTCAGTTCGTGTTGATAGTATTTATGGAAAATGTTTTTTAATGATAGGCAATAATTTCATACAATTCTCGTGTATCGCTACATTATTTATTACAAACATATCTATTATCCGTTATTAGTGCGACAAATAAAGATGTTTTTAAAACAACTGCTGCAGATAAAAATGTCAATTTGATTTGATATCAGACGGTCTCTCAACTTCCTCGTATTACGATTAGATGAGTAGTCTCAATAAACACATTTCTATACTATTAACTGGTATAAATAAGTTCAATATGCATATTTTAAAAATTAATTGAGTGTTATTTATGAATAATATTAAGGAATCAATATGAGCACCGCGAATTTCTATACATTTTCTAAAATTGTCTAACCAGCTCCATCGCACACGAAACAACATGCTGGGGTCATTTTTATTATTATTTTTTTTTTGCCTAGTTTATTAATAAATTATTATTATATGGATCATTAAATAAGCGATTTAGGGCTGTCAATCCGGAGATCCTGAAAATTCTGTTAATTTTCAGCCACAAGAATCCCGGGATGTCGCCAGATTGGTTCACAGGATTTTATCAATTTTAGATTAGATTTAATTTAGTGTCCAGGTCTAAAAAATTGAACATTGATCACGTTTTTCAAAACAACTACAAGCTTACAGTCTAATAGATATCTTTAATACGGCTTTGTTCAGTATGTAAAAGCAATGTCTGAAAATATTATGTAGCCATTTCAGCCAGCTTCATTTACAAATAAGAAAATTTCGTTATTTTCTCCTTTAACCAAAGAAACGGAATTTTAGAAAAAATGGTGTATCCTACGATTTTATATTATCAATTTCATGTTTTTAAAACGTAACAAACTTTTGTTCGTTGGCAATATTAACATTTTCCCGAATGTTGGTAGAACTTTACCAATAAAAGTTTTATTTGCTATTTTAAATTTATCAAGTGAACAACGAATGTCAAATGTAAGGTTTTTGAATTGTATTCATGCTAAGAATGTCAAAATATATAATTTTTTCAGTAAAAAGTTTTCTAAAATATTGTTAACAGTCGTGGACAAAGTATAGTATTCTACTTGCATACAATGGGTGAAATCCACTCGGGTCGTCAATTACAGCCATCATTATATGCTAGTTGAATAATAACTATAGTCCACGACTATATTATAAAATATACATTATTCGTCGTTTATTCGGGTATAATGATGTACATAACGCACTACAGCAGTGATTAATCATTATCCACTTGTGATTAATGATAATCCACATTTCTGCTAACAAATTTAAATTCTTCATTGATTTTTCCGAACGATGGTAGAAGTTTTCGAATTAAAGTTTTATTTGCCTTTTTAAATTTATCAAGTGAACGGGGAATGTCAAACCTAAAAGTAGGTAAGGTATTCTCTCTCTTGAATTGTATGTTATGTGCCACGTTCATGTTATGAATGTCAAAATATTGTCATTTGGCTTTAAAAGTACTTTATCTACTCCTATTAATTTATATATTATTTATTCAACTGCTTTTGAGCAATTAATAGTATCAATAAACAAATAGTGTGAGTTTTTATAGTGAGTTATTATAACTCACGCTGGGTTTCTACAATGATAATTCGGTATGTAAATAGTGCACGCTGTAAATTCTTGGAAATTTTTAAGCCGATAAATACGTTCCATTGGTGTAAAATGGAAAGAATTTTTAACAAGTGGAAAGGAATGAATAATTAAAAGATTTTAAAATTATTAAATTGCCAACGCCTGTCAATAGGAGGAACTGTCAATTATTATCATTGAGGGGACTAATGTCATTTGATATTTTAACAAAATAATTTTGACGTTTTCAAATCAATTTCTAATAATAGTCCTAAAAAAGATGTTACAGTCGTAGATAAAGTATAGTATTCAACTTGCGGTAATGGTCATAACTCACTTGATGAATTACAGCACTCGCCTGCGGCTGCAAACTCCATCTGCCTGAGTTATGACCTGCATCACCGCTCGTTAAATAATATACTATTTTCAGTTAGACTCAAAATATAAAAATATTCTATTGTTTCTTACAAGATACCTATATTTTTGTATGTGTACACAATAGTTATTCTATCAAACACGTATAATTAATGTATAGATTGTTAATGATTATTAATAGAGATTTTGTAAGCCAATAAACGTCATCAATAAAAAATTACGTCCCGCCACGTGACCAGAATGAAAGTAGTGCTATCCAGTTGTCCAAATTGAATCCTTGAGTTTTACTCGCATCAAAATTACTTCAGTAACAGATTTAGACAGAGTGTAAAATACTTTTGAAAGTTCAAAAAATTATACAGAGTGTAATTTAAGCACGTAAAAATACTTAATCTTTAACTGTTTAGCTCTCTAGATATGTTAAAATTTTTGAAAAATTTTGCCCTTATCGCTGAAGGTGTTTAAGGTACACTGATGAAATTGAGTTACTTAAAGAAGCGACAGTAAAAATTCCCTATATTTGAATATAACATGTAAGTAGGTACTACAGTTACATCCTGAGACAGATTCATACTTGTTTTTTTTTTAGTGAAAAACTTAACGAAATACTTTTATTTTCCTGAATTACACACTGGATATGGAAAATAATAAAATATTGCCGCTAAAAATGATTTTACAATCTAACGACAAAACTATATAGCTCAGAAAAATGTAGATTATAACTATTATAAGTATATAGTAGTATACAGTATGCGCCAAAAGTATGGAATAAATTCAATAAAAACGAAACAACTATTTTTTGGGAAAAATCCTCGAACAGGTCGATTTTTAATTTAAAAAATACATATTTTAGCGTAAAATGCGATTTTCAAATGTCATTTGTTTTCGAGTAATGACGTCATCGATTTTTTTTAAATGGCAACACCATATTTTTTCCTTGATTCTGAAAGATCGTTTAATTCTCTATCAGACAGTACTAAAATTTTGCCCTCTTACATAGGAAAGTTTTCGAGTAAATGACGATTGAATGTTAGAAAACGTAAATTTTATCCATAAAAAAGTTACAATTCTGAGGTATGTAAAATAAAATACAATTGATTAAATTTTATACTTAAATTAAATGTTCGTTTACACGATGGAAAGTAAGCTACTAAAAAGATAAAATGTATGAGACAAGAAACCGCAAACAGTAAAAACTATTTTTCCACAATATACCTACCTAAAATTAATAACCATTACCTGATATGATGATTTGAACATTTAAATGTCAAACACAAAAAATCAGACAATTGTAATGTAAGGGTGATTTAGAAATACTAGGAAAAAATGAAGTACATAATCCATGTGAGAAATTCTTTGATCCGTATTTCTTTTTGCTTTTCAGATTTTTCATTTTTGGGGGCCCTAGGGCCCCTTGAAATTGGACCTAAAATGTCTTTTGCAAATATGTATCTTTAGAACCCCAAAGCTGATTTTAATGGAATTTGGTATGGGATTGTAGATAGCCAATCTGAACATTATTAAGACAGTAGTTTTGCAAAGTACCACGCTAGTTATGTCACTCAGTGTTTTTCAAAAATGTTTGTTTCCATTTTTTTTCTATATTCTTTGCCATTGCACTCGAAGCAGCATTTCAATCCACACAAAAAAGTACTCTACTTTTTTTCATTAGAAGTTTAATTTTCCAGGAAAAGTTGCCAAAGCTGAAGTGTGATCATTGGCAAATGCAAATGAAAAATCCGTAAACAAGATGTAGAGCCTATAATTGATAAGGATATCACAAGACGAATATTTTTTTAAATGCTAGAACAAATAATGTTTTTTTCACTTAAGGCTTGGTATTCTACAAAAAAAAAATCTCAGATTTCTGGTCCTATCTTTAGAAAACAAACGGATAATTGAAAATTTTAAAAATTATGCATTTTTAAACCCCATTAAAAAAAAAGTGACAGCGTAATCACGAATCGACATCTGTCACTCAATCAGTTTAAATTATCCTTAAAGCCACCTCTTTTATTTCATAATTATTTAAGTTTTCTGGAAAGTTAAGCTTCAAATGAATAAAATAAAAGGTACTTTTTTGTGTAGAATCCAAACAGTAATATTAGCTTAGAGGTTTAGGAGAGATTTGCAAAAAACAATATTGTCACGGAATTTGCCCCACTCACTCCCAAACCGACGACTGTGGTATCGGGAAATGCTAAGATTGCCCCGGTCCCCCTATACGATTCTGTTAAACAAACATAATGCCGCGGATCGAGATGGGACTGGAAAAATCGGGAATCGACGAGAAGCATTCGAGTCGTACGGGAAAATGAATCTAGAGGTACTAGAAGATACCTGGAATATTCGTTAGGTCTATAAAAGAAGAATAAACGGCCGAGTTAGTTAGTCTTGTATTACAGTCTGAATTGAAGTGTTTAGTTGGAGAGATCAAAGTGATTTAGATAGCGATTAATTAAATAAGTGTTTAGTTGATCTGTAATTAGTAGTCAGTAGTGTACTGAGCAGTTAATAAAGAAGTAATTAATTAACGGATTCTTTTTTCTGGCAGTAAGAAAAAGACGGATTGGGAAATCCGAGACAATATTTTAGACCCAATTTCAAAGGGCCCCGGGACCCCAAAAATTAAAATTTGGCGAAACAAAAAATACTGATCAAATCATTTCTCCTGCAGATTATATACTCAATTTTTTTTCCTAGTATTTTTAAATCACCGCATATACTGTCAAAATGACACATTATGTTTGCATCGACGATCTGAAATACCCGAGGGGTAAACCACTGCTTGAAATTTGTACAACAAAATACCATTTTTTAAAAATATTACCCGTAAATACCTTATTTTCCCAAAAAAATACCTCATCAAATAAGCAAATACCTTAAATATACCCAAAAACCACGAATTACCCTCAAGTGCCGAAAGAATACCTATGGCTATTACCTAATAATATCCTCAAGTAGGTACCTAAAATTCCCGTTAAGTATCCAGAAATACCGAATAGTACCCAAAAATGCCCTTAAATACCCAGATATCTAAGAAACGAAAAATACATTAAATGACCCACGATTTTACTTAATATACCTTTAATTTTCCAAAACTGTCTTTCATTTCCTTATAAATTATTCCAGTTACAGATCTACGTAAATAATATAGATTTTTTAAGGGCTCCTTTGACTCGATCTGAATACATCTGGAAAGAACATTTTGGATTACATAAAATGTATCATAAACTCATTGCCGCACCCAAGAAGGCTGCCAATACCTACACCATGCCCCCTTCAAGCTAACTAAAAACAAACTTCTTCCTCGTCTATGAAATCATAATATTCGGTCTATACAGGGTGTCCCTAACATTATTATCCGGATCCCAAATACTTATCGGGTACCACCGGTGTCTCCAGTACAACTAAAATCTTTCATTAGCAAGTGTAAATACATGGGTATCGAGGGAGAATTCAATTTTAGCCCCAGCTTGCTTTCCATCATGTATGATTAAAATTAGATAATTGGCAGTTGTTTACATAAAAAATCTTTTTTGTTAAATAAAATATGAGTATGATAGGAAAACATAATACAGCAATATTTTAATTTTTATTATAGACTTTCATTCACTTTTTATTATTTTTTATTTTATTGTAGAATATGTCGGAGAAGTTTGACCAAACTTATCTTTAACACGTCGTATCGAATAATATGTAATATATTGATTTAAAGATAAAGGTTAAGAAATTATACCATACTAAAATTTGTTAACAGAATAGGGGAATGTGCTAGTATGTGAGTGGATATATTCTGCGTAAATGCCTTATAAAATTCATATGGTATTGTACTGTACAAGTTATTGCGATAATAATGGTAACGTTTAGTTGAATTTGGCTATTTATTTCGAACTGCTGACATATTCGTAATGAAATCTACTTTCAATTTTAAACATTAGTTCTTAGTTGTTCCACTCACGCACAGAGATCTATTGAAATTTCTATACAGAACATCCAGTAGTGAAAAAACTGATTCGAGTCATTATTATTGCAATAGAATGCATCTAATTCGAATCACCTTATATTATTTTCTAAACTAAAGGCTTACGAAGACAATAAAAGGCCACATAGTGGTTAACAGTGCCTCCGCAAAATTTTACAGAAAATATATTTGCATCTATTTTTAATATTTTTATATTTGCCATTGCGTCGATCAGTTGTTTACTTATATTTAAACTGTGCCATCGGCATAACGCATGCGCGATCGCCATTGTATTTAAAAATTGGCGGGAAAATACTAGTTTTCTCTTAAAATACCCATTATTACCTTGATAGTACCCAAAAATACACAAAGTACCTAAAAATACCTATAAATACACATTAATACCCAAAAATGCAAAAAATACCTTTAATTACCTACAGCTTGAACAGTAATATACCTCAGTGGTTTACCCCTCGGTTTTTATTTCCTTTTAATTGTTTTAATTTATTAAAAATTATTAATTTTTTTTATTAAAAAAATCTAGTTTGAAATACTAAGCTTTGTCACTGAACCCCCCCCCCATGTCAAATTTCTGGGTACGCCACTGTCCGGAATATGTGCCGATATAAAAGGAGCTTGAATACCTATCTGACCAAAATCAACAAAAAAAACTCTTATGGATAAAATGTCTAAAATTAATATATTTTCTACAAATACATTGCAAAAAAACAACTGCAATCAAATACAAAATTATGTTACTAAATTACAAACGAAGGTTAAGTAAAAGCTCCTGTATCGTAATTTGCTTTTTGTATCAGTATTAGTGAAGTAAACAATTGAAATTTCTCAGTTTTCCTTAAAACTGTAACGTGCGATACCTGCTGCTGTTAACCTAACAGTATTATTAGACGTAGTAGTATTGTGGCTAGTGCGTTTCGTTTTTTCAGTGCTTGTTTCATATTTGTGAGTGCACGTAAACAAATATGGAACAAATTAATGTAACCTGGTCATGGTTATGACATGCATGACATGTTTTCTTTTAAAATACCCATTAATTATCTTCGTAATACCCATTAAATACCCAGTATTACTCATTATTACCTTGATAGTACCCAAAAATACACAAAGTACCTAAAAATACCGGAAAAGACCTACAAATACACACAAATACCCAAAAAATGCAAAAAGTACCTTTAATTACCTACAGCTTGTACAGCAAAATACCTCAGTGGTTTCCCCCTCGGAAATACTCAACCTTAACTGTTTCCATTTAATATTACAAATTCCAATCCAGAATCAAACTACACTAAACAATTTATAAAACGCAAATTTCTGATTTCTGAAACAACGAACTCCGTAGATTTGTAATTTTCTATGAGTACCTACTACCAAACTACTCTCGTAAATAACACTGTAACAAATTAATCATGCATAGTGAAAATTCTGCCTAAAATTACGTTATCTACCAATTACGAACGATTACATCACCGTTTTATTATAAATTACAGTCTATAAGGATAGGCTATTTGCTGTGTTGCATTTTTTAATGCAGCTAAATATAGACCTAGCGCTCTCATTTTACTCAACGACACAACCACAAGTGCCAAAAACAGTTTACAACGGCATGAAAACAGTAAATAGAGAAACAGAAGACGTAGTACCGTAAATATGGAAATAAATGTATCAATTATTTTACATATGTCATGTAGTAGTAGAATATATGACGGATTACCAGCAACCGAGCCTGTAACTAACTAAAAGGAGTTCTGAGACATACCGTAAAATCTTCTAAACTCTACAGGCTTTCGGGGAACATGTGGGAAATCTCTCAGGTGCAGATAGAACATGAAAAAATAAGTAAGACAAGTTTCTATACAAAATTTTCCTACAGGCCCTCCCTACGGAGATATGTGTCCTAAAGGACGCCGCTGGAAATCGGTTTTTCTTGAATAACTTTTAAAATACTCAATATAATTTAATAAAAATTTAATGTGATGGACATTAGTAAAAACCTTTTAACACAGTGTCCTTGAAACATAGGTGGAACTTTTTCTCCTAAAGGGTTCATTTTATCGACAATAAACAAAAGTACATTTTTTTAATCTAAGGTTAAGCTACCCAGATTTATTATTTTAATGTCTCTATCATATAGGGTGTTAAACATGTAGACATTAAGTTGTAAAGTTTTAGTTTACCAGGGCTTAGCCCGCCCCTGGTAAGCTAAAAATGCTAAATATGTGTCAAGGACACTATTTTAAGTCCATCAGATTAAATTTTTATTAAATTATATTGAGTACTTTAAAAGTTATTCAAGAAAAACCGATTCTTAGAGGTTCCTTTATAGGAACTTATCTTATTTTTTCATGTTCTATCTGCACCCAAGGGATTTCCCACATTTCCCGGATACCCTGTATATATGACATATACGTTGCATTCAAGTTGTGGTGCGAGAAGAAAAAAGAAGGAAATATTTCAGAAAACATTTTATTACCTTACCTATAAAAGAAAAATCCGTTGTGCTAAATTCTTCATCTTTATGGAGTACCTACATATTCAATGTGATGTATGATCAGTGTTAACGAAAAATTGACGTAAGGAAGTTTAAACAAATTGACCTGCTGCTTAAGAGAAAATTAATTGGTTACTGTCCGAAAAAGCCCCAAGTGTACAGGGTGTCTCATAATTAGCTGCCAACCCTGAACAGGCCGATTCTATGATAAAAACTAAGTAAAAAAGTTCATATCAATATGGGTCCGGAAATGCTTCCTAAGGGCGCAGGGACCCCATGGAAATAATTTTTTTGTAATATCTCTCAATCGCGTTGTGATAAATGAATGAAATTTGGTACACACACCTAAATTTTGATGAGCAATTGATAGACTAATCCATTTATTGGCACAAGGTCCATTGGGGTGGGTACAGGGGGCCCCTTGGTATTTTGCGTGTGTAACTTTTTTGCAGCTTAGTGTATCCATCTGACTATCGAAACAATCGATTCTCCTACCTGTTTTATTTGAAAAAGGTATACTTTGCTGAAGTCGGTAGGAGTAACCATATTTGAAATAATCCTATTTGAAATGCTCAGTGCACCGAGTAAAAACTGTTTTGGTTTTAGGTAAAGTGCCTTTTCTGCTGAAGATATAGCAAAATGTTACTTGAAAGAGTTGTTCAGAATAGTAAATTATGGAGACGTGCAAAATTCCAAAAATATCGGCCTGTTTTGATAAAATCTTTGTACCTACTTTGTTGAAATATTGTTTCATCAAACCTCGACGATCTTCTCGAAATTTTGCACGTCTCCATAATTTACCATTCTGAACAACTTTTTCAAGTAACATTTTGCTATATTTTCAGCAGAAAAGGCACTTTACCTAAAACCAAAACAGTTTTTACTCGGGCCCTGAGCATTTCAAATAGGATTATTTCAAAAATGGTTACTCCTACCGACTTCAAAAAAGTATACCTTTTTCAAATAAAACAGGTAGGAGAATCGATTGTTTCGATAGTCAGATGGATACACTAAGCTGCAAAAAAGTCACACACGCAAAATACCAAGGGCCTGTTCAGGGTTGGCAGCTAATTATGAGACATCCTGTATAGTAGACAGTTATTTGCTGAAGAACGCCTAATAATATGTTGATTTTTACTTTTTTACCGTGGAAGATAAATAGATGACATTACTTTCTTTTACTTTAGGATGTAAATAACTGTTTTATTTTTAGATGGTATTGATTTTGGGAATTTCTCTAATTGTAAAAGTTCCTGATTCCAAAACACATGTCTAACGTAATTTCACACTTGATCGATTTTTCAATCTCTTAACTGTAAACTTATGTTGTATAGTCCTTTCTCATTTTAAATTTTTGCCAAATTTGTCTTGTTTCTGTTCCTGAGTTACGCAGATAAGATGCAACTCTTTTTAGAAAAGAAAAACTTGGTATTGTGATGGTATTCCCTACAAAACACAAATGGGATCATAAAATAGAAACATTCTGATGAATTCGCATACGTATTGCTAAGCACCTCTCGATCTCCGCCACACCTGCTAATTTTGATCAGTTATACGCGTCTCCGTTGTCATAGCAACCGCCATAAATATGGTTGATGAGGTATCTTAAAAGTAGTTGACTACGGTAGACAAATGTAGTCACTTTCACCTGTATATCCAGGGATATAATCTACAACGCTGAGTTGCTTACGCAGTGGCAATTCGCGGTGCAGTCGCCTGCCGCTAACCACGGGAATGACAAATTCGGAAATGTTTACCCAGCTGTTATTATTAGCATCGCGTCACTTCTCTAGGTCTTTAATAAGTACTTAATTTATTCGAATTATCTTTCATCAGCCGGGCAGGTAATCAATTCGACTTGGTGCTGGTTTTTGGCTGCTATTACAATAACTGCAAAATGCAATACAATATTTCGGGTAGACAATGTATACTTTGTCCACCCATACTATCAAAACGAAGAAATATGAGGCAAGTTTTCGGTAGCACACACTGTATATGAATATGAATAAATAATTGTGGGTGTAATTCAATATTGGTCGGGGCATTAGCCTGCATAGTAACTGTTTCACACAGTATCATTAATACATAATAAAATAATATGTTATAAAGATTGGAAAGTAATCCTACTTTTGATATTAGTATTCTAACTATGTCTATAAAACTAAAACTGTAAAAAATATTACTTTGTATCGAGCTTTAGAGTCATTACAAAAAAACCATATAGGTATTATATTACCATCAATATTTATTTATTTTTTTTTTTTTTTGGAAAGCCTGGAGGACGACATCTAAATTTCCTTAGCTAGCTACTACATCCGCTTGAAAAATAAATATTTTTTCACCGGCATTAAAATTCCCTGGTGAAATACGAGGTAGTGAAGGAACGTCACCTTAGTGTCATTATAGAAAATCCTCTAAACCCGTCGAACGTTACGGAAAGACATATAAGTAATCCTCAGAGGTTATCATCGGCCATTTCTTTCAATGGATTCTCCGTTCTCAAGGAAAAAGAAGTAATGCGGCAAATGACATTTTTTACGAGAGGAGAGGCGCTTAACATACATAATACATAGTTATTTATGTAACAAATGGAAAAAATACAGGTTTTCCTACGCGTCTCATTTATCTATTTTAGTGAACAAACAAGAACAAGTATTTCGAAAACCTAAATCAATGAAATGTTAAGGCGACAATTGTTTTTACAATAATGTATCAGATACAAAATCATTCTTGTATCTGGTACACGATTGCAAAGTCTACCTGATCTGCGAGCATAGTAGTATTATAGACTATAAAAATTCATATCATTCTTTTTAAATTCGATCAATGGAAAAAAGTTTGGTATAATTTTAAGTGTAAACACCTTGTAGTATTCCAATTTACTTGAACTAATAATCAAAGAAGACCAATAATAAACCTAAATTATGTACCAAATTTGGTTAATGCAAGACACAAATCCCATCACTATTATTTTTTACTTATCTGCTTTTTTCAGTGTGAGATTTTTTGGTTAGGCAAACTTAGTTTCAAAAATAACCCTTGAGTGATCCGTTTGGCGCAAGGGCTTATTTAACTAATCTTTATTTTTTCAGAAGTGTGACAAAAACCCAATAAAACTAAAGAAAAACTAAAATTATGCCACAAATAAATAGTTTCAGACAATACTTTTGAAAGTCTTCTGAAAAATGGTAATTTTTATCAAATTACGTAAGCCTAAATTGTAAACTGTTTCATTTTAGCAGGTAAAATTGCGAATCTGCGAACAATAAAGAGACATGAGGGTTGGAAATATAATACCGTAGCAGAAAATTATCTGGAACAATACCATCAAAACCAGAAAAAAAATTGTGAAAAATATTTTTGATGAACAAATTCAAAAGAATAACCATTCCAGTAACCGCCATCAATAACCAGCAATAAAGGGTGTCCCGAATATAAAAACCGATACAAAATTTTTCTACAAATACATTACAAAAATACAACTGCAATCAAATGCAAAACTATGTTACGAAATTACAAACGAAGGTAAAACTAAGGTTAGGTAAAAGCTTCTGTAACGTAATTTGTTTTTTTGTATCAGTATTAATGTGTGTAAGTAAACAACTGAAATTTCTCAGTTTTCCTTAAAACTGTAACGTGCGACAACATTGTAATCTATCACCTGCTATTGTTAACCTAACAGTATTGTGGCGGCTTATATATACTCTCTATACACCCTATACAGAGTAACTTATTTGTTTTTGTATATACAGGGTGTCCAAAAACTCTCCTGACAAACAAAGACCGGAGATTCCTCAGATAATTTTAAGACAATTTAACCCAATTCACCTAGTCCAAAAATGCTTCCTAAGGGAACTAGAGCTCTTTGAAGATGGCGCCTTGTAAGTAGTTTTGTTTAAATACCTCCAGAACGCTTCTACTTAGAAAAACAAAAACTGGTATACTTGTTTAGCCTTCAGAGATGAATCGATTCCATCAATGGCGAATTTCTAGTACCGGTCATAGGCGTCCGTTTTGGGTAGGTCAACGGTTATTTTAACGCATAACTTTTTTGTCTTTAACTTTTAAGCATTTGTGACACTAGATTATTAAATTTTCAGGTATTCTAGTATTAAAAGGTACTCTTACTTTAAGTCATTAGGATACACCGTTTTCTAGAAAAATGGATTTGAAAATTTTTCGTTTCTTCGTCATTAAAGTTCAATTTATATTTTTTGCACTAGTTGGCTCTGAACTGCCAACAAAAGTAAAACATACACAATTGATGGAATCGATTCATCTCTGAAGGCTAAACAAGCATACCAGTTTTTGTTTTTCTATGTAGAAGCGTTCTGGAGGTATTTAAACAAAACTATTTACAAGGCCCCATCTTCAAAGAGCTCTAGTTCCCTTGGGAAGCATTTTCGGACTAGGTGAATTGGGTTAAATTGTCTTAAAATTATCTGAGGAATCTCCGGTCTTCGTTTGTCAGGAGAGTTTCTGGACACCCTGTATTCATATTTTCATTAGTTCTGCACTCATATATTTCTGTACACACTGTATGACATATTTTAATGTCTTTCTTTATATAAATTCACTTTATCTTTTCCTTAGTTCTGTGTTTAAATTTCATGTCTGTTCTTAAGTGCTAAATGTAGATTTCATGTTTTGTAAATATTATATAAGTAGGTAGATGACCGGCGTTCCCATAAATTATCTCAGGGCTGCATGGTGAAAACTAAAAAACACACTTGTTTTTTAACAGACCCTTCTAGAAACTACCTACATTACGGGAACGACGGTCAGTCACAAATTTGTAGTCAGTCATAAACATCGACTCAACGCATAACATTGTGGGTGCTAACCAACCGCAAGCATTAATAACACAATACACTGTCCTTATTGAAATCACACCGCCCCACAACAGTTGGTGACCCCGACGTGATCGATAGTAGTATTGTGGCTAGTGCGTTTCGTTTTTTCAGTGCTTGTTTCATATTTGTGAATGTACGTAAACTAATATGGAACAATTTATACTAACCTGGTCATGGTTATGACATGCATGATAAAAGTCTCTGTCTATGAGACGTTTGTACGGTAAAAGCGTTTCGCAAGCAACATAACTGATTTTGAACACTTGTAACTATTCCACATTTTATGGTGTTGTGAAGAGAGCTCCAAGAAAATTATTCATAGAAAGTGTTTAGGTGTATTTGTAGTTGTTATGGACAAATACCTACCTGACGATCCTGACATGGCATGTGAACAATGTTGATACATATTCAAAACAGAGGAAAAAAAAGTTAAATAAAATATGTTTTTGTTTGCTACAATCCACATTAGGAACTAATGTAATAAATTGTAGCAATTGTACAATTAATATCTTCTATTAGCTTTCTTGATATTGACAAAAATGTTTTAATTGATATAGAGGAATTTCGGGTAATATGGAATACCGTTTATATTTAAATAGATTTTTTTTAGTAAATGCGTTATTTCTGTTTTAAACGACAATATGATTTGACATTAATGAGAAAATGAATAAGTTTCAACAATTTGAATTATAGAAAATTTCGGGTACCTAATATGAAACACATGGTGGGGTAATATGGAATATTAAGATTTTATTTTAAATGTATGCATTTAAGAGCAAATGTTATAAATGTATATGTCTTTTTCAACACCTGCCCACTCTTGGTGTGCCCAGCCATGAGTGCCATGACTGATCACACATTGGATCCACTTTTCTCTACGAACGTCACCTACAAATTTACCCCCACAGAAAAGACATTCTGCATCTGTGTTTGATACGGAATTGTTGCCCTCTGGACGAGAATATAGATCGTTTTCACCAGATGATTCCTCTATCCAACATCAATGCTGGAATCTGAAGATAAATGTTCGAAATTTTTTGTTTTTGTTGTTTTAAGTTGTTGTTGTTTTAACACTTCTTCTTGCGAGAAAAAACTTTCTTCATCACACTAGTCTTGGGACAGGCTTGCTGTTTTTTCTAATGAGAGACTGTTCAAGTTCCTCTTTATGAGGCGTTGATGTTATAATTTGTGCTTTTGCACTGGTCGTTGACCGGTTTTTTTGGATGGCAGTGAAAATAGATCACTTGGACGACATTTGTTCAGGCCACTAGTTGAAGGTTCTGGGTTAATGAAAGCTTCCCTCTGCTGATCTCTAATTATTTTTATTTTGATATTCTTGAGAACCGGCAGCTAAACTTTGTTCTAAAGGCTCTTCAATTAGGGTATTATGAAATACGTGATGGTAATATGGATGATACCATGCCACCTGTAATATTGTTGTTGACAAATTCGAAAATGAAAAGATTTTATGAAACTTGATAATATCCGATAACTTCTTATAGTTTTGTGCATCACTTATTTAATTTTTGTTGAACTGCCATTCTAAAACACACCTTATACGGTAAATTGTAAGCACTTCCCAAAAAATTTCCTGGTGAGCGACAAACAATGTTCCCTCGATTTTAAGGTTGTGATAATTAAATCTAGAATTTGATTCTGTACGTGCATAAACTTCTGATAATCAAAGCGGAATGGCGCTACTAGATATGCTAGAAAATATCATATTCCATATTACCCTCATATTCCTTATTACCCGAAACTCCTCTGCATCATAAAATTTATAGATATTGCAAATTTTTCTTTATTTTTTTTTGTCAAACTAGTGGGAAAAGAATCTCTTTTCCGACTAGTACGAAAAATATGAATCGATAATATTTATTATAAGAATCTTTTATACGCTTTTATTCACACATTTAATTTTCTTAAGTGGATAAACCGCGATTAAAATACGAATGCAATACAACATTTTATCCACAATCACAAGCTCAAGTGAGTTATGTTTAATTAAAGTGTAAGTTTTTACGTTTCTAAAAAACGAATTGAACGTCTGTTATAGGGTGACTGGATCAAATATTATACAGTGCGTCCCTAGTTTTTTCCTCATAAATCTTGCGAATACGGACTTTCCCAATAAGTGTCGCAAATTTCTTCCACGTGGATGCACTATTGGTGAATCAACTAAGCGAAACAAATGAGAAATCCCAGTAAATGCATTCAAGGTCTCTATTTTCAAACCGGCTACAGAAATGCACGACTACTAAATTAATTGGAATGTTGCAACCTTAAATAATATGAAGTTGCATGACCAGTGGTTTGGAAAAAAGCGTCTCAAGAGAGATGGAATGTCAAATTCACATAATATTTTTAACCAGTTTTTTTATACCTGTGAAAATGCACAAGCATGGCACATCATTAGTCAATAACAGCCAGTCCATCGTCTACAAAACGATTTACATAAATAACAAACAGAAATTCCAAGTTCTGCAAAAATTTGCTATGACCTAGGTGACAGTACCTAATAACTGTTCAATTCGCCGTAATCATTTAATTTTCAAATCAGAACTGAAACTGACTAAAACAATAATGTGAAATAATAAAAAAATATATAATACCTATGTAGTACCTCCAAAATTATATAAACATAAGTGCCTCATCATAACCTAGAGTACCTAGACATTAGTTTTATAAGCTTATTTCTATAAATCTATGTGCTATAGATTCTAATAGTGATGTAACAGTTGCCCTTTAAGTTTTAAGGTGTTCAAAATATATATAAAAAAAACAAAATTTAATTTGTAATTCCAAAGCATATATGACTAATAAGAAATATTTTATCATGTTTTATCTGAAAATTACATAATCATGTGAATATTTTTAAAATACTTTAGAGTTTATCAACGGCGATAGTTTAATTTTTAAATCAATATCTGTACCTAGCCAATGCAATGGTTTGAGTGCATTACATACAATATACAATAAAAACAAAAATAAAAGATGGACATGCAATACCACTTTGCCTTCACTAACGATTTTTGTTTAATTGTTGGTATGAGAAAATGTACAAAACTGTAAAATATGGAAGGAGCACATATATTACATACAATATACGCCACAACGGCTATTTAAATGAAGTTTTCAAACATGCAACTATATTTAAGACAGTCCGTTCATTTAATCGTTACAATCGGAGTCCTCTCAAATTCTTAAAATACTTTTTCGTCCTGTTCTATATTTTAAGAGCAAGTGAGGAAAATGACGTTTCTTATATCTTTTTACTTACCTCAAGAAGACTGGCTGAGTAATTTTGTAAATTGTGTTAAACAATGCTCGCTACTATTTCAAAAAGGCACTTTAAATAATCAATTCTATCCGTGGTTGCAAAATGTTCAATAAATACCGAAATTCCTTGGCAATGAATACGCCCTCCTCGATTTGACAGATGTCAAAACGCCCAAAAACAAGTAAATTTCGCACAAAACACGACACGTCAGTCTTTATTTTTGATTTGTACTGTTTTTGTGACTATGTAAATTCATATAAAAACAATAAATCTATGAAAATATTAGAAACACCTAAACTTCTTTCACAGAATTGGGTACCGCATACGACACAATTTATGAATGATAAATCAGAAAATACCCCTAGTTATCAACTCCAATGACGTCACCAGACACAACATATCTCGACCAGGCCGATAAAAATGTTAGAAGAAACTGAGCGCAATTAACGTTAATACCATGATAAAATAGATACCTCTAATCTACATAAAACAAGACTTGACGTAATATGTTATCAGGTAACTTACCATTGTAGTGTACAAGCAAAATATTTGAAATTTCACATTTTAACAATCGCACTACTTTATTACAATGGCAGACAATTCAAAAGTGTTAGTGGCGCCACCTTTATTAAAAAATGCAAACAAAGGAAACAATGTGGCAAACCTAAACGTAGCAAAATTCCCTTTCGAAAGGACAAAAAAAAACCAAAATAAATTAGTCATAACCTCAAACATGTGTGATTCCGGAGAGGATAAAAGACCTCAATTTGGAAACCGTTTTTTAACTGAGGAAGATAATGTCTTTGAACACAATGCTTGGTATGAAAAAACAAATAGTTTCTGCTTTATTTAAATGTTCTTTAAATTTTCGTTATTGTCATACTAGATACAGAAAGAAACCTAAATATGGGTCTCGTTATTTGATTGACAAATCAAAAGTTTATGATTTTAATGCTTGGTATGTGTCTTATAATAATATAGCTTTGATTTAGGAAAGAAATTAAAACATAATATTAATTTTTAAGGGATGACGTGGAGTGGAATGAAACTCAAGAAAAAGATGCTCAAAATAAAGTACAAGCAAATAGTCAGATTAAATTTACTCCAGACGTTATAGAGAAATATGAAAAGGAGGCTGATAAATATTGGGATGCTTTTTATGATATCCATACTAATAGATTTTTTAAAGATCGACACTGGTTGTTTACTGAATTTCCAGAGTTAACAGGTGATGAAGATAAGCCACAAACAATTTTTGAGATTGGAAGCGGGGTAGGAAACACTGTTTTCCCAATTTTACAATATTCCACAAATAAAAATTTATTTATTTATGGATCGGACTTTTCGTCAAAGGCTATAGACATTTTAAGAAGTTCAGAAGAATACGACGAAAAGCGGTGTAAAGCCTTTGTTTTGGATGCTACTGAAGAAAAATGGGATGTACCATTTGAAAAAAATAGTATAGACATTGTTATATTAATTTTTGTTTTGTCAGCAATTAACCCAACAAAGTAAGTGTCTTAAAAGTATATGTATCGTAAAATTTACACATATTTTTTTTCAGATTCTCAAATATCATTTCACAAATATACAAATACTTAAAACCCGGAGGGTTAGTAGTGTTTAGGGATTACGGTCGATATGACCTAGCACAACTAAGGTTTAAACCTGGTAGGAGCCTAGGCGAAAATTTTTATGTGAGAGGAGATGGAACAAGAGTCTATTTTTTTACACAAGGTAATATTTTTTCAATCGAAAAAGTTATAATAATAATTACCTAGACTTCAAATCATAAATAAAGACTAATCTGGAAATAGACTAGAACCCTTACAGGGTAATATATATATTTTTTTAAATTCACATCTAAAAATAATTATTGGATTATATTATTTGCAATTTTGAGGAAGTTCTCAAATATACACAATCTTAGGATCTAACAAAAAATATGTGATATATTTCTTGTACTTGCTTTACTGGTCTACAAATCTTTAATTTTTTATATAAAAGTAGTTTTTTAGTAGTATTTTAAAAATCATAATAAAAAAGTACAAGTAATTCTTATTTCTAACATCACTATTGTCCCAAATGCTCGCTACAGACTATGCGACTATGGATTTTTAATGAACAAGACCTCGCATATTACGAATCGCAAATACATGCATAGTCTGTAGCAAAGCAGAGCTGAATGCTTTGATGTACGTACTTATTTCTTCCTTTTGCTTCCTGCATTTTTCTTGGTTTTCCTTCCCTTCATCAACAATTTTAATTAATCTTAATCGTATCTTCCTTCTACAGTTATTTTTCCATCTTCAAAAGTTCCTACTTCCTACCCTACACAATTAAAAGTGGTTTCCTTTTGTCTTCTATCAGTGACATCATTCACTTTTACCTTTTTTATATTTTCTATTATCTTCTATTTTTTAAAGTACTGTATCCTCTGTTCTAAGCGAGTTATATTTTATTTAATGTCCATCCTTATATTATTAATTGATTATATTGTTTCATTTTCTTATTTTTTAATGTTTTTTGTGTTAATAGTCTTTTTTAATAATAATCACTTGTTTGTTTTCCATTCAACTTATCCTCTTTTTCTCTTACTTTATGCATGGTTAATCTATACCTGTATTATTTTTCTCTCTTCTGTTGTTATTCAATCGTTGATGTATTCCAAATTTTATGCAAAAATATCTAATACATTCAGAAGTAGACAACGCAAATTAATAAAACCTTTACATTGGAGAAATTGAGTGAGGAGAACTTCAAGGAGAACTTTTGATTTAAAAAAAGGTTTTCTTTCATGCTTATAAATATTTTTAAAATAAAATTGTTGTACTACTAATAGTTTTGCTTGAAATCGAACAATAGAGGATCTGAATGAAGCAATTTTAACATTAAACCTTTTCTGTTTATTTAAAAATATATAGATAAAAAATGGTTCGTTGCCCCACTGTATTCACTTTATTTGATGTAGGTTAAGGGCCTAAAACAATGCATTTTAACCTTAAGTGAGCATTATGTACTCAATGGGCAATAAACACAGTTCTACAGTTTGAATGATTTTGATTTTTTTAAATACTTAAAAAAAAACGGTGATTATTTCGAAAACTGTTACTCCTAACGACTTCAACAAGGTATACCTTTTTCAGATATAACAGGTAGGAGAATCAATTGTTTCAATAGTCAGATGGATACACTAAGCAGCAAGAAAGTTCTGCTATTTAAAAGAAACATAATATGATGTGCCATAGGTGGCACCCTCTACTAGTGACGTCAAAATTTCTCACCCGCAAAAACCTCTGGTTTACAAATTTTAAGTAAATATTTGAATTTTTTAAGAAGTTTTTTACAAATATCGAAAATAAAATTTTAACTTTGGTACCCTATATCTTTTTTATTAAGCGACTTGGGATATAGGTATGTTAGGTTAAATCGGTTTATTTTCACCTAAGAAATATGTGGTCTCATTTTTGCTACTTTATTTAAAATCACCCTGTATATAAATAATTATTGCTGCTTACAAATTATTATTTATCTATTTTTTATTTGTTCAAGAATATTAAACATTAAACTTTGTTAGACAAAACTGTTGAAAGAATAACATCCTCCATTTCTTCAAAATAAGTTCCTCTGTCATATTTATTATATTCTTCTAAGGAATCCAAAATTTATAATATATAATTCCGTTATTATTTATTCGTATTTATTGAAAGACTGAACAAAAACCGTGATATAATGAAAACCATAAAAATTGATAATGAAATGATTGTAATCACATCAACAGTAAATGGCAACGTTAAATTCGTTTAGGTTAGAAAACTAGTGAATTAAATAGTTCACGTGCTAAATCTCGCCTAACTTTTAAGGCTTGAAAGGACCCCGCACTTTTTTTATGGAAAAGTGGTTTCAGTCGCAAGGTTTAATTTTGAGTGGAAAAGGTAGTTCTCAACATCCCGAACAAAAAAGCTAATGGGCACAAAAAATCTACCGTCAGGATTTTGCGCTACAGCGCATACAAGGTCGGCACCTGGTTTTCAGGAATCGGATTATTTTTATTAAAAAAGAACGTGTTCAGTGACCGATTATGGAGACATGTATGCGTTGAGGTGTGTTGGAGTGAAAAAGTACTATATATACATATATATCACCCTTTTCTGTGTTCAAAACGAGATTCAAAAATGAGGATTCCGGTCATGAGGTCCCAAGAGAAAGAGAGAGAGGGAGTAAGAGAGGGATAGAGTAGATAAATACAAGGAATCTCGATGTAAATAAACAATCAAAAATGTGGAATATACTAGGGACAATGTTTATGAACGATTATATGTATATAAAAAAAATACACGAAACGAACTGTATACACGGAAGACCGGAATCCTCATTTTTTAATCTCGTTTTGAACACAAAAAAGGGTGATACATATGTATATATAGTACTTTTTCATTTTTTCACTCCAACACACCTCAACGCATGCGTGACTCCATAATCGGTCACTGAACACGCTCTTTTTTGATAAAAATAACCCGATTCCTGAAAACCCAGGTGCCGACCTTGTATGCGCAAAATCCTGACGGTAGATTTTTTTGTGCCCATTAGCTTTTTTGTTCGGGATGTTGAGAACTACCTTTTCCACCAAAAATTGCCTCGTTTCAGATACAGGGTGTGAAATTTAAAAAAAATATAGGGTTTTTAATAACATCTGAAGAGCCCTGATTGAAATTTTGTATATTTATAAAAACCATAGACATCTTAATTAATTTGATTTATTTTATCTACTCCAGTGGAGTCCAGGGGATCATTTCTGTTGATATTAATACGAAAAAATTTGAAATGTCACTCCTTAGGTTTCATATTTTTTCTAATTATGCGATTAAAAATACAACTTTTTTGTCTCTATACTCTGTTTGGTATCTTGCTTCGTTTTCGAGCAAAAAATTAATAACCCTTTCTATGCACATTCCTGAAGGAAGTAGAAAACAAAAATAGAACAAAGTAAAGAGACAAAAAAGTTGCACTTATTATAGCATAATTAGAAAAAGATATGAAACCTAAGGAAAAGCAGTGGCATCTCATATTTTTTTTTAATTTCAAAACTGTATATGCGAAACAAAGCGTATCTGGGCACAGGTGCATAGGAATTTTATTTATTTTTGTTCAAGGAAATCCTGATTTTTTTTGCAATATTAATGGGTTTTTTTACATTTAGTGCAGTATATAGTTTTACTATTCAGTTGCAATTTCCTAAATATTTTGATGAAAATTAATTATTCATTTGTTCATATGACAAAAGTCGTCTGAATTCTTGCCGCAACTATAAGACAAATTCCTCAAATATTATTCTCCACTTTTTAATGAAATACTGCTGAAAATAGAGAATAAAATTTATCACTGTCATTTTGAGGCAAATGGGAACAATAGGTTGTTATACTTTGTTAATCTAGATATTTTAATAGTCTATAAGGTTTCTAGCTCACTGATTTAAGTAGTATAACTGATTGTTATCCTTAGACCCAAAATGGCAGTTTGATTTTCTATTCCCAGTGTATATTTCAATAAAATAATCAAAAGTTGGGAATAATATTTGAGAATTTTTTCTTATTTTGTGTTTTATCATCATATATGTACGTGTCCCACTTTTCATGGAGCCACCCTAGTATCTCGCTCACCTGATATCCGAATACTTTGAAACGTTGGTGGTGAATATATACCTATAAAGTAAGTCTTTAGACGTAGCCTTATTTGATTATAGTCAGAGGCGTCCGATTCTAAGATGGAAACGGGGTCAATTTTTCAAAATACAAAAGTATTAGCGATTTTTTTAGAAGAAAATCAGTAAGATACTCTTAATCGGCACCTTTAGAAACTCCCTTGTACAAAGGTGTTTCAGATATGGGCCGTCAAAAAACAATTTTTCCAACTTAAAATAATTTGCATGTATATATAAAACATTCCATTTAATTTCCAGAGTTGTAATAATCCAGTGTTAGTACCTTCCAAATAAACACCAACTATAATTATGATTTTTTAAAAGTCCCTGGCATTTCCAGATTTCTTGAAATTTTCTGATAATTGAGGTTCTTTCTCCAGACCGATGTATATTGTTTAATATTCACTTGTTTCCTTTTTCAGACGAGGTCAAGTCATTATTCGAGGAAGCGGGATTCGAGGAAGTGGAGAACCGAGCGGATAGGCGTTTGCAGGTCAACAGAGGAAGGTTATTGAAAATGTATCGGGTGTGGATTCAGGGCAAATACAGGAAGCCCCGATAAAAAACACCGTCCTTCCATATATATATATATATATTACTTCTTTTATTAACTTTCATTACATAATTTAATTATGTTAATTAAAAATTACATTTACAAAATCAATGTTTAAAAAATAAATCCTCAGAGGTACGCTAGCAATTAAAATGAAAGTAAGCGATACACAATTTTTTGTACTTTATACAAAGTAAATAATTACTAATTACAAGTTAGTTCACTAAAAAAATAAAATAAAAAATTATACAATAGTAAAAAGTTAGACACAAACATAGATTTTACATGCATACTTCTAAAATATTTTAAAATACGTTCTGTGTATAATGGGGCAGTCAAAAATATTTTTCAAGGTGACTGTAAAAATAATCAGCCTTCACATCTTAAACATTAAACTGGATCGATTGATTCTTATAGGACCGAAATGACAATGGACGAAATCTACTTGAAAACTTTTCAAACACTCCATGATATACAATTTACAACATGTTAACGTTTCCACAGAAAAATATCTACACTCTGAAGTTTTTTGCCAAGAAAAGTTAAAAAAGGTCCCTTATTATGGAAAATATTTCCGCGGGATCATTCTTTTGTGTAAACGGACCCAAAGGTCTAATTAACACTTATTGTAACATTTTTATACCAAAAACCTATTTTTATTGCACAATTTTAACTTTTTTAAACTACTCTCATATTAATAAAATTACTTTTGCCACGATAAAAGTGTGAAATTGACAAATAAATTACCAAAAATGAGTATTTACCAATTTAATACTTGAGGTCGAATTAGCAATATTGTTTCCATAATTTAAACAGTTTTTATAAATATATACAATAAAAAAAATAATAAAAATTGAATATTTCCTTTTTTTAAATTTAATTAGGAATTTTGCCTCACTAAATAGAAAAAATAAATTATAAATAAAAATAAATATACAACCTCAACGAAGTTAATATTAAAATATCGATTTCCTTTCATTTGAACATATTTTTAAATAATTTATGTATATTATGTGGCAAAATACCCAATTATATAAAAATAACATTTTGTTATGTTAAAAATTAATATTGACGGAACCTGAAGCAGAACGGAACGTTCTGGGCTGAAATAAGGCTATCTTGGTGTAATCTTACGTTTGTAAGGCTTAAAAATCACATTTCACATGATTCTAGGTTATAGCAACGGATGCGCGAACTTTTCCCAAAACCCTGACAATCCTAGCTACACTATTCTCAAAAATGCTCGACGGCACGGAAATGGAAACAAAAAGTCTGGGAACGTAAATAAAAATACGTTAGGCATTTTTGAGGATATTTGACGTTTGTTGAACCGATACTTTAATTTATCAAGTATCCTGTTGGCTGGCGATTTTTTCACCGTACGCAGCGTGGACGCTTTCACAGACAAAACGGTACTGACTCTGCAAGAATAGAAAAACATGTACGAAACGTTAACCACATTCGGTGCTTAACATTCTGTTAATAGCACTGAGAAATACACTGCATTCAAAATAAGAATGTCTATTGATGATGACTGCATTTTCAAAATGCCCAGGTGTAAAAATTCTACTTTTAGGATCTGCTCTATAATGCTTTTGAAATGGTATAGGATGAATCGAGTCATCTTGTTAGAACTGTGTAGAAAATTTGGACGTTTCTGCTGTTTCAATTTTGAATATGTAAGCACTATTAGAGGTCCGTTTACTTGAGATCTCTGTTGATTAAGATGAGAGATGCTGGTGAGTCAGTCATAATGTCATTAATTTTAAGAGCAGATAGGGAACAATGAGTATAATGCGAATACGCGATTAAAAAAAAATGTATATTTACGCCGAAAAAAATATTTTCAAATCAGACCCCCGTTTCAGGCTGTCACCGACCGCTCACAGCCTTGGTCGTTTACAGCTCACAGTTCAACTCGATGTCGACCTGATGCGATGTTGCCAAGTTGAAATATTTTTATAGTACCTACCTACCTAGGTTTTAGATATCACAAATAAACGGTTGTACTGACTATTTTAGAATATCATTTTTTCTTGCTCAGTTTAACTTCAACCAATAATAATTTAAAATGTTAATATCCAATGAAATCAAATAATAATAATCAAATAATTCTATTAAAAATTGCAAGTAACGCAGTCCACTCAGATTTTGCGGTAGAAAATACGGTCCAATCAAACGATACCCGCACACTCCTGCCCATACGTTGCCAACAAATCGCCTCTGAAAGCTAAACCGACAAGTAGCGTGTGGATTTTCCTCTGAGCAAATGTGGCTGTTATGACTGCAAAGAAATTAGCTTAGTTACATTGTAATCACAAAACTCCAATCTAACTAATAAAATACTAAAAGTGCTAAATGGGGTAAATTTGAATAACGCTGAAGTGTTAGACGATATTATGTATGTAAACATGATGTGGCAACAATGTTTCCTCCGGAATTCGATTGTCCTATGGGTGTGTCATCAGAAACTTCGTAGCGCACCAGGAGCGTCGTGTTACTGATTTTTATAGGGTGATTTGTTTATATTTTTAAAGGTCGAGTAAAAAATTTGTTTTTCCATTTTCTGCCTTTATTAGACCTCCCGAATACGTGGTTAAAATTAATGACATTATGACTGACTCACCCTGTATTTACAAGATTAAAATATTTAGTTTTCCTTAAATGGTTCAAAAACTAAAAATATATCTGAGTTTTGCTTAAATCAGTTGTGTTACTCTTGGGACAACTTTTATCTAATTAAGCCCTCAAATATAAAAAAAATATAAAAAATTTGTTTCTTCCAAAATATCTCAAAAATTAATCAAGGCATTGACTGTAAAACTTTTGCAGTGCTGTTCTCTGGAAAATTTTAATATCAGAAAAAAAATCAAATGGTTTCATTCCTGAAAAATATATAAAAAATTAAATGAAGTTTTGAATTTCCATATCCTATTATATAAAAAGTTACTCTGAAGAAGTGTTTTCTTTATTGGTCTAACTTAAATAATAATATAAGAAAAAAATAAGAAACCAAGATTCCATTTGTCAAAAATATTTAAAAATTAAACAAAACACGACTGGAAATTTCAATATCAGAAAAAAAAAAAAAAAATATTAATTGCAAACACGGAATTCCAGGAAACAACTACTCTGCGGGCTAATGCCCCGACCAGCATTGAATTACACCTGGAAAACCTATAGCAACAGCTAGAGAGTCATTCGTCAGACGTCCACCAGACATATACGGGTTTCGAACTTATTAGCTCTCATCAGTATGCCATAGGTGAGGTATTCGACGAATAATCCTAGCTGCTTTCGTCTGTCTAACCCGACAGAAGGGACCATGAGTACGCGGTGTAGAACTAACTACATCCATCGGCCGTTCGCTACTCCATGCCGGACTGAAAATGTCACAGGCACGAAGCGTTCTACATGCTATAGACACCTTTGAAAGCTGTCGACCTTTATCGCGAACGGCGAGAAACGATATTTTGCAAACACGGAATTCCAGGAAACAACTACTCTGCGGGCTAATGCCCCGACCAGCATTGAATTACACCTGGAAAACCTATAGCAACAGCTAGAGAGTCATTCGTCAGACGTCCACCAGACATATACCGGTTTCGAGCTTATTAGCTCTCATCAGTATGCCATAGGTGAGGTATCCGACGAATAATCCTAGCTGCTTTCGTCTGTCTAACCCGACAGAAGGGACCAAGAGTACGCGGTGTAGAACTAACTACATCTATCGGCCGTTCGCTACTCCATGCCGGACTGAAAATGTCACAGGCACGAAGCGTTCTACATGCTATAGACACCTTTGAAAGCTGTCGACCTTTATCGCAAACGGCGAGAAACGATATTTTGCAAACACGGAATTCCAGGAAACAACTACTCTGCGGGCTAATGCCCCGACCAGCATTGAAAAAATATTAATTCTTAAAAAATATCTTCAAAATTTTACAAGAGATTGAATTGTAAAACTTATATATCCATGAAAAAGTACATAAAACGTGCCATGAAAAATAGTTCTCTTTATTGGTGTAACATCAATAATAAACTTCAGAAAAAAAATTAGACTTTAAATAATAAGGATTCCATTTTTTAAATTATTGGTTCAACTTCAATAACAAAAAAAAAAAAAATAAATAAATATAAAATCGAGTAATTGCATTCTTCAAAAAGCTACCTAACCACTTCAATGCTCCATTAATGTCGTAATTTTATTCTAATTTAAGTCATATCATACATCATTTTTGATAAATCCTCAATAGACATTCACATCTTGGACAGTGTATACCATAAATATTAAATTAAAATCGGCTAATATAAAAAACAAGAAAAAGATTTGCGAAATTACTGACAAGGTATAAAATAGAGAAAAATACCAAACTGATAAATTAACCCAAAGTAAAATTGTTAAGATTACTTACAGCATTCTGTATCATCATAGCACGTTGTTCCCTCATCGTTTTCACAATTTCTAGCGGATAAACTGGTTCCTCAGCCTCTATCAGACAAAGAGCGGTTTCCATGAGAACCAAGACCCCCGTCCTTCCTATACCGGCACTACAATGCACCACAACAGGGAAGTCGCCTTTCCTCGACTGACGAACCTGGTCGGTGAAACTTAGAAACTGTTGTGGGGATTCGGGCACTCCGTGGTCCGGCCAAGCAATGTACTGCATGTGTTTGATTTCCCTCGACTCATCGTTCTAAAAAGTAAAAGACAAAAATTATTGATATACGATCTAACAATTAAGTTTGTGAACTTGCCACTGTATGCTGACACTGGCAGCACTCGACTAGGAACATTGACACACCAAGATAAACATATTTGTACAGTACTGCCAATATAAGCGTAAAGTAACAAATTTGCAAACTTTACTATCAGATCTCTTAGTCAAACTTTAAAATTAAGGCTGGCTTCCCAGTACCTGAATAAGCTGTAAACCATTTTTCTCCTTTATAGACATATGGGTGGCACTTGCATTAAAGCTCCACCCTTAAAAGAGTCAACCATTCATAATATATTTTGAAAACATTAATAGAGTTCACTTAGTTCATTTTCTCACAAGGGCTGATTATAAAGTACCAGGACTTTTTGAAATGAATGGCAACGTTGCAACGGAGTGCGGTTGGTAGCATTGATTAGCATGACTCAGCCCAAGCCCTGCTGTTTTTTCGTTTTCCATAAGTTACAGCTGCTTTTGTAGAACGAGTTTTGCGTGTTTGGCGATTTTTCGATATTTTGCAAGATGAATTTAAACGTAATTCGTAGTTACAAGGGCAAATATAATTTATAATTATTGCATATATTTAGTCGGTCAGTGGCCGCGCGGTTTAAGGCGTCAGTACTTGAATCGAGGTGACTAGATCGCTGCGGGTTCGACCCCCGCTGCCGGTAGACCGTATATAAGCTATATTCGTGGAGTGGATTGGCACCCTCTCTGCGGGTATGGTAGGGTGGAATAATGTTGGCTTGGGTCAATGTGAGAGATTGATACCGGTTGATATTTGACTACCCCCCTAATTAATGAGGTTTTCCAGGTTTCCCTCA
This sequence comes from Monochamus saltuarius, assembly GCA_025584915.1. Lineage (NCBI taxonomy): Eukaryota > Metazoa > Arthropoda > Insecta > Coleoptera > Cerambycidae > Monochamus > Monochamus saltuarius. The sequence goes on along the minus strand of CM046727.1, from coordinate 15,066,460 downwards.
TTCCTGCACTGAATAGTGGTTAGGGTCTACCAACGTAAGTCGTTCCTGGGCGCAAATGCGGCCTGCTTAATAATAATATGCCGCCCCCTCTCCCGCACAAGTCTCCGACTTCTGGGCTAATCCCTGCGATTAGAATGAGGGGTAGAGATATTATTATTATTTATTATATTATTTTCATGACACAAGAAACCGTGAGATTCCGAACAAAAATGAAAAAACACTGTTTTAAATCTGGCCTACCTTAACATCGACGAGGACAAAATCCCTGAAGACAAAACTCTCCGACGGATCAGTCTCCTCGCTGACACACTTGACTATCGCGTTCTGCATCGTGAGGACCTCCCCCACATTCGGCCAATACTTATGGCACTTCGCTCTGCCCCTCTCGACTAGCGTCGTCAGCATCACTATCAGATTGCACCCTTCTTCCAAAATCATCTGCCAGAAGTCTTCGGTGGTGGACGGCAAAGGACCCTGAGTGGCGATGTAGCGATTCTCTATTTCGGTGTTAGATATCGCCATGTTGACGTAGTTAGCATTAATGTAGTCGCCATTCGGGGCGTTTTTAAGGATCACTCTCGTTGTGTCATCTGTAGACAAAGCAGGAAAGTAAGTCAAAACCTTGTGTTATACGCAAACAAAAAGTTTTGGAACTGCTGTTATATAACATTAATACCAATCCTGTGCACTCATAAAATAATTAAAGAATTAAAATTTTATGTAATAATTAAGAACTCGTAAGTGAAAACGTCAGCGGTTCCAAATTTTTTTATTATCTGTCAAAATTTTGGAACTACTGATTCACAACACTACCACTAATCTTCTTGATGAAACACTTATGTAACACAATAATTAAGAATTCTTAAATAAAAACATACTGTTGCAACTGCTGAAACACAAAATTAATACTAATTCTCTTGATCGATACTTGTGTTTTGTTATAGCTGTTATAAAACAATGGAAAATTAAAGTTTTGTACTATAATTAAGAATTTTTAGGTGGAAAGGTATTTATATCTTCTATATCAGCGGTTCCAAAACTTTTATATGCCCACAAAAAGTTTTGGAAATAGAATTACCACAAATCTTCTTGTGGAAAGGGTTCTATGGCTTTAGGGTTTAGCAGTAATAAAATAATGTGAAAGTGTTAGTGAGTATCACACATCTTCTATGTCTGTAGTTCAAAAACCTTATTTGCCAAGAAAATGTTTTGAAATTGTTGATATACCAAATTACCACTATTACTTCAAGTTTCGGCTGTAATTAAATAATGGAAAAATTCAAATTTTGTACAATAATTAACAATTCTTAAGTACAAATTTACTCATCTATGTCAGCAGTTCCAAACCTGAAAATGTGCACCAGCCTTTGCAAAACATTTATTTTATGGCAATATTTTGTGACTTGATATACAAAATTGACAATAATTTCAATGGCTTCAAAACGTTTTAATACATGATCTGCAACTAAATTTCCTGGCCAAAACTCCCTGTTTTGTTGTTATAAAACAATGCAAAACCCAAATAACTAAAAATTTATTAACTAGAATGCCTTCTCATTTCACTGAACGCCACTCATCTTCTAGGTCTGCAATTCCAAAACTTTTTATTATACCCTAACAAAAAGTTTTGAAACTGCTGAAATATAAAATTATCAATAACTTTTTAAGTTTTGACTCATAAAATAATACAAAATCAAAAATTTTGTAAAATAATTATTAATTCTAAAGTAAAAATTTATTAATTTTCCATGTCAGTAGTTCCAAAACTTTAAATAAAAAAAAAGTTGCTGTTATACAAAATTTTCTTGTGGAAATTATAAGGTTACACTTTACGCGCTCATAAAATAAAACAAGTGAAAATGTACAACAGCGGTTCCAAAACTTTTTGTTATAACGTTGTGGAACTACTAATGCACAAATTTAACACTAATCTTGATTGAAACGTTTTTGCAGCACAATAATTAAGAATTTTTAAAGGAAAACATAACAGCACACTACAGCACAAATGACGTAGTCACAATTAAAAAATAAGTTATTACAGTGTCAATATCAAATGTCAAATTCTGACATGGCATGATGTGCATGTTTCCAAATACTAACGTCAGTGTCGCCACACTACATCACATTACAGAATTGTATATTGAAATTCAGGTGATTTCGACAGATAAGTATTACAAAGGCAACGTGATTTAGCAGACGATGATAAAATGTGAAAATGTGCAACAGCGGTTCTAAAACTTTTTATCATAAGTCAATGTTTTGGAACTACTAATCCATAAATTTAACACAAATTTTCTTGGTTGTAATACTTCTGCAACACAATAATTAAGAATTTTTAAAGGAAAAAATACTTCTGCATCAGCTGTTCTAAAAATTTGTATTATTTCAATAAAAAGTTTTGAAACTGCTGATACACAAAGTTTAGGTGTAAAAATGTACCGGATAAATAAAAATTAAAAAATGATTATCAATTTATGAACTACTTACAAGGCGAAATATCTCTGTATCTGTTCTTATTGACGTTTTGTGGTTTGGCCGCTTCATCACAGGTCATGTCGGGGTGTTTTCTGTACAACATTTCGTATCTAGCAACTAAAGCACCACTGGCTAAACCGTCCGCCAGTAGGAGCATGCTCTGTTGTATAGCGTTTCCCGGAGAAGGCGGTCTCAGTTCTCCCACGGGAACGTACTGATATGGGGGTTCTTCGAATTCTTCAAGGCCTTGGTAGTGAGCATTAGGTTTCACGGTTAACACAAGTTTCCCTGCAAAGAGAAAACGGACACGGCTTCTTTATACACAATGCAAGTTTTGTAATGTTACAAAAAAAGAAATCATTTGTAATGTTGTTAACAATAACCACCATACATTTTGATAAAACGTTTTGTTTATAATGGACAAAATCAGTTGATAAATTTTTCTAGTACTTCAAAGAACAAAACAAAGTTTTTATAAAATCTAAGATTACTTTAATTACCGTCACGATGTTTCATCCCTACAAGATATTAAATGATTAGAATATTGTTAAATAATTGAGAATTACTTGCTGCAGTACACTTATATGTACCTAATTAAAAGTACAGACTGGTCATTAAATTATATGGTTTCACAACAAAACTACAATATTTAAACAACCTAATAACTTACTTTATTAAAATATAGGGCAGTTCAATTCTTTGTCATATTTGTTTAAACTTTAAATCCACGAATTTCATTAATCAAAATAAACAAATAGTGATTATTTTAAAACTAATTATAGCAATTCCTGCTCGTTAAAATATTACAATGAATTTATTGAAATTATAACTCAGTGTCTTTTTAATTTGCTTCTCTATAATAAGTTTGTCGTAATAGATTTTCCCTTCAACAAACAATGTGGTATAACAGAGTTGTTTGGTATACCCTTAAATACCATTTTTTCATCAATAGATGCAAGTCAACTTGACCATCCTCACTTGTACACTTCGTGTTACGTTAACCGCACTATAATCGTATGACTTCTCTTACATCTTCCTGCTTTGCATGCCTCGTATCTCTTATCGCCTGATTCTATTTGAACGTAAGCGATTACTTTTGAACTTTCTTCAGTAGAATCAGTAGAGCTGTCACCTTACTGTCAAATCACTTTAAAAATGGCGGCTGTAGGACAAACAACTTGAAACTTGACATATAATAAGTAGAAATTTGTGCTTTTGTGTAGAACTGTCAACTGGTGTTTGCTCTTTGTATTTTATGCCTATTTCATAATACCATGGATAATTTAGACTATTATAGTGGTTATGTTTTGTTGTGTTACACAAATCCGCACTGTTTGTCTTACAGACGCCATTTTTAAAGTGATTTGACAGCAAGGTGACATTACGTTGGATTGCTCTGTAATACATTAAAATCAGAATAAGCATAAAAAAATAATTTAATAATTTTTACCAATTATTGTACAAATATTTTTAAAAATTATTAATTGTTCCTGGACAGTTTGTGGAATTTAGTTTCATCCAACTTGAATTGCGATTTTATTTAGGTAAATAGTAAATTTAATTATTATAAACTAAATTAGTGACACAAATAAGAAACAACACTAAAACGGCCTTCACCTCTGTGTCGTCATGTAGAACTTTTGAAGACACAGGAAAACAGACTCAAATGAGCTTTGGAATATTCCGCCTTTAATGTATTAAACAGAAATTTGAACTGTTAACTTTTTAGCTGCGCCAATTACAGCCATTACATTAATATAGGCGCTTGATTGCTGCAGTTGGGCATTTATTATGGGACTAAACTAAATACTCTGATTTCATATTCATTACACCGGATGTTTATAAAAATGTGAATTTAAACTGTTTGTTTCTGTTATTATTTGGCGGTTCTGCAGCGTTTCATTGAGTAGTCATTAATAGCAAAGTTACTTATCTAAATATGGTAGGTCAAGATTCACTGTTATCGGATTATTATTCATGTATAATGTTTGTATTACTGTCAGTATTTAAATACGAAAAACTTTTCAGTCGTCATGTTACAACGTACAAAACGTACTCACCTGAGTCTGTTGCCCTTGCGTCTTGAATAAGCTTAACGACGTCTTGGTGAAGCGCATGAGAAACATCAGAACCATTGATTTGGACCAACTGATCACCCTCGGAAAGCCTCGGCGTCCCCTTATCCGCGGGGGTGTTCGGGGCCACTCGAGACACCAAAATAGGAACAGCGGTATCCGTTCCACCTAGAAATCATCACAAAATATTATAAATAAACGTGATAAATATTCCGAAATATAAAAGAACGAGCAGACACTCATACAAAAATCAGTTAAATAAAACCCTACTTCTACCACTACCTTTGACGTTAAAACCATATTTTCCGTCCTCATCGGGGTAGAGAATAATCGTCACCAGCCCATCTTCTATTATTTGTGAGCTAGGGGAATGGCTGATGCTGTAAGGCGGAGTGTCGTACAGTCCATTCGATGTAGGAGAGGGTGGCTCTTCGTCGGCATAACTTATAACCCTGCCTGCGATACCAGGCGAGAACGGACCTTCTAGGGTCTTTTCTAGAAAACCGCCATCACTGAAATGTGGAAAATAACCTTCAAATCTGAGTGAAGAGCAAAAACGTGCCATAAATTTTGTATATGCGGCTTAGCGATTGCGATTTATAAAATTGCACGATTCGCTTACTCATCTGATATGTGTGAGTCCTCCGTCCAGGCTTTCTTAGGCTCCTTAGTGCCTAGGGAAGTGACTTTGTGGGCGTATGGCCCCGGTGGTCTGGCAGGTGCTGTCAAAACTTTTCCTTTATCCTCTAAAGCAGGAGGAGGGGGAACCGACTGCCGAATCTTAAATAACGAGCGAAAAAATTATGTTAGCACTTATGACAGTGGTAAATTTGTTTTGGCCTACATCAGAATTGGTTTGATATTTGCCAGGAATCGTGTGGAGTTTATGCAAATCGAATTTAGCGTTTCTGAATTCAATTCACAGACTCCCTGATTCAGAACCATTTTTATTTAAAGTCCGTGTAAAAAAACTGAATAAGACACACATTTAATACCACAGTGCAGAAAAATATCTACATTTTTTTTCTTAAAAGAAACAAAAGAAATCATCAAAATTTAATTGATGATGTCTACCAGTAGTACTATTTCACAGAATTTATATCAATTTTCAAGTAAAGCACAAATGAATCGGTTTAATGAATGACTTATACTTTCTATGGAAAATGATAACAATTTTTAAAAGTGAATGAATAGTACCTCGGAATAAAACAGGAAATCACATAACATGATCTGAAAAAAAAAGATAAGCATTCTTTTGCAGACCAAATATTTGTTATTAGTGCAAATATTGTGAAATTTTAATGAAATAACAGGGAAAAACCATGATCTAAACTGTGCACACATTTCCTTTATTTAATTTAATGGATTTCTTTGAATTTCCTGAAAATTCCTCCAAATTTGATCAGAAATAAAAAAGACAGAGAAGCTGCTTTATACATCAGTCAACATTTAAAGGAACTAGACCTGTAAATTATTTTGAATAGAAGCTTGTATGTTGTTATTTTCAGAAAAAATTATCGAATGTACCATATTTATTATCTTAAATATTGTGTAAAATTAATGAAAATTACTTAAAACTATTATAAAACATTATAATCTTGTATCTCGAAAAATTAAGGGATAGATAGAAATTTGTTAGTGGAAATATATTGCATAATAAAACAATGTGTAAATACAAAAAAGTTAAAAAGCAATTATTTTTTTCATCGAGTTCATCTACAGTAGAACCTCGTTAATCCAAATAATTTTGAACCAGAGCACATTCAGATCATCTAGAGACTGCAAAAATACACTTACGAGTATAACTTTTATTCCGGATAATAATCTAAACAATTGAATAAAAAATTGCAATTTAAGCCTATTTTCAGTTAAGAGCTATTTTCAAAATATATTGATGATTACGTTTCGCATGACAAATCAGGTTTTTGAGTATGTCTCGGCTTACTTTCGATTATCTAAGAAACAAAACCTATTCGGATTATCAAAATTATACTGTATATACAAAACAATATATTTACAAAATAATAATAATAAAATTGGGTAAAGAAATTGCTATGAACATTTCCTAAACAGTATCTAGGTGTTTGTGTGTGTATAGTTTCACTCGATAAATTGAGAACATTAGAAAACAAAAATTTGTTAGTCACAATAAAATCCTTGATCCTTTGTAATTGCGAAAAATTAATTTGGGGTAAAATACTATCCAATGCATCAAACTACATAAAAAAATTGTTGTTCATAGAAATTTCTCTGTGATTTCAGAATTAATGACACAGCATGCATTGTATAGGGTGCTCGAGCACACAAACTGGGACTTACCAAGTGCTTACTAGGAGATCTAACAAATTTTCTCTCTAATATCCCTCTTTGCCTAACCTCAGATACTGTTTGGAACTCAGTGCGGCCGGAATATGTGAACTTAGAACCTAATGATAGGGGGAATTTTCTTCTTACCCTTGGCGAGTGCAATCTAAAGAACGTGTGGTGTTCGACGCACGCCTTCCACAGCGTCTTGCACGACCTGTACGTTTCCATGTTGAAGCCCAACAAAGTATCGTAAGTTTCGGACTAAAACGACAGAAGAATGCGTTAGATTCGCAGGTGTGGATACCGTAAACAAAGGTCTGCAATTTCACTTAAATTTACCAATATGCATTTCTTGCGAACGAAACAGCAAAAATTATACGATTTTGTTATCTGTTTCAACTTCTTTATAATTATAATTCTGTTAATTTTTGAACTTGTCTCAAATTCAGAAGATATTATACAGGAAGTAAAGCAAAACTATACTTTGGTTCCGCAATTAAAAATGATATAAATTAATTAAACCACAATTTTTACAAGCTGTTAATCTTGTAAAATCATTTATTTTTTATTATCTGCTAATAAATATTATGTTCCATTCATTACAGACAGACAATGTGTATTAGAGAATTCGAGAATTAAACAGGGTGATTCCCAAATTATCTAAAAATTTGGGAATAGATGCAACACGAAAAATTAAGTCAATATTGTAAAAATATATAAAATCCTTATTTTTTCCGAGTAAAAAATTACTGAATTTGTTGTATTTTAAACCTTTACATCGCTGGGCTACTGTTAGCCAGGCGATATATTGAAATTGGATTACTTATAGCAAGTATTAACGTTTTTGTGATGCGAGTATTTACATTAGTAACTCGCAGTTGATGAATATCGTTTTAATTTATGGTGAAGTGAAAATGCTTTAGCAGAACGATTTCCCTGTAAACATGTGCCAAATGCAGCTACTTTTACAACAGTGTGCAGTGAGTGCAAGTGTACGAGAGCATGATACGGGTAATTTGAAACCGAATTGCGGAACAGATGGAGGTCCAGGGTGTTCACGGCGTATTGCTGCAGCGTGAAGTATCATACACGAGGCTCATTTATATCCGTACCACGTACAGCATTAATACCAAGGTATTGGAGGACCGGTACCATAGTCGTCACGATTTCCAAAACATTTGACTTCGTTTTGTGGGAAGATTTAAAAAATAAAGTATATTGCACCGAAATGGACACTATTCATGATTTATGCAAATATATCATAGCTGCTGCAAATAACTTACCAGTTCAAAGCAGGCAAAAAGCAGAAACATTTGTGTTAGTTTATAGAAACTGTGTAAGATGGGCCCAAAATTTTGTTGTTGTAACATCAGATATGTCAAACTATTTTATTAATTAAAACCACAAATTAATTCTATTAATAATTAATAACAATAGCGGAAAAAGAAATTGAATTTGCTGTATAAAATAGGTGTTATAATTTATTTCTTGGGAATTTCTTTCAATTTTTTGTCCGGTCGCCGATTGTATGCTTTGCCTTATATAAAGTGCCGTGCAGAAGTGTATTTTTAAATAATTTTTGAAATGCCCTTTTTAATTTTTTTATTTTTACAAAATTGTATTTGTAAGACTTCCCTGTATCTACATTAAAAAAATTTTTTTTAGATAACTTCTGTCGGTGAATGGTGCAGTGGACTTTTTTAACAAACATATCTACTACAAGTGATTACTTAATTTTTTGAACCCACTAAAATGATGCGCTCATGGAATCCTCGCAGCACACCTTACCCATCTCTAGGATTGACATGTAGAAATGGCGTCACTATCTATAATGTCGACACCAGAATATATTAAACACCAGCGTAAATATTCAAATTTTCACTATAACAAATTCCCCACTGCAGATTAGATATATAGAAAGGAATCGGCAAAATTTCAAAAATCACTTTTCATAACTGATAACTGCAGCAAAAAATGGAAATTCATATTTCTCCCACTGTGTATTTTATTAATGTGCAAGAAGCTACAAATATATTTTTTCTACATATAACTAAAGTAAAAACAAAGAAATATCTAAATTTTCCCAAAATTTTTAACAAAAAATATACAGGGTGATTCAGTTATAATGTCATTAATTTTAAGAGAAGACAAGGAAAATGAATATAATACAAATTCGCGATTTAAAAAAAACTACACCGAAAAAAATATTTTCAAACCATTATTTAGACCCCCTTTTCAGACTGTCACTGACCGCTGGCAGCAGCTCAACTCGATGTCGGCCTGACGCGACGTTGCCAAATTTAAGTATTTTCCTATAGTACATATTGTAATATGTAATTAATGCTATGAGTTATTTTTTAAAAGTTTGCAGTACCAATTCCCGTTTAATATGTTACCGGCAGAATAAGTCAAACATTGTTTGGGTCCGTTTTCCTATGCAGACGACCCACCGTCAAACTGCATCTGGAACAGATGCACATAGCTCAACTTCTCTCCTTTCTTCATCAGTTATCATTTTTGAGTGGTAGAGGTTGATGAATTTCATGTGTTTGTATTGCCAGTGTAGTTTACAATTATTAATAAAATTTGCTATTTGAATAGATAAAAATGCAATTCAAGTTGGGTAAAGTGAAGTAGTGAAAGACCGCAATTGTCCTCTGCTGAACAGAGCCGTGGAAAAATGTATAAGACATTTTAATAGACATGTGTGTCTGTGCTTTCCGTGTGCGTATGTGTTATTAAGTACCTACTGATGCGATTTTCACTATTTAGGAACATCAACGTAAAAGCTCAACTTGATTCTGCTTTCAAGAACATAACAAAAAAGTGACAAAAAAATAGGAATGTTTTTAATGTTTTCTCCAAAATTATTTACTGCATGAAACTTTGTGAAGCTTTTGAACTTGCATTACGAGGGTATGGCAAATGAATTTTACATCACAACTTGACAAAATTCTTAATGGATACCTTAAAAATAAAAATGCAACAATTTTTAAAGGTACCTCAAAGAATATACAAAATGCATACATTGTAGATTGTAAACAAGTTTGTCATTAGAAAAAAAAATGTATCACTTCAGTACCAAACATGCTGTTATTATGTGGTCCAGAGTGGCAACGCTGTTGAATTTTTATATACCTTCAATACTTGTACGTGTCATCAGGAAATTTGTAGCATACCAGAACCGTCATGTTATCGATTGCTATAGGGTGATTTGTTTATCTTTTGAAAGGTCAAGTAAAAATTTTATTAGGCCTTCTGAATACGTGGTCAAAATTAATGACATTATGACTGAATCACCCTGTATAGGAAAAATAAAATGTTTGCTTTATAGGAAAAAAACTTAAGAAGTTTTAGAAAAAAAACATAGTCTTTAGCTACTTAAAAAATCTGTAATAACTTTTGTTGAAATATATGAAAACAAAGAAACCTTTTGTAAACAAAATTGCATTATTTTTACGAAAGACCTGTCCTTGTATCGCCATTTGTTTCCGAACACTCAATATCATAGAACTGAAATAAATTACAGCATGGAATAACTTACCAATTCTCTCCTAAGCTGTATAAAAAACTGCTTCCTCTTGAACGATATCTTCATGATCTTCGACCAGGAGAACACATTTATCCTTATATTATTCTGAAACACCACAAGCCCTATATGCGTCACCCCTAACTGCAACTCCTTATTCGCGTTGTCCTTCGCCTTGTGCAGTTCCACGCCGTACATTTCGATCTTCTTGGCGTGGTCCAGGAAATTGAATTCCGCATCGGCAGGTAATTGACCCCTACGAAAAATCCATTCACATTGTTTATGAGATTTTGCAACAAACTCTTTTCTTACTTGTGTAGCTTGTGGAGTTCCGATATCTTTCTTTCAATCTCTTCCGTTTGGCCCGGAACCAGTTGCATGTTTGATAAATAGTTTGGTCCATGCTCCTCGGGCTGATAATCCCCTAATTCGGCTGAAAAAAATAGTAGCATTAAAAGGTATTTACAAAGAAATTAGTTATTTCATTTGATGGCAGCATTAAGTTGATCTGAAAACCATTATCAATAAACGATATAGAGGCTTTCATTATCGTACACCTAATTTCAAGTGCAATTATAAAATAATTGAATTCATGTACAGTACAACCTCGTTAATCCGAATAATTTTGAACCACAGCACATTCAGATTATCAACTGTAAAAATATGCTTAATGAAAATAAATTTTACGAGACCCTTTATTCTGGATAATAAATATGTATAAAAAAATTTGAAGATTTTCAGTTATGTGCTGTTTTTAAAAGAAATTAGCGGCTTATGATATTGATGGTTAAGTTTGGCACGACAAATTAGGTTTTTGAGCATGTCTTTCAGAAAATAGTAAAACTTGAATTATGGAATAGCCGGTCAAAATTCAGCCTTAACATTCGTATGTATGCACAGCATTTCCCTGCCAGGTTTGATCGTTATTTCCTTTTATCAAGTCAGATAAAATTTAGTTTTTCACATTTCTTTAAATAACCATTTCCAATTAGGAGTATGATCACAAAAGTACTCTGTATAAATAGTCAAGAACTGATTTAGTGTTAATAATGCCAGCAGCATTAAATGGTGCTTACAAAGCAATTATTCATTTAATTTGACGGCAGACATTAAGCCCATTCGAAAATTTGATTTATTGCTAAATAACGTTTAGAAATAATGAGAACATAAAATTCAAGTTTAAGGAAATATTGTGGCGATTAATTTTCAAGGTAATCTAAAACTCAATATCATTGACAGCTATCAATTTATAGGTCCTTGGAGGAATTAATAACATTAAATAAGGAATTTAGACATTTTTATCGCCGTTATAATCCTTGAACCGGGGCAACAAAATTATTCAATGTACTTATAAAATTGTTAATTTCATTTTAAATTTAACGTTTTTTTTTTATTTATATTAATTAAATAAAAACGGGTCTACTCCTTAAAATGATTAAATAGAGGAAGCAAAAAACAGATAAATGAATTGCAATAAATATTTAACAGACTGATTTATTTGTTTTGTATAATTTAAACAGTAAGACATAAATTAATGGCTTCCTTATCTAATGATTGTGTACAAAGAGGTACATTTTACATCCTACATTATGTTTATACTGCTTAAAAATTTCACTTTAATCTTCTTGAATGCATAGGAAATTAAGATTTTTGCAAGGACTGATTTAAACTGATACAGGATTTTGAATTACAAGTTAAAATTAGGTCAAGATTATGTTATTAAAGAATTTTAAGCTACCAGAATTTGATATAATTATCTTAATTATCAACAAATCAGTGATGATAAAAGTGTGCAAATTGGAAACAAATTTCAATTGTATTTAATATTCTTGAAAGGGTGTACAAATTAATAAATATTCCAATACATTTTTTATTGATTGTACCAGTATCTAATAAATAGTATAGGTAATAAATAATGTTCAAAATTAACTACGTACGTGAATCATAACTAATATCACAATGATACATCTGGCATTAGAATTAAATTTAATTCAACATGTGTTTTATTGCCTCTTACTAAATCTTTAACTATAATTTAAATTTAATTTTTAATTATAACTTGGGTTATATATAGTTGAGCAACAACAAGCAAAGTACTTACATTGTACAGTATAACTAGCTAAAAGGATGGCAGTGCTGGGAGGTAAATGAAGTCTTTCCTCCAAAATGTCCCTCCGTAATTGTAAATAGAATTGATATCTGGTGTATTCTTCTTGTAGTTTACTTGGATCGGATACATAAAATTTAACCCTAAAATATAAAGAACACTGGCAGTTTCCTAGCTGCTTCTTGATTGACTTGGACGGATCTAACCAACGCTGAAAAAGACACATCTTTATTCCATCGTATAGGTACAGCAAATGTCATTATACAGGGTGTTTCAAAACAAAGGCGAAAAATTTCAGGGGGTGATCCCTTGTTGAAAATAAAAGGTAGTTTGTTATATAAACGTTGGGTCACAAGTCAACCATTAGGGAGATATCGCGTTGCAAAGATGGCGGAAAAAGAGTGTTTTTATTGTTTTTCTCGGAAATGAAAAGTGTGGAAAGGGTTGAAATAAACTACCCCTTTCAGTTTTTTTAACTATACTTTCAAAAAATTTCCGTAACGACGTAGAAAAAAATAAATTAGGTTGAGCCGATTCATTTAGAAACTTTTTTCTCTCTTATACTTTTTTGAAAAAATTAACTGTTTCGACGTTAAAATGTAAAGTATTGCACGTCGGGAAGAGGCAGTTTTACTACACCCATTATTAGGAAAACCTAGTTGGCTGCTGTCAATTTCCGGATGTTTCCATTGTTGCTTTGACAGATAGCAAATGGTTTATACTTCCCGGTGTCGGCCTGTATCAAAACTTCTTTTTTTGAACTTTCCGGATTCATATAGCTTTCGATGACTCTTAGAAAATATACTGTGATGAGGAATTCTACGATTAGGATACGCTTCTGCATAAAGGCGACAAGCTTGTAAGGAATTTCCATTTGCCCGGCCATACATAAAGTGCATGTCTGTCATTTCTGCATTTATGAAAATAATCATTTTTGTTGTATTAACTTAGTATTGAATCCCAACGTACTCCGCAGTCAAACACATCACACAACGAAAGGCAAATTATCCCGTAAACCACTCTCAAAATGTTAAAATAGTACAAACCATTTGCTATCTGTCAAAGCAACAATGGAAACATCCGGAAATTGACAGCAGCCAACTAGTTTTTCTTAATAATAGGTGAAGTATAACTGCCTATTCCCGACGTGCAATACTTTACATTTTATTTTTTAACGTCGAAACAGTTAATTTTATCAAAACATTATAAGAGAGAAAAAAGTTTCTAAATGAATCAGCTTAACCTAATTTATTTTTTTCTACATCGTTAAGGAAGTGTTTTGAAAGTATAGTTAAAACAACTGAAAGGGGTAGTTTATTTCAACCCTTTCTAATTATTTTCAAAAAGTGAAAAAATATGTCACAAGTGTCTTTTGATCATGGTAACACTTCCACAAAATTTTACAATTCGCTTTCCGAGAAAAACAATAAAAACACTCTTTTTTCCGCCATCTTTGCAACGCGATATCTCCCTAATGGTTGACTTGCGACCCAACGTTTATACAACAAACTACCTTTTATTTTCAACAAGAAATCACCCCCTGAAATTTTAGTGTCGCTTTTTACGATATTTAGTATGGAGGAGCTTCTGAGGTAGTCAAAAATACATTTTTTCTGATGTCAGATTATAAAATTATATCATTCGTGGCTGACAGACGTGTGTTCAATTGCTCTTGAGTTTTTTGTATTGTTTTGGTGGGTAAATTGTAATAATTTACTTTTAATCTGTGAGGAATAGTATTCAAGTATTCCTATCTCATCGTGTATGTGTGCATTTTATAATGTAGTGTCAATACAATGGCTAATAGTAATTGTGAAAACTGCAAGACTGCTATTTCAAATAAACCGGCGTTTCTTGCTCTGGTTTTTGTGCGGCTTCATATCATGCCAGCTGTGTTGGAATTTCTTCTGACACATTAAAACATTTGAAAACGCCAGGGTTGTACTGGTTTTGTGAAACATGTGACAAAATAAAGACTGATTTTACTAAATTTATTCAGGATACCTTGGAACATAAAATTTATGATATGATGAAAAATGTTGAAGAAATGTTTTCAAAAACTAAGGATGAAGTTATTAATGTTGAATCTAAAATTTGATGAAATTAGTCTTTCCAAACATGTAGAAGCTAAATCCCTGTCATACTCAAAGGTTGTCTCTAAAACAGCTATGATCGTTGTTAAGCCAAAAGATATCAATAAAAAAATGCTAAAACTAAAGCTGATATTGTGAAGAGTAGATATTGATCCTATAGACTAAAATATTTCTGTATCAAGAGTAAAGAATGTTAGCAATTGCAACAACAGTGATGGAGCTGGAAAGTTCCATGAATTAGCTCGACATAAACTGGCAAACGATTATGAAATAAAGATGGTTAAGGATCCCAATCCCAAAATAAAAATTGTGGGACTCTCTGAAAAGTACTCTGAAAAGCATCTGTTAAACTTTTAAAGAATCAGAACCCGATTATGTCGGAACCTGCAGAATGTAAGGCGTTGAAGATTTGGTCGACAAAGAAAAATTCAGCAGTTTACCAAGCAATTTTGGAAATCGATACTGAGTGATATTCTCAACTTATGATCGCTGGAAAAGTGCCTATTAACTATGACAGTTGTATTGTTTTCAATGCAACGAAACTTAAAATGTGTTGTGGTTTAAATCATATTCAAAAATATTGTAAAAGTAGCTATAGTGCTTGTCCCAAGTGCTCACTGTCTCATTCTGTATCTGAGTGTACTTCTACCGAACTTGCTTGTATTAACTGTAAGAGGGCAAACATTCTTGATTTCAGTCACGCAGCATGGGATTCACTTAAATGTCCTATTTACAAAGATAAGTTAGAACAATACAAATCTTCTATGTTTGCTCTTAAATAGCAATTACATGATAGCATTGGAGAATGTACAATTTCGGATAACGTTTTTAACAGAGTTTTTCATAATACTACTGTGCAAACTGACAACAATACCACTATAAATTATTATACATTCATGATGTATTATCAGAACGTAAGGGGTTTGAAAACTAAAATTCATGAGTTGAATACGGCTCTTCAGACAACTGATTTTGACCTGATAGCATTTACTGAATCGGGTTTGGATTCCACTGTTCTTGATTCTGAATTGGTGAGTACCAACTTTACACTGTTTAGATCGGATCGCAACTTTTTGAGATGGGTGTTTCTAGAGGTGGAGGTGTATTCATTGCATTGAATAAAATATATCAGGGTAAACGATTGGAATTTAATTGTACTATACCATTCATCGATGTGGCTGGAATAAAAATAAGTACTACCAATTATAAATCGATTTATATATACGTTGTGTATATTCCGCCAGCTACAGATGTTAAGTTTTATGATGACTTTTTTTTGGAGCTTGCTGCTTCGAAATCGGTAACGATGTGGACCAGCTGGTTGTGGTGGGGGATTTTAATATACCGACGTATATTAACTATTTGCAGAACAATAATTGCGTTAACAATTACATTATGTCACTCTTACAATTTTGTGAGATTTTAAGCCTAAGTCAGTATAATGAGTTGCTTAATGACAATGGTCGGGTACTTGACTTGGTTTTTAGTAGGACTCCAGTACAGGTTTGTGGTTGTAATGATCCTCTGTTGCGTGTCGATAGTCATCATCCTCCTTTATCTGTATTATTGAATTTAACTTATACACGTAAATATTTTCACTTTAATTCAGTACCGTCTTTTAATTTTCGTAAAGCAAACTTCCACCAGTTATACGAAGATATTAGTGCCGTAGATTTTTCCTTCTTAGCGAAATATAAGAACGTAAATGAAGCTTGTGAACAATTTTATTGTACACTTAACTCTATATTTAGTAATAGTGTTCCCATCACCGTGCCGAAAAAATCTAAGTATCCTCCTTGGTTTAACCATACTATCATCAAAAATATAAAAATTAAGTCTAAAATTTGGCGTGATTATAAAAGAAATGGCGATGAGCAAACATTTATAAACTATAAGATTTTAAGGAATACAATAAAACAAGATATTGATCGTGCACATAGACTGTATACAGGGAAATTGAAAGACAGATACAGTCAAATCCAAATTATTTTTGGACATATATTAATGAAAAAAAGAGTACCGGTAACATTCCCCAATCCATGACATATAATAATGAAATTCTTAGTGAACCTCAGGATATTGTAGATGCATTTGCTCATTACTTTAACAATGCTTATACTTTGTCTTCTCAATTTACTTATGATGATTGTGCTTTTCAAAATGCACCTTGCTTGTCTGTGCCTCATATTTCTGAAGAACAAGTATTGAGAGCGTTAAAAAAAATAAAACCAAAAATACGAAGGGGTATGACGGGATTCCGGCATTTCTACTGAGAGATTGTGCATCCGTGCTGGCTTATCCATTGTCCATACTTTTTAATTTGTCGGTCATAACAGGAACATTTCCTAATGTATGGAAGAAATCTAGAATTACTCCGGTTTTTAAAAAACTTGATAGAGAATGTATTGACAATTATAGGCCTATTGTTATATTAAATAATTTTAGTAAAGCTTTTGAAAAAGTTCTTCATGAGATATTGTTTACTCATGTTAAGTCACTGATATGTATTGACCAACATGGATTTATGCCTGGACGATCAACAGTAAGTAATTTGCTCTGCATCACGCAGTTCATTTCGGACAAGCTGGAAACTGGTGTCAGGTTGATGTCATTTATACGGATTTCTCAAAGGCATTTGACAGGCTGGATCACGGCATTCTGTTACAAAAATTATCCAATTTGGGACTCTGTAAGGATATTTTGAAATTTTTTAATTCATATCTAGATAATAGATGTCTATCGGTTCAGTGTCGTGGTTTTAGTTCTGAAGAGATCGTGGCCACCTCAGGAGTCCCTCAAGGTTCAGTACTTGGACCGCTACTATTTAATATCTTTATAAATGACATCACATCTGGCCTCACCTGTAGGAGTTTATTATATGCTGATGATTTGAAACTTTTACTGTAATAAGATCTGTAGATGACTGTGTGCTGCTCCAGCATGATTTAGACTTGGTCAACAGTTGGTGTATTAAAAACAATTTGTACTTAAATATCAATAAGTGCAATTCCATGATATTTACAAGAAAGCTCAGACCTGTAAGTTTTAATTATCGGCTGGATGGACAGGCACTTAATGCCGTTACACAATTTAAAGATCTTGGGGTAATGTTTTCGGCTAATTTGTCTTTTCCAGTCACATTGAGAATATCGTGGCCGGTGCTAATAAAATTTGGGTTTTATAATTCGCAATAGCCATAATTTTGAGAGATGTGATACACTCATACTTTTATATAACGCTTTTGTTCGGTCGAAGCTTGAATACGCTTCCATTGTTTGGAACCCGCATTACTATGCATCTCATATAAAAAATGTTGAACAGCCTCAGAGACGACTTGCTAAATATTTATGGTTTAAGATTGATGGAGTCTATCCATTTGGATTTCCTGAGGATGTATTGTTGTCAAGGTTTGGTTTGTCTGAATTGGAGCTGCGTCGTAAATATTATTCAGTTTTGTATTTGTACAAATTGTTGCACAATGTAATTGATTCTCCTGAGCTTCTTCATCGTGTTGGCTTCTCGGTACCAAATATGTGCACCCGCCATGCTTCTTCCACCTTTCATCTTTGTAATTTTAAAACTAATGAACATAGTAATTCTCCAATGTTTGTCATGTGTAATAACCATTTTACTGTTCAAAACAAGATTGATGTTTTTTGCTGTAAACCCACTGATGTAAGACGTGCATTTTTTTAAAATTCTTAGTTTTAGATTTTGATGTGTTTTAGATAAATAATCTTATCATTTTTGTACTTGAGTTCTGTACTTTATTTTTGTATGATTTCTTTTTCTTTATATCTATGTTTTTAATGATATAACTCATGTTTTTCTTTTTATGTAGTTGACTTGTAACATATTACTGTATTTCCTGTCCTATAATTGGATTTCTGTCTGGACAGCGTAGTAGTAAATAAAATAAAAAATAAAATAAAATGAATGATTAATTTTAGTTATTTCACAGAATGCAAACAATTGGGTTTAAATCTTTTCTCCTTCTTTAATTCTTCAGATTGTTTTCAGTCTCATGATTATAAATAACTTTATATGTATAACAGACAATTATCTATCTTTACTGCAATAAATAAAGAAATATGTACTTAGGTACATCATTTATTTATTATTACCTCTTTCCGTTCTGTTAGGATTATGGCAAACTTAGACTACAAAAAATATATTTATCCGGTTCCTTAAGTATATAAGTTTGCATATTTGTTAATATTAATATCTTAAGCAATTAACAGCATATATGTCTTGCAGTTAAGTGTTTTTAAGAAAATGATATCAGTATTTTCAAGTTAAACATTACACATAAGGTAAAATTCGTTTTAAAAAGAGAACTTGCTTAGGGATGCAATTTTATCCCAGTGAATATCCAAGACCACTATAAAAGGATTTGTTTTAGTTAAAATTTAAATAATAGCAATTTTTAGAGACAACCAGTAAAGGCAATGTTTTAAATAATGTAGTAAGTACAGCAAATATTTAAGAATAAGAAAATATAAAAAATAATCTAAGAAATTACATATTCAGCTACATTAATTTTTGATAACTATTCATTTTATTTTACCACAAATGCTTGTTCCGCAGTATTCTACCAAAAAAATGTCTACAAAATTATATAAATTTCCTATCGAGTTCCTTTCAGATAAAAATTAATAATTATGCATAGCAAAATATATGAAATAACAAATTGGAATTACGTTTAGTTATGTAGGTACAATAATTTAGTGGAGTAAAATCACCTCGCTATCTTGCCTATTCCTGGTGATTTTTTTTTAAAAGGTATATCACAATAAATGTTTACCATCTTAAAGAGGGACAATTTGGGCATTCGAAATTGATTTCTACAACTTTTTTCAATAGGCACAAACTTTTTAAAATCGAATTTTTGAAGCTTCGGACGTTATTTGACAATTATGATTTTCGTAACATATATCGCTTTTGTAAATCAACAATTTTACCGGTGTTCATAATTTTTTGGCAACTTCTATAATAAACAATAGCGCTTCTAATGATATACACCAATTTTTGATAAATTAAAACCTTTTTTGTGAAAATAAGTTCCAAAGTCGGTTGCAGCAAATTTGTGTAACTATTTTATACTTTTAACCACATTTCTCTCGATATAACTATAGATCCTCGTATAGATCAATTTTTCAATCAAAAATTCGATTTTAAAAAGTTCGTCCCAACTGGAAAAATTTGTAGAAGTTCATTTCGGATGCTCAAAATGTCTCTCTACAAGATGGTAAAGGATTAATTCAATTTAAAAAAAAAACGGCATAATTGAGAGCCGATTTTACTCCATACTAAGTTACATATTTCAAAGATACCTACGAGTTTAACGACAATGAAATATTTATTTCTTCACACATGGTACAAAACAGATATCAAATAGATCATTGATAAAAATAATCTTTCAATGTATTAATCTTTAAATATACAAAACCTTGGACGTCTTATTTTTCAAGTACGATTACTTCTACTAGCAAATTATCAGTTAAGAGGAAACATTTTTAACATAGGAAACTTCTCACTTACCATCCACTCCGGACTTCGACTATTAATCGAGCTTCCATCATCAGAATATTGTAACCCAAAATAATCTTTCTCCACTAACTCTAAATGTTGATAAACTTGTTCTAATAGGACAGCACCCTTGGCACGTTTCTCGACATGAAAAACGTGCTCAGTGTCGTCCAAGAATTTCACTGTCACATTGAGACCTTTTAATTTACGTTCTCTTGCTGCAGCCAGTTCTAAAGCATGAACATTATAAGTGCCACTGGAACCACTAAAAGCCCTCTTCGATACACTTTCGATCATCCTCACCATAAAACCCACATAGTACTGTCGACATGCTAGAAACAACAATCGTGTGACTAATCAGTGGGGTTTTTCATTCAATATGCGGTTTATGATAGCTGGATTCACCTGACAGATTAAAAGAATATCGCTTTTTTTATCTACAAGTGCCCAAGTTTGGTGCAGTTCTGTTCTGATAAGAAATTTAGCTATCAATAACCTCTCTTATTACAGCTAAACTTGTATCAGTTAATTTATTATAATTAAACTAGGCTTATTATTCAAGGATCAGTTGTTAGATAAGAAACTTTTATGAATTACCTATAAATAAAACAAAAAGGTGATTTTTAATTTTTATAACGCTGTCACATCATGGTTTTGTAGGCTGTAGTTTGATTTCGTGAGTCACTCGTTTCCGCCGCACTGTGAAAAACTATTTTCATTCATTTCACTAGGTGAGGTGACACTAACTTTATCACAAACCTTCTTATCACATTTAAATAATATCGTTCACCATTATCTCATTTGATACACAAACGTCAGTAGCAGGATTTGTGTCGCTTTCAGAAAATTGTTGTAACAGCATCACGTGCTGCCATCTAACAGATAAAAGGTGAAGTACTCACTGCGAGGCAAAGTTTGAATTTTGTTCTACATTCACTTTCACTTGAATAACATGTTCTAAAATATTTAAATACTTGACGTGACAAGAATATTATACTAAATAATGAAAACTATGCAATTTTGTTATTGAAGTGTAGAACAATATTACAATTTCAAGACGTATTATAGATGTTACGAATGTGACCTATTTTACGCCCATAGGTGCAGCTAGGGGGAAACTGAAATGCTAAGCACCCCTAAATTAACATTATCATTCCTAAATTAAATAACTTCCACGTTAATATACATATAGTTGTTAAACATGAAATGAATCAAATATTTACAGTGTGTCTGTGGATTACTGTCCAGAACAAAAGACTGATTTATTTCTGGCATTTTTGAGAAAACTATTTTTGTTTACTATATACAAAATAGTTAAAGGAAAAAGAGTGTCGACAAAAGAGAAACTTTAGGCGGGAGAATGGGCGTGTACAGTCTCACTTATTTGATTCTGTTAATGCGGATAATATCAAGCAAACAGACATTTCCGCAGTCTGGCAATGTTGCATGATTTTTTTCTCGTCCGCTATTCTTTAATTCTTATTGTAGCACTAGGCACTTTCCAAATTTGCATATTATTTTCAAACTTTTGGAAGTTTTACGGATTTTTAAATTAGCTCAGTAAAAAAAATACATTAATTTGATACCTACTCGCCCACCTACCTATAGACAGATCTTATAAGCATATACAGGGTGTTAATAATTGTCCAACTACAGCGTATCAAAAACTAAAAAAAAAACAGTTTTTAATTTTTAAACCGCTTGAGATAATTTAACCAAATTCGGTGTGCATATTTAGTATGATAGTAGGCATGAAACAAAAAATTACCAGCTTTAGAAACTTGCCAGTGGCGGAGGTGTGGATGTCATTGATCATTATTTGCCAAATAAAAAATATATCACCCTCTGTAATATTACACAATACATTACTTTAAATAATAACAAAATAATTATTTAACAATGGAATTACTTTACTATGATTTATTATAAGAAATGTTGGAAATGGCCGCCTTCAGCCAAAATACAGATCTTGAAATTGCAGCTCGTTCAAGAAATCCAGAAGTAGCTCTTATAACAACCAGCTATAATTGTTTGACGTAAGTGTTTCTCAAATTCAATGTAAACCTTGTAAGCTAATACCTTGAGATGTCTCTAAACAAAAAAAAATCAATAGCCTCGTCCAATCACGTTATTACCGCATCTTTCATTTAACAATTCACGAGCAGTGTAACTAAAATGTGGGGAAGCCTCGTCTTGCATAAACCACATTTTTTGTCTTAACGCTTAGGGAACACCGTCAAGTAGTTCAGGTAAAACGCTTTCAAGAAAATGTCTGTAGGAGGCACTGGTCAGTGGCGTAGCCAGAAATTTGACATGGGGGGGTTCAGTGAACAAAGTATTTCAAACTAGATTTTTTTAATAAAAAAAAATAATATTTAATAAATTGAAACAATAAAAAGTAAATAAAAAAACAATCTCATCATAAACATGTAAATAATAAACAGGTACGAACAATATTTGTTACAAAAATGACAAAAATAAAATTAGAACTTAGTTGCAGGTGAACCCTAATGTATAAGGTTGTCGTAGGCAATCTAGTTCACTGATCGCGATGCTAAATCTTGGCGAATAGAGTGATAGCAGGGTTGTAGTGAGTACATCTAGAATATTTAAGGGAAATCATCCCTCATAATTTGAGCGATCTTTTTTTGTCCAAATATTGCCGGTTTTTAATTAAACAAAATAAAGGTATATATTTTGTTATATGCGGATACAACATCAAAGAAACAACAAGTAATTTTATAAAATATACAGTGTGGTGAATAAATTCAATAAAACGAGACCAAAATACAAAAACCATCCTAAAATCCCTAAAATGTGTCAAAAAATGTTGGCCTAGTTTTATCGAATTTTTATCAGTTAAAGTCACCACTGTATAATTTATGAAAATACTTTTTGTTTCTCAGCTGTTGTATCTGTTTACAATAAAAAATATACTGTTATTTTTTATACTTGATAATAAACACTAACATGTACGAATTCAAAAGTTAAGTTTCATTCGATGTGCTAGCACAGATAAATTTATCTGTGGTGCTAGCTTGTCTCTCTAAATCATTTGGTATTAACAGTCGTACTTTATAGAAACTAAGGATTGCCTTTAAATTTGTTTTTGACCCTTCAGAGATTGTAACATTTCCCTGCAAGTCTATGTAGATTTGCAGGATGGATTTCATCTGCGATTTTTCGGAAGTCTAAAGCCGTGTGTTCACCAAAAGCGACTAATGCAGATAATAATTCTAATGCTAGACAGTCGAGTTTGATGAGAACACAGCCTAATGTATTCATATTTGAAAACAACTAAAATAATCGTTCAAGCGATCAAAACAGTTTCATGAAGTGCCTATTTGATTTCATTATTTAAACAAAACAAAAATACATAATTCTGTGTTTATTTTTAAAAAAAGTAGGTACATTTAGGCGTATTTCATAAATCTATCAAATCAGTAGGACAGTATTTGAAAAGAAAGTGCTGTCCTTATAAAAAAGTACATGTGGTCACCCTACCTATATGACCCAACCAACCCAACCCATGGGGGGGGTTCTGACCCCCAAAACCCCCCCGTGGCTACGCCACTGGCACTGGTTAAAGTTCTTGGTAATAGTAAGGCCCAACAAAAAAAAATCCAATAATACCCACCCATACATTAAAAAAAAACTGCGTTATGACATTAGGCATTTCATCAGACCAAGCATGTTTATTGTGGAAGTACATTATGTCATCTTTTTTTTTAATTTTTTGACAAGCTGTAACTGGACAATGGCTGTCCTAACACCCCACATGTATACAAACCCCAACAAAAACAATAAAAAAAAACCTTATTTTTGGCCACAGAATACACCCTTTGGTTTTTGACCTCTATTTAAGAAACACCCTGTATACAGCTAACATAAATATAATAAAGTAAAAATGGACCAGGCTGACAAACGACAAAAAGAATTGAATTTTAGTGTCTTTTTCCTCCAAAATACTAATGCTAGTTACGTCTATGTTTATATCTATGATACAGGATGTCCTTTTATATCTACAACAGTTAGAAATAGTTTAAAATTTTATAAAATACCGTCACAAATTTGTTGAAAATAATGTTAGATATATAGGAATATTTTTTTATTCTACTAGTTTATTTATAAGCAGTGGCGTGGCGTTCATGTACGTTTTTCTGAAAGGGTTGTAAAGAAAAAATAATTTAAAAAAATGGTACGTCAGTAGGGTTTATATTTTAATGCGAATTTCTTAAATACTTAATTATTTTAAAGATGAAACATAGCAAGTGGAAATAGGGCCGTAGACAGCAAGGGAGCGCCAGGTGCATGGAAGGACAAAAAATTAGATCAACTCGCATTTGAAAAAAAAACTATAATACCACAAGGTATTCGGTAAGAAAATTTCACATCCCAAGTATAAATCAAACCTGACATTTTAAATTAATTGGACTGGGCCAAGGTATTGTGGTTGTTGACATATGTTGATTTGTCATTTTTATTAAAACGGTTCTGTCACATGTCAATAATTATAGCTCGAAGCGTGTATATGTACGTTGAGTTTAATAAGTGTATACTGAAATGTCGCGATTTGATAAAGAAAATCAACAGCCAAAAGACAAAATATTCAAAACCTAATACCAGATAACACTAGAAAATCATAAGCAAGTGTATGGAAACAATTTTTTTAATTTTGCAGGTATATCCACCATATTTCGTTAAATAAAAAAATTACCAACTTTAGTTACATCATATGCTAAAACTCAAATCGGTAGTAGTTCAACTAACAGCGAGGAATTAAGTAACAAGTGAATTAACTTCAATTAACCATAATAATTTTCTTTTTTATTTCATCCATTGAAACTCTAGGTTGATTGAAACTTCACACCACAGTACACAACACTGGTATGTTTTGATGGTTTTGCAGAAGACCAGCAGATCGAAATCATTTTCATTTTACTAATTTGGCAATGGGCAATATATTGCAAAAATGTAAAACAAATGACACCTTGCAATATTGCATGAAAGATTTTGCTGCAAAACAGTTTTCACTGCATTGCATGCTCCATTGCCTAAGTGTAAAGCGGCCTTTAGATAAAAATTTTCACTATGTAAATAAATGAAGAAAAAGTGTAAGATAGATAAATTCATTGTTGTAATAACTTTTTTAATACTTTAAAATAAACTGTTTTATACCCTAGAGATAACTTGTATCATTGATAACACGAAGAGACATTTTTTCTAACTTGCTCAGATTTTTGTTTTTTGATAGACTGGCTCTAAAGATAGTTATGAGTTCGCTGGAAATTGTGTATAAAATAATAAAGAAACTGAAATTTATTAATTTTACTACGTAGGTATAAATAACCATCTTAAAAGTAAGTAATTTACATCTAAACAGTTCAAGTAAATGTTCGTGAGTCTTTGATATTGGACCATCAAAGCTCTATTTTAATTAAATTTAACTTGTCCTGTACTGACAGTGAAACTGAAACAAAGATCTTGTATAAATGGAGCGGACCTTGTAGGTAGTCCAGCAACAGATACTGAATGAGATCGTTATTCTTGCGCTTGCGTCCATCCCGCAGATTTCCCTTGTTTTTTCGATTTCCTTGCATTCCAGGTCGCGTATCGGGACGGGAAACGTTCCAAAATGTTTGAAAAATCCCATAAAAATGCTTGCGGCGCCTTGTAAATCATAACGCTTCGACAGGTGTTTCCCACGACTCAATTAGGGAGTTGGTAGAAGAAATTTTGTTTATTTTTCGTTGAGACAGTGCCAGGAATCTAATCAACAGGTAAAACATTGATTTTCCTGATATATACGGTGAATAAACGTATGCAATATTTATAACTTGTTGCTTGATAGCTTTATACGATTGAAAACAATTTTAAAAATATACAAAATGTGTTCCAAAATGAAATTTTATTTTCTAGATTAAGAAATATTGTTAAAAGAGATCAGTTAAAAATATGTAAATTGTTTATAATATATTTTTTTTTAACCATGTTTGACAGAAATATAACTTTACCAACATTTTATTTAAAAAGGCACTCTACAGTGTGTCCCGTAAAGTATGTTACAAATATTGGGAGGTAACGATACATAAAAAAATATAAAACTCTAATAACATGATCTTTTAAATGCACCATTTTGCAGTTATACACCTTAAACAACAAAATTCAGTAGTAGTTTATATGGCGAAGTATTGGAAAAGAAAACATAATGAAATTTTCAGAAAGTTATCAGCTTTAGGATGCCAATAAATAATGTGGATATGAATAAAATCATCACAACGAAGGGCGTTTTATATCACCCTGTATTCCGTTTTATGCTACTTAACATTTTTTCCACAAAGGTACAGTAAATATTACACTATTTTTAGAAACGCTATTGAATTTTTTATGTAAAATGTTAAATTTTCTGTAGTAAATTTACAAAATACAGAGGTACTGTTCGCGTACTATTTATACCCGAGTTTTGAAGTAGTAGAAAGTGTGCAATTTACAGTACTTAAATGAGTAAGAGAGGTGACGCCTGCAGGGAACAAGATTCCATAGGCGTACCGCTTGAGAAGGGGTAATAGAATTAAACTCGTTGCCATAGCGAATACCGAAACTAACGTTTTAAAAGCTTCTCCTACAGTTTCTATCAATGAAGTCATAATATGTATCTAGTTATGCTAATGAACAATTCCATAGACAAAGCTCTGTTCAATAATTATCTAAAATAAAAATTAATCTAGCTAAATTTACTAACCTGGTTTAATGAAAACATTCTATAAATACCTAAGTTCACTTTAGAAACAGTGGGAACTCGAAAATTCAACCACAATAGATGAGATCTGATCTCTTTCTGCATTTTAGGATTGCTTCTTCAGGTGGTCTCTTTTAAGTTGAGTCAAATATCTAACTATATAAAAATTATTATATCAATAAATTAAAATTATTTGACAATATTGTTAATACCTAAACAATATATAAAAAATCAATTACATAGAGGGTACAAAATTTTTTAATTAAAATTGATTGGCACTTTTAACATTGTCGATATTTAATTCCAAATAATTTTAATTTATTGGCATAATAATTTTTATAGTTAGATATTTGACTCAACTTAAAGGAGGCCACCTGAAGAAGCAATCCTAAAAATTCAGAAATAGGTCAGATCTCATCTATTGTGGTTGAATTTTCTAGTTCCCGCAGTTTTAAAAGTGAACTTAGGTATTTATAGAATGTTTTTATCAAACCAGATTAGTAAATTTAGCTAGTTTCATTTTTATTTTAGATAATTATTGAATAGAGCTTTGTCTATGGAATCAAAGAGCATACATATGACTTCATTGATAGGAATTGTAGGAGATTTGATTTATATTAGCTTAAAATACCTTTCTAATAAGTACAGTAAAAAATGTGTCAAAAGATAATAATAAAAAATATGTGGGTATATACATATTGTGGGTGTAATTCAACGCTTTAGTCCGCAGAGTAGTTAGTTTCACACAATATTGTTAATACCTACCTAAAAAAAAATATATAAAAAATTCATAAATGCGTCATTAGGCCTATTCGAGTTGCAGTAATGAACGATTCTAGGACGGTTCAATATAGTCGATCACTTCACTTTTCAGAGAAATCAAATGAAAACTTATTGAAAATATACCTTGGGGAACATTTTAAACCCTTCTAGAACTGTTCGCTATCCACATCTAAATTATTACTATGGCACCAACCACTCAAACAAGTTAATTCTTGCTGCAATAACTTGAAATCATGCAAACATTTTATTTCCTTAAATATCTTCTGGTCATCAGTAAAAAGCAACTTTCTTGAAGTAACAACATTGCAAATATCAAAAAATAAACAGTAAAAACTATAGAGGCCCCAAGTTTGAGACCTGAGCTACTCCTGAGGTTGAAATGAACGTATATAAGATGTGATACTATCAATTTCGACAAATAGTTTACCGTTACATAAATAAGATCTAATTAAAGTTATAATTTGAGGAGATATTTCGAATAAGGATAATTTAACAGTATGTCATGTGAAATTCTTTTTTTAAAAAGAATACCTAATGGAAGCAGAGTAAACATCATCAAATAATTTATCAGTAAATATAAATATAAACAAATAACAAGCCAAAAATAACAGGTAGTATGAAATCTAATTAATAATAAAAGTTATCAAATACAAATGGCAATAAAATTAATATTATCAATACCTTTTCATTGAGTTATGACAGGTGATTATATCTAAATTTAATATTAAGTACGTACTTTTCTTCTAAGTGTCTCACAAATCCATTAAATATATTGTTTAGAACATCGAAATTTATAATTGAGAGATGTCATTTTAAAACTATTTTATTATTGCGTCGATCTACGAGTACCCCAAGGTAAAGGTCAGATAACTGGAACTGATAAAATTTAATAAATATTGTACTTACGATATCTCACACGTTTTTGGCAGTAGATAAAAAGAAATGAACAAATTGCACGATTAAATTTAAGAAACTTTTGTTAAATTCATTTACTAAATACTACTAAATCAGATAATTTGTAAAACAGATACACATAAAGAACAATAAAGTAATTTACTACGTTCTTTATATCTGCTATTTTTTAATTGCAAACGTTAATTAATTAAGGTTTTAGACTATATTTTTAGAGTAAAAATTATACTTAAGTTAACTTGTTAAGTTATTCAACTAAATAGATAGATGTAGTTTTAGAGGCATTTTAAACAATATTAAATATTTGAAGACTGTGTTATTAGTAGTGCTGGAAAGTTGTGCACTTGAAAAATGGTGATGGATCATAAATTAGCTTCACTGTGGTCACGCCAATGACTTGTCTCTTAAAGGTTCAGTCTTTCTTATCAGTTAAGAAACATTTTAGTACACGTAAAATTATATATTTACCACGAATTGAAGAAATTTAGGTACGATTTAAAAATCTGCAGTGGTGTGTGACCGGATCCTTCACCATTTTTTAGAATTTTGAAAAATTATTGATGATTGAGAGAAATAAAATTATAATTATACAGCATGTTTCAAAAAGACATGACAATATTGCTACAACTGATAAAATAATGAAGAATAAGTGGGGTTTGCTTAATAAGTGTATATTAGAACCAGTCATTTTCGAGATACAGGGCATCTAATTTAAAAAATTTAATTCTGGATATACATTTTTTCAAAATATAACATACTTTATGATAGAAGATATACTGTAACATTTTCTTAGATTTAAGTGTAATTTATTTCGAAAAATATTATTCAGATTTTGTTGCATAAGATGGTAATCTTTTATTGATTGAATTTGTGAACAAATATTCGGATCATCTGCATATAATAAACGAAAAGATGTTTTTAATGAATTTATGATAACGTTTACATAAATTAAAAAGAGTAAGGGTCCCAAGTGAGAACCTTGGGGGATACTTGATGTAATGAGATAGGTGAAGGTTTATAATTACAAGCTGCAACTATTAAAGATCTATTACTTATATATAAGAGGCATTTTCATTCAAAATAACATCATTTAACTTATAATGTTTACAGTAAGTAAAGTCAGTTTCTACCTTTTATGAGTGAATGAAATTCATATAATTTATGAAATAATAAGATAATTTAATAAATTTACTAGTTGTTCATTGTATAAAGGAAATAATTAGCCTTTAATCCACGACAGAAAATGGACACTCAAGGCAGTCGAGAGTTACATTTTTTCAAGAGGATTAAGGGCTAGTTAATTTCCCTAATGTAATTCAACGTTTTATCCACGATCACGGCCGAAACCAGTCAACTAGAAGAATGAAAGCCGTGTGAGAACAGGTGAAATTATGGTTTTGAAAAACGTCATATTTGACAATTTTATTTGAATCAAGAATATTGATTGTCAGCTGAACACTAGAATCGTTTCCATGACATGCTTTTGTTTATTTGTCAAGAGTGAAAAATGTGCAAAATTGACACAAAAAGTGAGCGAGAATTTCTCCATTCTGGCTGAAATCCAGCAAGAAGAAACATTACGTCTGTTACCAGCGAAAAGCAAAAGTGTGTACGAGAAGGAATTGGTAGAAAAAAGGAGCACAGGAAAAGGAGCAATTACGAAAGAGGTGCTACTATCCTACTTTGTCAATGTGGAAAAACGGTTTGCTGCCTGTGTGCACATAGGTAGTATTGATATTTCGAATTATGGTAAACTTACTCCATATTTGAAAGTAGAATCGAGAAATTATAAACCAACATACTGGAGAGAAACAATATCGAAGAATTTTTGAAAAAAGCATTGGATAAGGAATATTTATAAGTTAAGGTAGAAAATACGCGATTTTAATAATTTAATTTATACATTGAGCGTTTTATTTTGAACTCTTTACAGGCTGCAACGATCATGGGAGTTGCAGGTGCTTATCGATGCAATGAATTTGGATATCACCCATGTCCAAGACAACGGCAGTCAGATATCAATACGTACTCATTCCGGATACGAAAACAAATATTTCTACTTCACGATCATGGAAGCAGCTTTTTCAGTCAATACTGTAGAAAGGGGCCGAAAATATATATCAATCTGTGACCTAAATATGCCGTTTTCAAAAGTGGCTGCATCTTGGGCTCCGTGATTCAGAAAGTTTTACTGGACATGGAATGTGGCGTGCTTTGGCAACATTACTGGCCAATGCTGGTGATGATATTACCACTGTGAAGCGTCATGGTGGTTGGAAACAGAATTATATTGAAAATTTACTGCCCAGCAAGATGGCAATTTCTGAAAAATCCTGGTCCTACCTGGTGAAGTTGTGGGCCTCTTCAGTTCTTCAGAAACTCCATATCGAGTGAATGTTAATAATTCCGGTCAAAATGACGAGATCGTTCTTGAGATAAATGTTAAAAGTAATAATTCTAAATAAAATGCTATAGATCGAAGCGTGGCATTATGAATTCAAATCCGCTAGTGTGTTAAAAGGCCTTTAACCCACGAAAAACAGACATATTACAGCTTCTTAATATAGTGGTCGTCAAACTATAATAAAAGTATGTCGGAAATTTGTAAGTACAAAACTATACTCGAGCCCCTAAAAGAGACGTGGACCCCCCCTCCCACTTCCCAGCCATCCCATCTAGTCCGGCCTGGCAATATGGCATTTGTTTTTTGAAATACTCTGTATATTAAAATTTGCAATATAGTAAAACACATTTTTTTTCCGAACAAGGAAAAAATATATTTGTGCAAAAACATTTGTAAATTTCACACACACAAATTGCAGAAAAATTAAAACTTTTATATTAACTTTCCTACTGTTTGACTATTTTCTTTTTTTTATCTAACTGATCCTTATATCATTTCAGAAAACGTCGTTAGGCATAAATTTATTGAAAATATCATTCAAAAGTCGTACATGTTGACGTCGGCCTTTTATAGCTATCTGTAATTCATTGGGAAATATAAGCATTGTTTTTCATATCAATGTATCATGATCGAAGGCGTTGTCATTTCCTAAAAGAAAGGAAGTGGTTTGGTTTTAGTACTAGCCTGTATATGAATTATGACGGCAAATGAGATCAGTCTAAAAATACGCAGCTGGCGTTAGGTGTGTATTTTATCAGATGTTTCCGACAAGTTTTAAGTAAGGTAGTGAAAGAAAAACAAATATCTGATGGGTATTAATAGCGCCTTTAATCTTCATTTATAATTAATAACTCTGCCGACGTAGGAAGGACACGGTTCCAACATACTGGGTGCTAGGACGGGTAAATATTTTTAAAAATTAAGCATATTTACTGTACCTACTTGTTATGGTTAATTCGATAGTTTATAGTTTTCAAAGTCTTTTTTTGTTTCTATTATTCATTTAACATTACACATTTCTTTTCTTTTTGACATGGATTAAGTTACACAATATTTCACAATTTTTCCTGAATTTCTAAGTCATACTATCTGTGTATTTATTTTAATATTATCTAAATGCAAACTTAAAAATATGATTTTTTTCTGTAGAGTCATTTGTCAATTTTTAAGAATGCTTTATGCTTTATGAAATATTTCACTTATTACAAAAATCTAGATTCATTTCTTAACATTGATTCAGTATAATAATCTATAAAATAGTAAGAAATACAAATAAAAATCAAATATTTTTATTAGAATGCGATGTGAAGGTACTTAAAAAACATTGGGAATCAATTCATTTTGGAGACAGTGGGGTTCATATAATACTACATTTGTTACTTTTCTTAATTATCTTTAAATTGGCTAATGATAAAGATGTAAACATTTGTATAGGAATAAATGTCAACTGTTTTAAGATAAATGTAAATCAGTTTATAGGCATTTTCCTTATATGAGCGTATGAAATCAAATTGCATTCCTGTATAAAAGTTCAGTATAATGGGCATAATGCCTTCCGGTTAGCAAACCGGCCGGCAAACCGTAACGTTGGTGGTTGTATTGGTCTAGCCAAAACTATCGGCCTCCTGAAAAACTGCCAGCGTATGAAACTTTGCCTGCCGGTTAGCCTTTTCGTATGCAAGTTGAACCGTGTATATGTGAGGAGTGCAGAACGGCGGAAAGTAGTCTGGTTAACATATTCCGTAGTCTTCTGATACGGAAATATCTATTTATGTAAAAAATGACCGACATGCACTGAAAAAAACCTATTTTGTATTTAAGAATAATAACATATTTAAAATTTTAAACTTCAGTCAAGTGTACGGGTCTCCCAAACTCGACGCCCTAATGATATTAAGGGGTAACGAAAAATGTTGAGGAATGGAGTTCAAACGGCATGAATTGAGGTGCATTTTGTACCAAAATTAAAGTTTTAGATATTTCGAAAATTGTGTTTATGACGTCATGAAATATTTCTTTCCCGGAACATACCTGTATTTTTCCATATTTAAAAAAAAAACATATTTTTTCGATAAACTTATTTAAAAAAATGTTTGCTATTGTTAGGTTTAGGGGTAATAAATTGCCCCCAAGCTTGAGATTTACATTAATAAATCATCTCAAAAGTTAAACATTACAAATAAACACTTGTATATTTACTTATTTGACTAGTAAATACAATTCACTGAGTAACACTACCGTTACACATGTAATACACGAATATTAATCTCGAGTCAAGAATTCAGACGTCTTACGTCACGGCTGACGTTACACATTTGTTTTTATTGTAAACGTAATTTTCGATATTTGGTCGCGTTAAAAATAATCATTTTTTGCAATTTAATGCAATACATAATGCAAATTTTTAGTGTAGTATATAGTTTTATTCCTATCAGTTGCAGTTTCCTAAATATTTTGATGAAAATATAATGAATTATTCATTTGTTCGTATGACGTAAGTCGTCTGAATTCTTGTCGTGATTACAATTATATCACTAATTACAAGATAACCAGCGGCCTTGCAATCCAGGCAGCGCTCATGTTCGGTCGGAGTCCGAATCATGAATCCCCGCTGACAGAAGGCGGCTTGGGTTTGGTGACGACATAGCCCAAATGTTTATAAACACCAGGCCGATACGATTTATCATCGATTCATATATCTAACACTCTATTTTCATTCAAAAGTTATAATCAGAAATAAAAATAATAGTTACAGACAGTCTTTAACCAATCACAAAGAAAACACACAAAACCAATAAAACTGGAACAAAAAACAACAAATATTTTAGATATATAACTACAATTATTATTATAACATATTTTTTATGTCTACCCCCTGTATTTAATTTTTGATATAAGGTGTAGTAACTACTCCGGAAAGAAATACAATATAGCCAGAATACTGACATACAAATTATGTACTTCAGTATAATATTTTTTAATGCAATGTTACTATTAACAATTTTTTTTTAATTTCAAATATTTCACTTAAAACTTCAAATTAGGGATGTTCCTCGAGTCAAAAATGCATCAATACGTACCAAACGATCTAGTATCGATACTTCTAAATATCGACCTCGAAGCTATCGATACCCGATATATCGACGTGGTATCTCCTCCTCTACAACACACTATAGAATAGACACTATATGGACATTCTTGATAGGTATATGAGGCTAACCAAGAAAAAGTCAATTTCAAATATAAAATTAACATTATTTTATACAAATGTACTAATTTTCTACAATTGAAACTATCCAACTTAAGTATCTATAAAATTTATTTTACACAGGATGTCCGGAAAATCTCTCGGGTGCAGATAGAACATGAAAATATAAGTTCCTATAATTTTTTTCCTACAGGCCTACGGAGACATGTGTCCCTGAAGGACGCAGCTGGAAATTGCTTTTTCTTGAATAACGTTTAAAGTACTCAATATAATTTAATAAAAATTTAATGTGATGGGCACTAGTAAGGACCTCTTAAAATACTCTCCTTGAAACATATTTAGTTATTTTAGTTTACCAGAGGCGGGCTAAGCTTTACAACTTAATGTCTAAATTTTTAACACCCTGTATGATAAAGACTTTAAAATAATAAATCTGGGTATCTTGAACCTTATACTAAGGGGTACTCTTGTTTATTATTGATAAAATGAACCGTTTGAGAGAAAAATAATAATAAACGAATTCATGTTTTATTTTTAATAAAAATACGCCAAAATTTAAAAAACGCAGTGGTGTCCCAGGAGGCACCTTAACAAAATTATTGAAAAATTTCATAAGAGGGTCCAACATCAAACATAGGTCGAACAGTTTCGTGTAACACATTCTTTCGTTGCTTTTGCGTATGGACAGTGTTGGAAAACTTTTACTTTGAATATGGAATGAACTGTAATCCACTACGTAAATTTGACTTTTTCAGATGCCGGACAGCCTGCTACTTCCCGCGAGCTATATCGTGATGGCGGAAGCCGAGCCCGACCTAAGCACCTTCGAGAACAAGTCTGGCCTGGCGGAGGACATGAAGTTCCTGGCGTCCATGCCGGAGCTTTGCGACGTCACCTTCCTCGTCGGCGATACGCGGGAGCCCGTGTGCGCCGTCAAGGCAGTGCTCGCCGCCAGGTCCAGGGTGTTCCACAAGATGCTCTACCAGGTGAGTAGAGCGAGCTCCACAAAGAGGTCCCTGAGGAAGTCAACCATAGGATCCTATAAAGTAATGTTTCGTTTATTTTACTTTCAGCTTTGTACTAACCACATGCAGATTACTAACAGTAATTTAGGTAACGGCAGTATCGAAAATTATCAATAATTTTTGAAAAATACTCATACACTGTGCTGTTTTTCGAAAATTACCACCAACCTTATTAGTTTGTTAATTACTTACATATTGCTTTTAAATATTTATTGAATACATCCATTTTGAAGTTTTCTACGTGATATCACGCCACACTTTCCAGTATTATACTAACAAACGCTATTATTATTATTACAAGCATTCGTGACTAGAACAAACTTCTTTCCATGCTTGGGATATGACAAGAATATGTAGCTTCTTCAGCATCTAAAAGGCTCTTGATAGGGTTCTATTGGTTACTATTTTCAGTGAGTGCATCCAATGATTTTGCTACTTCAGCACTTACTCTTCTCAAGTCAATGCAAAGTGTGTCAATGTTTTCTAGGTCAACAAATACGATTTCTTTCACAGCTGGGAAATAGCCTCAGTTACTTACTATATCTGGCCAGCTGAAGGCTCTATGTCTAGTGACGCCTCAACAATGTAACGAGAGATGTTTCTTATTTCGGAAAATTACATTAGAATTTCTAATCTCTTCTACACAAAGTTGGACTCAATCATGACATTAAGTCTAAGAGTAATTCATTATATTGACTGTCTCTAATAGCTTTTCGCGATCATCGATTTTCAACGCTTCCCAAATATTCTCTGAATTACCAACTTCATTCTGGATTATCTTAGAGTCTCATGAACCATTTATGAATCTACGTACTGCTAGTTGTAGAAGCTTGGTGGGTGCAGTAGTGTAGACAATTTCACTATCCGTACAATATCTGCTTTCAACTAGTGCAAGTTATCTTCGAAGCGTTGTGTTTTAGCATTTAATTTAACTTGATAAAGAAGTTGTAGATGAGCTTCACTATATCTCACTTCCAAAGTAGCTTTCAACATTTTCTAGCTATTTTTTTTCTTCATTGGGTCGATCAGTGGTCGCTCGGTTTAAAGTACTTGCATCGATGTGGCTAGATTTTACTGCCCCCCTAATTAATGGGGTTTTCCAGGTTTCCCTCATTCCTGCACTGAATGGTGGTTAGGGCCTATCAACGTAAGTCATTCCTGCATTGGAAATTCTTCATTAGTCTTAAATAGTTTCTGAAGAAGGTCCAACACAAAGTTGTTCTAATCATAACATATATCCAACAGTGAGTGATGATCGGTGACTATCCCATATTTCTAGCGCTTGGGTCAAAGTTTCATAAGTATTCTCTGTATGGCTAACTTCATATCTGGTTTGTCTTAAATCCTCATGGATCAATTATGAAGCTTGGCTGGTGCAGTAGGGTAGGCAATTTCACCATTGGTGCAATATCTGCTTCGAAATTATCCAAGTTTTCATCAAAACGTTGTCTTTTAGCATTTAATTTTACTTGATAAAGAAGTTGTAGATGAGCTTCACCATATCTCATTTTCAAAGTAAACATTATATCACTTTTTTGTTTCTCTTCAGTCATTTTTTTAAATCTCCATAGCTTTACCTTGTAACCACTATCAGTAATATAGCGTTTTCACTTTCAGACTAATTATTTACTAAAGCGGCTGCTTGAACTGTAAAAGTTAAGAGCTTCATCAAAAGTTGGAGACTTAATCCTTCCTAATAAAAACAACTGCTTTCAATCTTAAAAAAATTCTTCGCAGATAACTGTGACTTTACTCTGCAGCTTAGTCATACTTTCTTCTACAACCTGGACCCCCGAATTTGAATTTAATTACTTCTTCTAATTTCTTATTTTCTTGCAAAATGGTCTCCCATTTTTTAATTCTCCTTGATTATTCCTGATTTTCTGTTAACTTTTTTTATCTTCTTAGTTGGTTTCCATTTTACTTCATAATTCGTCTTGAATAGGTATATCTTAATTTCTTCTTGTTCGTCCTTATTTCCTTTTAAAATGCCTCTTAATTTAATTTTGACTAATAAATAAGGTAGGTAACTTATCAATATTTAACAGAATCTACTAACAATTTTTAAGAAATGTCAGTATGACAACTTCTAATGCTTGTGCAATGCCTATATGCCTATTATTTTTTGGGGAACCATGTTTAAATATTAGTAAAATAAAGTGATTCGGTTGCTGTAGTAAAAAAAAAATAATTTAAAAAGATTGTTATGATGATATGCACTAAAATGTTTCTTTAAGGGAGTTGCAGCCCTCTAAAAAGTGAACAAAAATGTAGCTGTTATCTATTCTAAGATACAATGGTAGATTATTTATTAATTAATTTAATATTCTCCATAAACTTTTATGACAAAGTCTACATCGAAAAAGTCGCATCCTTTCAGAAGAAGTGATCTTCCAATTTTCAAATTTTTTTCTTCTATTAAAATAGAGATGGTGATTTTAATATCTGATATGAAATTTATTTTCTAGAATTTTCTTATTCCATGGTTGCAAATAGGTTGTAGAATTAAATTTCTTTCTGAGTACATTGGTCTTAGTAAACGGGGTGCAAAACATTCAAATTCCGCTTGGCTTTCTTCAAGAAAAAAGGGTCAAGCCACGAGAAAAACAAAAATATAAAAACGCGCATATCTTCTTCCTCTCAAACCTTATGAAAAATATATATGAAAAATGAATTTAGTGGTGTAGAATTAGTTTAGAAACTATTGTTTTTAGGCCCCCAGCCCCCAACGTAAAAAGGAACCGCCCCCAAGAGAAAACAAACTCCGTCTCTTCTTGAAGAGATCTTCTGAACCCCTGTTAAATTTGCAGAACGCTTCCCAACAGGTAGGTTTCCTTACTAATCACATGAGATACAGCTCAGCTCCCTACATTTGCAAAAATTTCTTGTAACCAGAGAGCTATTAAAAACATTCCAACATTATAATTTTTTAATATAGTCACTGAAAATAATGGTTTCATATCGCTGTATACTTCATATCAGATTTAAAGAAGTGTGCTAAGGCATACTGTAATTCAAAAATATGTTGTACCTATAACAATGTTGCAATAGGGTCATTTGGTCAAATCTTAAATTACACTATTTGCCTAATTTTTATGAAGCATGATGTATGGTTAATTCAGACATTTGAGGTCGATCTGATAAGTAGTTTTCGAAATTTACGAAGTCAAAATGGAATTAAACGTTTGCTAGGCGTGACGTCACTGTCTCCTACTGTTTCTCGGTACATGTCCACTTCGAACTCAGACAAGGGAATTTCTGTGTTAAATTAAAACATTAGCTAACTGCTTTTAAATTGTTTGTTCTTAAACCTCAAACGTATAAAACTCTTAATCCCCGAGAATCCTCGCAGAAATGTGACTAAATTGCTATTTTGTATTGTAATATAGAGATAGTCCGTTAAGTGTTTTTTGGGAAAGTTCATTATTGGTTGCAGTAATTTTCCAAATCCGTGACGTTCTGTTGAGAATGATAAGAAAGCCGGTCTCTTTTGGATGCTGATCGGCAGCCGGCCTGGTTAAACCACGTTTTCCTAGAAAACGTGACGGAGAGGGGACAGATTCCGGGGATGGGACATATGATAAATATAAGGTGGCAACCCTAGTCAGAACTCATAAAGACTAAGAACTTATTAGATTTTTAATAATATTGCAACTTATCTGTTTAACCACGTTGATATCACTGTACATATTTGTTGTGTATTGGTAAAGTTACAATCAGGTAAAAAGCACAAAAAGCATGCTATGTGTTAAGTTTTTGTATGAATTATTATCTGGTCTGAGGTTTTGAGTAATCCAATGTTAACGGTGTTGCGTAAAATTTATGATATATTAAATTTACAATTTAATAAATCAGTTCCTCTAAAAATGACTACTAAAAGACGATATCCTACCTCGTATGTACAATAGAGAAACAATTTCAAATATTAAGAAAAAAGAATCTGTCTCAAGAGACTACAAACGTTATAAAGCTAATGAACTTTATTGTCAATTTAAATCAGTAAATTTCTCTAAAAATGACTACTAGAAGATACAATAGAGAAATAATTTCAAATATTAAGAAAAAAGAATATGTCTGGAGAAACTACAAACGTTATAAAACCGATAGATTTTATTGTGAATTTAAATCAGTAAGAAAAATCAGAAAGATCAAAGTAGCTTATGAACTTTGTATTAAAAATGCAGAAGACAGTGGGTATCTTGATTGATTCGAATAGTTTTTGGACTTTTGTGCAGAATAAAAAAAGCAAATCAAGAATTCCAGGAATTGTGACACATGATCATTCTTGCTATGCGATGCTGTTGTTGGGCATATACCGAATAGGAGGCAGTGACGTTACACACGAGTCCATGTTCTCAAATTCTAAAGGTTTTAGAAGCGTCAGAAAATTATAAAGGGTGATTAGAGGGAACCCCCAATATTCGAAACGGGTGTTTAGGGACAAAAAAGCCTAATAAACATGTGGTCGAATATTAACGGTTACTGAGATAGCAATAAACGTATTTTTCTACGTTCATGCAAAAAACAATACTTTATTGAACTATATTTAGTGGAAAAAGTGGTTCTTTATTGCACTCATCTGTCATTCTACTGCAGCGTTTTGTCATCATGACAAACATAAACCTTCAAATCGACGTCACATTGTATGCAACTCGTACAAAAAGTGCTTATTGCACTCGACGTGTTGTCCTACTCGGCCTGACGGCCTCGTTGGACAATTTCACGTCGCGTGCAATAAACACTTACTTTTTGCATTTGTTGCATAAATAACTATTTTATTGCTATTTTTCCGAAAGCTGTTATTATTTGATGTTTTATTTTGAGTAGGTCATGCATTCTAAACTAAACTCACATTAGTGATGACTAATTGTCACATTTATTTTGACGTTTTGTGATTTAAACGCTTATTTTATAACAGTCAGAGAATATGCTGATATTATTTTTACTTATGGATATTACAACGGTAGCGCTAATCGTGCAGTTGCTGAATATCGACGTCGCTTCCCGAACAGAAGAGTGCCAGATAGAAATGTATTCCAGGCAGTTTTCAACAATGCACGTGAAACTGGAATGTTTCCCAGTGTGAGAATTACATCTGAGAGGTAAGCTGGTCCTTGTCTAGCAGTGGAAGAAGAAATTCTAAATATGGTAGAACGTAGCTCGGGTGTAAGTACAAGGCGCATTGCAACCCGTCTCCAAATTAATCAAACTACGGCATGGGAAGTCATTCACAAAAATGATTTAAAACCTTTCCATATTCAGCGCGTCCAGAATCTTCAGGACGGTGATAATGATTTGCGGTTGCATTTTTGCAATTGGATAAACGCAAACCATACACTTTACAAATACATTTTGTTCACTGATGAGGCTCAATTCACTCATGATGGAGTAAATAAAGGTCACAATGAGCATTGTTGGTCAGATGAAAATCCGCACGCGACAGTGGAAAGTAACTTTCAGCAGCGGTTCAGCATTAACGTGTGGTTTGGTATGATTAATAATCAATTACTTGGCCCAGTTCTATTAGATGGTCGTCTTACTGGAGCTAGATGTGTAGAATTTTTAGAAAATACTTTGATAGATCTACTGCACGATGTTCCATTGGATATTAGTCAGAACATGTACTTTTAGCATGATGGTGTTGTGATCAATCATCTTAGCAATTGCTTTCCACAACCAAAGTCACCAGATTTGAATTCTTTTGATTCCTGCCTTTGGCGATGGTTTAAATGATTAGTATATGCAACACAAGTGAACACAAGTGAGGCGCCATTCGATCGGATTGTCAACTGTGCAACACTCATAAGAGAAAATCACCGTGCATTTCATCGAGCTACCCGTGCAATCCACAAACGAGCTGATGCATCGAGGCGGATGGTGGTATATCTGAAAATGTAATTCATTATTTTCGGTTTTTTAGATCTTTAATCAATGTTATATAATACCTACAGAATAAACACTTTTCTCTACTGATGCATTACAATAATTAACTTAGGTAAAAATATTTTCATTGCTGTCTCAGTCACCGTTGATATTCGACAATATGTTTATTTGGCTTTTTTGTTCACTTTTGTCCACCGAATATTTCAAATATTAGGGGTTTCTTTCCGATCACCTTATATATTTTTTTCAGATTGCACTA
The DNA here is from genome assembly GCA_025584915.1 of Monochamus saltuarius. Lineage (NCBI taxonomy): Eukaryota > Metazoa > Arthropoda > Insecta > Coleoptera > Cerambycidae > Monochamus > Monochamus saltuarius. The sequence goes on along the minus strand of CM046727.1, from coordinate 15,025,132 downwards.
AAATTGTAAAATCATTCAAGAAATGTAATAAAAAAATGCTAAATGACTCCATTGTTTGTGGTGGTGATTATTTAACGCATCTAAATGCTAATATTGTAGGGTTAGTTTTATATAAAAGATAATTGGCGCATTTATATTTGCTTCGTCGCTGGTTGCACGAAATTTGTAAAAATATTTGAATAATATAAGGTTAGATGAAAGACCTAGACCGACTTTTGTTTATCTGGTATGTTATATATACATAGAGAGGCTTCACCCAGCAGCTGGCTCCTATCCAAGAGGTAATCCAACAGTTTCCTCCTCCGAATTCTGTCCGTTTTATTGCCTGCGCGCGCCTGTCTTTCTCTATATCAAATTCACTTACATTTTGCGATTTGTCTGCAACAAACAGTTTCGAACAAAGTAAAAACACGTTTATTGCTTACTACTTTTTCTACAAACGCTATTGCAACTACATAAACAAGTTCGTTATTAATGGCTCACCATTAACATCTAGGAAACTGTAAAATATACGAGATGTTTCAAATTACATGACCATTAAAATACATCAAACAGATATCTGTTGCTGCTGTTGAAGTATAGTGAAAAAACTGAAAATTATTCCACAACAGAAAAAGCTGAAATTTGGTATAGAGAAGTAATAAGATATGAAAAATCGATTGTCGTCGAAACAAAATATCTATAGCCACTACTTCCAATTGTTTTTTACTCATGGGCGTTATATTGAATCTTGATTGTAACAGATACCATAAAATTGCAAGCACGTCAATATGTAACTACTGTTTTATTTAAAGAATAACCCATAAAATTAAAGAAATTCAATAATTTAAATAAAAAAATATAGTTGTTCTTAGTATAAAACAAATTTCAGCAAATATTTTGATGGATTCGACATTTTTCCAGCTTTGTTCTTATTGTTGGAAGCCTTACTTCTCAGAAGTATTTAAATATTTTAAGGATGGAAATAGATAATGCACTAATAATTATCCAAATTTAGAAATGTTTTAGCAAGATGGAGCAGGGTTTCATAATTCTGTAATTGTGTCCCAATAGTTAAACTGATTCGTGGTCCTGTTGCTTGACGTCTACGGTTTGCAAGTCTCAACCCATTCAATTTTTTACTGTGGGATTGTCTAGATAAAGTTTATTACAGTTCCTCCAAAATTATAGAGTTTTGCTGCTTCTTGGTCTATTTTACAAAGTCCTCAAAATGCTGCGCTACGGGCAAAATTAGATTAAGAGCTGAATGTATTACCCAAAGAATGAAACGAGCACAAAATATACATCAAACAACTTTTGGAATATGTAGACATTCAAAGCTATAACTTATTCTTGGGTATAATTTGGAAATCGTCAGTGTTTTGGTCACGTATTTAATGAATGATCATACCTTGGGTACAAGGGGTTATTTGCTAATGTTTTTATATTTCAGTGGCATACCCAATTAAACAAAAAAGTATTCAAAATTGATGTCATGACATAACCTAATAATATCTATCATTAATAGTGTTTGTAGAACAATTCCAACTCAAGTTTTTGTTGCAGCCAAATCCAGTAGTTAGTTTTTGAGGCACAAAAGGGCAAAATATTGCTTAACACTTAAATATAGGTTGACATCCCTACGATACGGAAAAACCTGTATATATTTTCGATATTGTGGCATGGTGCACATAATATTAAGATATTCAACATCCTTCTGTATCCATAGGTCACGTCTAAATAGGTAGTAGGTAGTTTGTACATAAGTTAAACCTAAAGCGTTCGTTTTTTTGCATGGTTTATTGCCAGTATATGATTATTAATTACCCTTTTTTACTTTATGCTGTGAGTTTTTCACAATATACGTCCTTCCGACACACCCTCCTTCAATAACTTTATAGTCCAAGAAATTGGTTGAAGAGGTTTGTGGAAGGCTCACATCTACTTTTTTTTCCTTATTTTGGTACAGAAATTTTTAAACTGATGTTATTTAATTAATAACATCTACAAATTTGAAAAAAAAAAAACTGAAGGATTTATAAAATAAGGAAACCATTATTGTTTATGTTATTTTTCATTCATTTCTACTTTGTATTTATATAATACTAATTAAAGTGAATGTACATACCAGGATCTTTATATATATTATTTGAGATATTGTTTTAAATATTTCTATATTCAGTTTTTGTATATACATGCACCACAAGTTTCGTATGTGAATATTTTACCTATTTATAGCTATTCGTCACTTACCCCTTCTACTAATATCAACTGCATGTTGTTTTATTACTCTACCATCAAATTTACACTTTTTATTAACTGCATTATTAATGTTTGATACAGCCCACATCTCAACAGCATCAGACGCTCATTATTGAAGAATTTGAACCAGACGTTTTCCGTCAATTGATAGAGTACATCCATACAGGATGCGTTACTTTGCAGCCCAGAACACTGTTAGGTAAGTCGCAAGAATTAGTTGAGACCACAATTTTTTTTAATTTAATTACGATAGTACAGTTTTAAGCGACATTTTTTTTAGTTAAATAGTTAAATATTTGAGTCTAAATTACCAGATTAGTAAAGTGTGGTTTTTTAATTAAGTCTAAAGTAAATCCAAATTAGTAAAGTCTCCTTTTTTAAAAGAACCATAAGTGGTTTAGATTGGAAATATTATGTCTACATCGATTAATTCTTAATGTAAACTTAAATAAATTGCCAACCATTTCCATCCCATTCTAATTGTAATTCGATAATTAATGTAAATATCAAACATCTGATTTGACAGTTTTTTCATCTTCAGTAGTTTCTATGATTCTCTGACGTCCTAGTGAACTGAACACACTGTACATTAGGAATTGATTCCTAATGTCAAAAATCAATATCTCTGTTTACAATAATCAACAAATTGCATTATTTTTCCTATACGTGAACAAAAATGTATTATTTTAATCGAAATGACGCTTGTCCTAGACAATTTAGTCGAAAAATAAGCCTAAAAACGGCATTTAAAAATTTAGTCTGGCGCCGTTCGCACGTGTATAACTAAATACAACACTGTGCTTTAGTTCATATTTGTATACAATTTCCATGCTTTCAGACAACGCCATACATACTGTTACGAAAGCTCACCTAACTTTGGAGTTCCCCAAGATAGCGTATTGGGGTCCTTTGCTGTTCATCCTGTATATAAATGATCTTGCAAATGTATTAATTAAATGCAAAATTCATCTTTTTGCCGACGATACAGTTATTTACTATGAAAGTGCAAACTTTGAAGAAATGGTTACCACAGTAAATCTTGAATTACAATTATTAACGGAGAAACTTAAATTAAATAAATTAAAAGTAATTGAACTAAAATCTAAATGTATGTTTGTTGGTGGTAATTTTTTGTATAGTAAATTCCTGAACTTAAACTTGAACATAGAAATAAACGGTGAAGAAATTGAATTTGTGGATGAAATAAAATGTTTAGGTTTGATAGAGAATTAAAATTTAATCGACACATAGAGTATATATAAAAAAAAATTGGGTCTGCGTCGGACCAGACGGTGGAAGTTGTACTTCTTAAAAAAAAATAAAAATTATATTATTAATTAAAAATTTGTTCTTCCTTTTGAGCGTGACGCGGTTTCTCGACCAACATCCCATCCCAATGTGTCTAACGGGCGCAAAAGAAGTATAACGTCACGTCAAAATATTTTTATTATATTTATTTAAAGAAAATGTTTGGAGATCCTTGAATTTCAGATATAACCTAAAAACAGTTATTCTATAAATCCCAGTAGTAAGGTTTTAGTACTATTTTTTATATACTCATATTAAAATTCCCTGGATATTGTTTTGAAATTGTCTGCTCAGTTCGTAAAATGATTTAAAAGTACATATCGCGAATCTGTTAAAACGGAAACTGTAAAATTTTATCCCATATTCTTAATGACACACTGTATATTATATGCTTATACGTAAGAAGTAAATTTATGTTGGTGTCCACAACCAGTAATTCTCCACGCTGTATAGTGGGTTGTATAAAAGTTCTTAAAAATTTGTTCTTCCTTTTGAGCGTGACGCGGTTTCTCGACCAACATCCCATCCCAATGTGTCTAACGGGCGCAAAGAAGTATAACTTCAAAAATTGGAAAAAATTGGATTTTTCAGTAGAATTTCTCAACATTTATCAATATATTCAAAATTACAATCCTTTGATATTACCCCATTTTACGTATTGCTCTTCCATATTGCATGTACGTTGTACAAACTTCAGTCGATTACGGGTGCTTCAAAATAAAGCTATGCGTGTTATATTAAATTGTAATAGGTTTACCAGTAGTCAACTGATGTTAAATACGCTGAATTGGTTGAATGTGGAACATTTCTTTAAATTACATACAATGATTTTTATATACAGGATAATTAATAATATGTTGCCGTTATATCTCTCTCAACAGCTGATGCATGTTAGAAATATTCACTCATGTAATACAAGAACGGCTAGTACCCTTAGTTATTATGTTAAAAAAAGCATAAAAAATTCTACAATGAAAAGTCTGTTTCACAAGGGGGTTGTATAGTTCAATCTTCTGCCTAGCGAAATTAGGTCTAGTAAAACTGTAAATCAGTTTAATATAAATTAAGTAATTATATACAATAAATGAGTAGTTTATATTTGCTTCAATATTGTATTGTCATTTCTTTTTGTCTTTGTTATTGACTATATTAATCAGGTCTTTTTTTATTGTAGATGAGTATAATATGTTGTTAGTATATGTATAATATTAATGTGTATAAGCTATATCTGTCTTATATTTTGTATTTATAATATCTGTTGGATAAATAAACTTGTACTTACTTATTTACTTATATTTTTAGTTTGTTAATTATGTTCCTGTTTACGTTAGAATTTATAATTGAAGTTCACCTACCTCGTTAGTTTGTAAATTACGTTTCTGTTTATGTTAGAATTTATAATTTTTGTAATGCTTTTATTTTGACGTTTTCCGGAACATTCTCGGCCACATTTTATTTGATTCTCGAGACCGCCGAAAACTTCTAGAACCCTAAAACATTTATAAGCAGATCATTTTCGCCGCTGGAGTCAGTTTGTATTGAGCAGTCGAAGGCGATTGACAAACGTCAAAGTAAAGCGTTGACAGTTGCGAAATTTGTTCGAAAGATATTTCTTGTACAATCAAGAGTGACAATAAAGTTTGTCTACGTGATCGTGAAGTATTTCTACGATAACCTAATTTAGAGGTTACAATACGTTTAGAAGAGTTAATTTGTCATTTGTGATATTGTTGTAATACATTTCAAACCGATATAATATAACATTTATGCCATTTCCCCATTGTAGAGATTTGGAATTAACAGTAACTTAAATTCTGACGTTGCGTGGTTTTGTATCAATGTTAGGCGATGATGGAAGTTATTTTCAATTCTCGATCGGCTATATTTATCAGCATATTTATCCTATTTCTCTTTCTAGGTGTTATGAATGCAGCAGATTATTACGGCCTCGACGAACTCCGCAGGGCCTGTGCCGGCTTTGTGCAGTGTTGCATAAACGTTGACACGGTTTGTGCCCTATTGGCCTCCGCTGAACGCTACATACAGTACAAGTGCACAAAGTCCTTGGTTCAAAAGGTAAGCGGAACTGACGATAGCGCCAACATAAAAATAATAGAGAATTATTGGAAATCCCTTTAATACTGCCAAACAGTATTAGGAACGACTTGTTCAGAAAAATATAGTTATTGGTTAATAATTTGACGGATGAGATTCCCTTATTCTTTTGTTTATATCTTTCAATTATTGCCATTTTAATGGTTAATGAGAAAAGAAATAGAAGTCAATATTTTGAAAAAATTAAGATAAGTTCACTTATCTTTATTTCATTTTTCTTGAAACATACGACGGATCTTATTTAAAAAAATGAAAAACATTTTATTTTTACTTTAGGTTAGGACGGGTATGACCGATTACGGCCGAACGACCCGATCTATCAAATAAGGGATTGCTCAACGTGCATAAATATAGTTGAGCACTATCCTTATTATTGCTTCCTTAATAATACAGCACATATGCGCATGCTTAGATGTCAATATAAGGGAAACCTAAATACTAACTCTCTAATATTCGAATCTGCATACTTAATGGGATCTTTTTCTAAAAATACACAATAACGTCATAAAATTACATTTAATGTGTACAAAAACACGTTTTTCTATAAAAAAATGCATATTTATAAATAGCAATTTTCCATTACAGTTGCAGCATTACATTATTGTGTGTTATATCACATTATTGACCTAGGCAATAAAATTTATTTATTATAACTAACAACCCACCATGGAATATTATTAATAATTTGTATCAGTGTAGAATTACTTGTCCGATTTTGATGCCCAAAAATATGTCGTTGAATTTGATAGGACCACACTGTAGAAACTGAACTTTTTTAAAAAATAAAACTCCCATCTCTTTTATGGGATATACTGCGGATACTATGCACCATGTTCTACCACATGATTGTCAAACTGATTGAAAGGGTATTTTTTAGTTTAAAACACATGATTTGTAGCACAATTACAGGGTGTTCTCGGTCTGTCATTATTTGGGAAAATATAGAATATGAAAAAATAATAGTTTTCTTTGTTATAACATTTTTCTCCATGACACTCCATTTTTCTGATACAGACCGTTCAAATATATTGAGCTTTTTATATACTAAACAAAATTTGCAGAAAAATATTTATATGATTAGTAAATGAAAAATAAAATATATTGACATATCCCAGCATCCGGAACTAAAAGGTTTCCTAAAGATAAAAAATGACGGGTATAAGCCAAAGATATCAAGAATACTGACTGGTTAATAGTTACGAATAAAATTTCAAATAGCACCATATATTATAAAAAAGAGAGGACCCAAAATGGAGCCTTGGGATACCCTTGAATGAATTTTTGAACTGTTGAAGTTTTATTATAGATTGGTTTTTCTTTCCAATTTACGGTGTCAGGACAAAGCACTCTGATGTAAATAAAGTACATATAAACACAGCGTAGAATTTAAACGATTACCCAGAAGGAAATCATGGCACGGGTTTACATGCCATTGTAATGAGACATGCATGTAAGTGAACAACAGGAAATACCACTGATGTTAAGTTATAGATTATAGAGAAGCAAAAGCCATAAAATATCGTTAACGTACAGTGGTGTCTCATTTGAAAAAAATATTAGATATTTGTTACGGAAGCTTTTAGATTACACAGCCGTGAAAATTGAAGTTAGATCAATTAATTTTATTATTATTAACAATAAAAAACAACTAGTCAACGAGTACATTTTTGTTACGAATCAGCACTATATAAAAATAAAATATCATCATAAGAGGCTATATATGGCAGAATTTTAATGTGTATTTTCAAATAACCATTCAGCATTCTGATATCTCAGTTATTCTCTGATTTACAAAAAATCCCTTAAGAGCAGTTTTTTTTTAATTTCGCCCTGTATCTCAAAAACTAAGAAGTCTATGAAAGTCCTGATTACGGCATCTTAAGTTTTTCGAAAAAGGACACCCTGTACACTCGCCACAACATAAAAGTTTCCAGTCCGAATTGGGATCATATATATTTTTTTTAATTATGACGGCTTAAAAGCAGTATTAGGTTATGTTTCTTCATTTCAGGTTTTGGAATTCGTTGACGAACATGGTAATGAAGTTTTAAATCTGGGATCTTTTACACTGCTACCCCAGCACGTCGTCAGGTTGATTTTGGCCAGAGATGAACTACAAGCCGATGAGTTTACCAAGTTCCAAGCTGCTCTAATGTGGGGTAAGGGCTATTAGTTACTTTTGTTAAAATAGTGAGTTAAAGTTCACTTTCCAGCGCGCGGGTATTTATTCTACTTAAAAAAAGTAAGGAATGAGAAATACCATGATTTCAAAAACAAAGCATTTTTGAAAATTTTTGCGCTAAAATTAGCATTCTATATTTTTCTCTCAAATCCGAAAACTATCAGATGTCTATGTTATTAATTAATATACGTTATGGTTCAAATTAACTACCCAAAAAAGTCTGGATTTATTGGGATTTCTTAGCCTTTTTCATGTTCCAAATTAAGAATGTTTTCAATGTGTTGTTTATTAGATATTTTATCTACAAGTGTCACATAGCGACAATTATTATTTAACACTGTTTCAAATGTTATAATCAAATCACTTACATTATCCTTTTTGTTGCTTTTTTAAATGTATTAACGCACTCAGTGTGATAATGACTTAAATTAGACTTACTGAATGCTTAATTGCTTAAATGGGTGGAAATATTTTGGGTGTGAGCAGTGAGATGTTGATGAAATAACTTTGTATGTTCGAAATTTTTTCAGCCAACGAAATATTCTCGCGTTCGCCTTGAATTTCCATAGTTGTTCGTTTCTTGTTTCCAGTAGATGTATCCATTAGCGACAGATTTACACTTCCAGCCACCATCTTTTTTTAAACTCAAAAAAATCTGCCCCACAATCGGCTAAGAGGGAGGTGGAAGATCGTCGAAAACAGTGCCCAGTATACGCATCTGGATTAGGCAGTTTAAAAAATCGTACACTCAATTTTGGCACATTGCCAATGGCAATGGCAATAACAATATGTTGTGTGGTATATTTACCAGCTTTATATCGAAGAAATAACACATGATTACAATTTTCATTTCCTAATTTGACGTATTTTCCAACCAGTTCTACTAAAATGCGTCCATCAATATTTCCAGATGTTACAGAAAACTATCTAGACACTTTTGTGTTGGTATTGGGTATCATCATTTTGACATCCTGCCGACATGCGCCTGTCAAACCAATAACCTAAAATAGATATTGGTTATTATAGAACTTGTTTCCTGAAAAAAAAAACACATTTTTAATATAGCTTTCATGAGGAGAAATTCATCATCGTCCGCATTCATGAAATATCTGGATATTTCCTTTCTTTTCTGTTAATACCTTAGATTTTTAGTACGTTGAAATATACTAACAATCCTCTTTCGTTAGTTGAATGGTAAATATCTTTTTTCTCTACAACATTTTTCATAGCTACCAAATGATTGATCGTATTTCATACGTGATTTATCTGGCACGAAATTGGAACTAACACTGGAAGCTTCATTCTCAATAGACTCTGATGACAAATCGTCACTTGAGCTTATATTTACACACACGTTCACAATAATTACGAGAAATAATTCACAATAACGACAGCTATGTATGCTGTATTGTATATGTATAATAATACTAATTATTATTGTGGGATACTACATTATTACTGCCCTTATGTGAATATTTCACATGCATACGGTAATAATATCTATGTCCCATTTATTGCGTAAATAACTATACGAGGTGTGGCAATTAAGTTCCGGGAATTTGTCAATGAAAAAACAAGCAAATTAAATTTCACCAAAATTTTATTATCGACCTTCACAATAGTCTCCCTTGAACTCTACACAACGATTCCAACGTTGCTCCCACGATTGGAAGCACCATTGGTAATCCTTCGCATTTAACCCGTTCAGCACCACGGTTACAGATTCTTTGACCTCCTGTACGTCGCCAGGATGAGTTCCCTTGAGGTGCGACTTCATCTTGGAGAATAACATGAAATCGCAGGGGGCAATATCGGGGCTATAGGGCGGGTGCGCCAACATTGGAATGCTTTTTTGCCAAAAACTCTTGCACACTGAACGGGGAGTGGGATGGCGCGTTGTCGTGGTGCAAGATCCAGCCGTTCCCGGCGAGTTCGCGTCGCATACGGAAAACGCGGGACTGCAGCCGTTCCAGGACGCCAATATAGAACTGTCCAGTCACTGTTTGGCCGGCAGGAACATAATAACGATGAATAATGCCGTGGATATCGAAATAAAAACGATCAACATTGCCTTCAGTTGTGGCTTGGACATTCTTGCTATTGTTGGCAGCTCTCCACCCTTTTCCACCCACTGCTGACTTTGTTTACGGGTCTCAGTGTCATACTCAAATATCCAGGTCTCATCTCCAGTGACTACCCGACTCATCCAGTCTCTATCGTCGCTCCGAATGCGGGACAACAAATCGTCGATTTTCACATGTCATTCTGTTCACGGCTGAGAACTTTTGGCACCATCTTGCGCAATTCTTTCGCTAAATCAAATTTTCGTGTCGAACATTTTCTTTGTTAACGTTAACTCGTCAGACAACGCACGAATGCTTAGGCGCCGGTCAGGCGTGATCAGTGCACGCAAACGGTCAACATTCGCGTGACGGGAGCTTCTTTACGTGGATCGTCTTCTACCGATTCACGCCCCTCCTTGAACCGCTTTGCCCAATCAAACACGCGTGTTTTCGACATACACTCGTCTCCATACACCACCTGCAAGGATTTCCGAGGGTTTTTCGCCAGATTTCACTAAAAATTAAATCACAACACGTCGCTTGTAATTTTATTAACTCCTTTTTACGACGCCACTAAAACAGTTACTTCCAAAAAGTACACATAAGACAGAAACCAAACGTACTATCGACCTCAACCTTGGATTAAAACTAAAAGGACGGCCTCCCGTCTCTAGAAAAGCGTTGACAAATGGTGCAGTGTTGCCAGTTTCCGAGTTATAACTAAATTTCCAAAACTTAATTGCCACACCTCGTATATTACTTATTTTGATGCAAAACCCTTCAATTTTTGTTTTGAGGGAGTCATTATGGATGTACAGTCTGAGTCACAAAGCCTTCCCACTCACTTTATGACGTCATATATCTATTACCATAAAAAATTACCATATGAGTGCAAAATGACTTGTCTTTAGCAGGAATTTAAAATATGTAGGTAATTTATGCACATGGTGTTTTATTTTCTGCTATCGTTAAACTGTATTTAATTAAAAAAATACTGTATATATTTTTTTGTGCTTAAGGTAGCCATCAAAATATAATTTCAAAAATATAATAGTCGGTATTTTAATATTCTTCGAATGCACGTGAAGCACTTAAAATATTTGACAGTTTTCTTGTACTCAAAGTAAATTCCATCACAATGTAAATTAAAATATCAATTTCAACCGCTCGTCTATACTGGCTGTGACTCATACTATACAGTGTGTCCCATTTTTCAGGTTAACAGGTCTGGAAATGTTTTTACAATTAGTACCCTGAAAGGAGTTATATTCTACAAACCATTTTATTGATGTGACAAAAGCCTGGCCTACTCAGGCTATTCAGTATCTATCAAAATACCCATATACCAATTTGACCACCAAATGTCTATTGAGTCTTTTTTATGGAGTGACAAACTCTGAAAAAACAGAATAAGCAGGTGAAAGATTGCCATGAATACAAATAATACAAATTTAATACTTTTAGTTGCGGCCACAGTAAAAATAATTAACGTATAAAAATTGTAATGAATTAAGGTTAATATGTTATTAAACAATAAGTTACAAAACTCTAATCTAAATTAAATTAATTTTTTTTCCACTTCCTTCCAGTCGAACACATTTTCTAATAATTGTCTTTTAAATTTTAAAGTACTTTACATTCTTTAACAACTTAGTACATTACATTTTTTGTACTTAATTATTATTAACTGTTTTTTTGTCCGATTGGTATTTTCATGCCAATCTTTGACCTGCTTATTATAATTTTTAATAAAAAAACTCAATAGACAATAATTGTCGATCAGATTTTGATGGGTGTTGGATAGCTTGGTAATATTATCTTTTTGTTAAAAAAATGCCACTTTCTGGGAAAACGATTCCTCTAAAAAATCGTAGTAGGCCGGGTTTTTGCCATATCAATAAAAAGGTTAGTACAATATAACCTCCGTTCAGGGTACTATTTGGCTTTCGTAAATTCCACAGTCTTCTCATATTTCCTGAGGTGTTAACCTGAAAAATGGGACACGCTGTATATTAACTCAGTAGAATACATATTCGAACGTTAGGAAGTGAACTTTTATTCATCTTGTATGTACATATACCATTTAGCAACCCAATTTTCGGAATTAGGCAAGAAGTACTGCGACAACAACCCGAGCACCAGCATAAAGGACGTGATTGGTAACTTTCTAGAATACATTCAGTTCCACAAGATTCCCGCTAACGTTTTGATGAGGGAGATACACCCGCTAGGATTGGTGCCCTACAGTATTATTATGAATGCTTTAGCGTACCAGGTGCAGTAGTTAATGCTTTACTAATAAATTTGTTGCCCAAAATCAAGCTATATTACTGCTCGCCTTCGTGTGAACCGCGCTTTATTGCATTTTGAATCGTAGATGGGAAGTGATTGATATATGACAGAATGGAAGCTCTTGCATTTGATCTTGTCTACAGAAGATTATTTATACAGGGTGTTTGGAAAAGTTGGTACAAAAACGTTAAAGTAAAAGTAGAGTCAAGAAAAGTAAAAAAAAGCAACATTACAGAGACATGGCTCTCCAAAGGGGTCTTATCAAAATCTGTTATAAATAAGGGTAGTTTCCTAACCATCGCTTTTACTCTATTTGTCTATTTTTTTTTCGAATTGTGCGTAGTTTAGTCGGAAAAAAATATTTTTTAAATAATGACTGATTGAGAACACTCACATTTTTTTAACATTTTCACACAGTAGGCCTCTGTCATGATGACAGTTTCATTGTAATTTTTGTCACTTTCAGTACAAAGTTTAATTAACATATGAAAGCAAAAGAGTAAAACAAATAAAATGAAAAAAAAACTGATAATTTTCTAGTGCAAAGTAAAGACTCAAATTGTCCACCCTGGACCGAAATACAAGCACTTAATTTTCTTAGGAAGTTGAATCGAACACGCTGAAAAATTTTGTTAAATTCGTATGGCATCGAAAGCTTGCTTCTTCAATAGTATTCACAGGCGTAATATACCATTCCTTTTACGTTGCCCCATAAAGAAAAATCATCCACATATAAATCCGGTGAACGAGGTGGCCATGGAATGGGCGCGATATTTCCACGACCAATCCATTTTCCTGGAAATGATCGATTAAAAAGTTTTGTACATGCCAAGTATAATGTGGAGGAGCTCCATCTTGTAAAAAAACATGTTTGCTCGTAATTTAAGAGGAATATCGTTTAGCAGGTCTGGAAAATCATTTTCCAAAAAGCTTAGATATTCAACACCTCTCAATCGATTCGATAGAAAGAATTGTCCCAGAAAATGTTTGCCAACAATGCTGACCCAAACATTCACTGGAAGTCCCTGTTGATGAATTTCAATAGTGGCATGGGGATTTTACTCACAACACGTACGACGATTGTTCAAATTAATAACGTTATACTGGGTAAAACAAACCTTATCGGTAAATAAAATGTTTGAAATGAATGTATAATTATCTTGTTGGCAACCAAGATTTTGCGACAAAAACAAAGTGGGACGCATGTTATTCTTGAAGCATACTATGAACCCCTTGAAAATGGTAGGGGTATAATCTATTTTCCTTAAGCAGCTGCCATACATAAGTATTGTTTGTTCTAAAGCGAGCAGATGCTCTTCTTACACTCGTAGTAGTAGTAGGTAGGATCTTCAAAATATATTAAAATAACTTCGTCTAAATCATGCCTATTTGAACGGCCAGTCACGATATCTTGGAGCTAGGGCTCCTGATTCCATCGCTCTTGCATGAATTTCCCTAAACAATCTTGCAGAAGGTTGCTATATATCAGTAAAATATTCTACTCTATTTGAGTCTTCAGAGTATTTCCATTACAAAAACTATAAATAAAATGCATCAGCCTATTCACGGTTAGTAAAAGTATGATAGTTCATGGTTTTCGTACATACGTTCGTACGTAAGAATTTAAATGATAGCCCGCGAAAGTGACAACCAATACAATGAAGCTGTCGCAATGACATCGAAATGATAAGACCCCTTTGGAAGGCTCTTTTTAATTTTTTGGCTCTACTTTTATCGCCTCAAGTTATGTACCAACTTTTCCAAACACCCTGTATACAGAGTTTGATTTTTCAATTTTTGAGATACGTTATTTCAAACTCATTTTACTTTTGCAAATTTAAATAAATTCTGTATAATTTGTTATTTTTATGGAACTGTTTTATTATTTATTTTTTGACGATTTTATAATTGAATGATAAAAGTCACCAAACATATTAAAATTTTATACTGCACGTACCAATACTTATAACTTGAACAATTTATTGAGTTTTTTGGTGAAAGAATTTGTAAACTGATTAGGTGCTTTATACAAAAAATATAAATGCATGATTGCAAGTGCTTTTAGGTGATCAATATAGTTACAGTAGGTAATATGCATGGAGCTTTCTACTAACATCAATTAAATTTAACTAAATAACATGGAATAATAGATTTGGTATTATTTTAAACAGTAGTATTGTTTTGAGCTAATTACAGACTGGTTCTAAGCATTTATGAATTGGGGTGAGTCCTAGATGAATTCATTTAAAAATTACTTTAAAAACGTCTGTTGAAATTTTCCTTCTAGTAACAAAACATAACCTTAGTTTCATAACCTTTAGTTTTTTCACCCGTTTGAATATTTTCAACGCGAACACTGTGGTAAGATCTCTTCTGCCGTCCATCTATGATCCAGCTATGTTATATAACACGCTGGATGATACATCAAAGATCCAACATTGAATATAAAAACACTTTTTAAGTGCATCTAATCAATAGCTAGTCACACGCGAAGATTTTGAAGCGCAGAATTGATGCGTGTCATTCAAAAATCACTCGCAGAAGTGTTCGTCAGTGGAGTGTTACATAAAAACTTTGGAGTGCAGGTTTGATGTGTGTCGCTTAAAGAGCAAACGTAAGAAAAGTTCCAAATTTGTAAAACGCCACGCGTCAGTCCAAACCTACTCGATGTGAGACACTTTTGGCACACTTTTGAATGTCAGATTCAAAACTGTCGCTTACACTCGCGTGAATATCTTGACCGTTGGTGACAGAGAGCATTTATGACTATTATTACTACATCGTACTGTACGTCCTAGTGTAAAAGTCATTATCCAAGAATTTGTAGTGCAGGTGACCGTTAGGGTAGCAGGAGTAAGGAAGCAACAGAACAAAATCCACTTCTGGGAAGTACCTACTGAGCAACCCAACGAACTCTTGGTATCTGCTAGGAATTTGTCGAAGTTTTTTTGACGGTAACGTTCTTCTCTGCGAGAACGTCGCCCCTTATTTTACTCCCAAGTAAAATCATCTATCTGGTACTTACCCAACAGCAGTGTCGCTGTAATTGTCACAAGCGTATCCATATTGTAAACACAGGAATAAGTTACATTTAACAGTATCGTAAGTTCACTACATCATCATCAATAATTATGGCATTACCTACACAATATTTGCACTATGTGTCTATGACCCACAAATGCCATAAAAACGCAAAAACACATGAAACAAAGGTCTGCTTACATCACCAACACCGTAAGCTGCACCTTTATCTACGGAAACAAACCGCGCTGAACGGCATGTAAGGTCACACCAATGATATCCCGTTTTCGTTTATATTTTATCGCAATTTATTAATGTTAATATTTTAGTTATTATGTGATTATTGCCGCCAAACACATGTTCTGACCTTTCAATATGTTTGATTATCTTGTGATACATTTAAACCAATATAAAATTCATGCAAGTTACCTATTTTGCAAGACCCTTGCATGATTCTTGCGGGACTCTTCCATACAAATGAGAAACATGGACCTTTACTCCAAATTTCGTAACAGTGGTGATTACTTTCGATCGACTCACACGTAATTATCGATATGGTCGATCGTCGACAGTGGTCGATTGGTAGACGTTATAAAGTATAGAAACGACCAGTTTTCCATAAGGTATAAATAATAATGGACGAAATAGGCGAACCTAAATAGAAGTTCTTTCAGTCAAGTGGCAAAGTATTTATAATTAGTTCAGATCAGGAGAACTGGAATAAAGTACGACTATATATCTGCCTACAATAGAATGGCAATATTATCGCATTTTATATTTGAAAGGCTTCTAGCCGTAGCAATATTTCTTGTTTTTTCTTGTAATTCGGACTGCCAAGTCTTGTGTGAATTGGTCTGCAAGGCAAGACCAACACAAGACCAAGAAAAACCAAGACAAGATTGCCAGGCACTACTTCTCAAGCACTGTTCCAGTTCCAGACCTCGCTTCTAAGTTTTACGCGCACTTTGAAGTCTTCGTGTGCGGCTGGCTAAACTGTTGAATATTAGACCTAGCATAGACTATAACAAAAACAACAATCTGTGATTCAGCATTTAGCGCTTTTGCTAGTTTTCTATTAACTCTAACTTCTAGCTGCCACTAGCTGCATGATTATTTTTCTGTGGCTTTCATAGCTGTCAAAGTCCTCGCCTAGATGGTCAAGCACTCCATGTTGCAGGCAGACCCGGCAAGTGTCGACCCCGGAAAACTGTCACCAAATCGGGTAAGGCGCCAGACGCAGGGCCGATCCATGTCGGTCCAGAGCTCCCTGGACCCCTACGGATCCAACACGACCCTCAGCAGCAGCGCCTCCAGCGAGCTAGCCTCCTCGGACGGCAAGCACTCCTCCAACTAACATAAGGCCACTGCTGCGCCTCAACAACCGCCCCCCGTGTCCGTGTCTCCCTCTCCCAAGCACTACCCCAAGCATCCTCCCACCGTCACCGTTTCGTCGTCTTCTCCTTCTTCCACCCCACAGTCGTCGCCCGCTCACACCTTCACCTTCACTATCGTGCTGAAGAAGGTCACTCCCAAGGAGTAATGGGGAACTTCGGCTTGTTTTTAGGAAGGAATACGTGGTTTACCGATTTCATTTTAGCACAGCTACAGAATAGACATACAGAAGCGCAACTCATGTCGAACCGTCTCTATAAGGAATTATGTATGTTCCAACAGCCGTCGAGAACTGGTTCAGAACTGTCACAAATGTTTGACCAACTCCGTTTTACGTTGCATTCTCTGATAGCACGTTAACAACTCAACTGAATGAATAGTTCTGGACGGTTCAGAATCGATTCTTGCTGTTGTTGAAACAAATTCAAATTCTGTGCTATAAAATACCCTAGAATTTTACTCATTACCATACAAAAAAAAAACTGCAGACCTGCGAGCATAAAATGTACAAGGGGTGATAAAAAAATGGAATTTTGTAATATTTCGGGTTATATTGGTCCGATTCGCCCGATAGTTTCGTTGTTGTGTTGGTAAACCTGTCTGAAGAGTATCTTCAGCCCAAGTAAGTATCCCATTTTGGTCATAACGTAAATATTATTGTGACCAAAATGGGATGTATACTTGGGATGAATGTATAGTTACTTTTCAGACATTTATGCCAAGCGCAGTACTCAATAACAAAACTACATTAAAAAATATAGCAGGAATATTCGAGTTGTACTTCTGTATACTATTCTGTGTATAGACGAAAACATGAAATCAACCAAATTTGCATTTCTCCTACATTTTTTGTCTCTGCGAACAATTTTTTTAGCACAGGTGTAATAGCCATGTGACGACAAACTTTAATAAGCGATTATTCTAAAAATTAACAAAAAACAAGTTCTATTTTTTCCTACAACAATCCGTATGGGTTATTTTAAAGCAGTCGAAGATACAGACTTCAAAGTATATACAGAGTGTTTCAAATTTGGAAAATGGGGTGCTGTGAAAAACGGTATTATATTACACCGTCTTTATGAATGCTCAATTGACAAAACAAATCACTGTTTAAAGTTTGTCGTGTTTATTATTCGGTAAAAACAATTATAGAGTATGTTTTTCTTCAAAATGAAGATAACATTTTAGACAATTAGTCAATATCAACGACACTGACACCAAAGTAGAATTTTTGGTGTCTTTCTACTAATGTCAATCATAGGGCGCATTTGCAATAATATGTATGTTTTTGATAACGATAATGGAAAAGATATCTGATTTTTAATATGCGGTCCTTTTACGTTTGAATGTACCACACCAAAGTTACCACAGCGTAATTTTAATAGCTTATGACAATTATTTCTTAACAATGGGTGGGCAAAAAGCAATTTTATTGATTCCATCCACTAAATAAATAATTCTACAACGATTTTAAAAGAGACACTAGCATAAGGTGGAACCAGTTTTAAGGAGTTAAACTGCGTACTGTTAAAAGTTTGTCTCTGAATTTTTTGGTTGGTGTCAAGACCATATCTATAAAATGATTTTTCGATAAAGATAAATAATAAAACATTGATATCAAATGAATATTGACAATCCAGAGATATACAATGATCTACAGTTTATGTGTGTAGCGTATTAAAATAAAAAAAATTGTTATATACAGATATGAGTGTATTAATAGAATGTCAGAAATGATACACGAAGAAGAAAGAAAATTGGTGAAGCAAAAACTGAGACATTGAGAGTAAAGAACAAATATGAGGAAATCCAAATAAACGAGTACCTACAATAAAATTATTTAATAACTTAAATTTCAATTGGTAAATCCGAAAGCGTTAAGTGATAGATACACATCCAAAGCACCTTACTCTTCTAGTGTGAATGGTCTAAAAACTTATGAAAACTAACAAACTGGCAGAAATGATCCTTAAATATGGTCCAGACAAAGAAAAACTAGAAATTAAAGGAGTAAAGTAGAAATTGGCTGCAAATAAATTTATGTAGTCAGTAATATTATGAAAGTATTGAAAATCACGATAAATAAACTTGTAACTTTTTCTTCAAAGTATGCCTGTAAAATAAATAAAACAATATTAGGTAAATTATGGTCTTGCTACCGAATCATTAAAGGTTGTAACACAGTAGTTGTGATTTTGGTAATTTTAGTACATAACGTATTCATTCCTTCAAATTGTACACACCAGACAACTTCAACATTCCATACGGGTAAAATCTTACGTGGCTATAATTTTTCCACCAATATTTCAAGGTAGACAATCTTTTTTACACCTTTTTTGATATCCAAGGAATACCTCATTGTCACAGAACGCATCATTCCCAATTTGATGTACAAAGTAGCAATATTTTCATGCAGTGGTGAGCGTATTGCTGGGAATGTTACTGACAAATTATACCAGCTTATTTTATCATAATATACAGTTTGCGATGTTTTATCCAAAGTTTTCAGGAATCAACTTCTGATATCCAATTTTTAACTGAAGTTATATTTGTGATGTAAAAATGCTGTAATTGATTTGAAAAATTAAATTGTTTTTGTATACAAAATTATGATACTAATTGAATGGAAATTAGTATAGACGACAATCTACTAGTATTATTTAAGGTGATGTTGTTCAGTATTCTTATTGTTGGACGAGGCTGCATGATGATATTATATAGTAAACTCTCCATATCATTAACATAGGGTGTTTTTTTAATTTTTTAAAAGCTCACTTAGAGTTATTCATCGTGTTGTGAAGTGTACATTTCTCAAACATGTACAAATGTGATGATGCAACGGTGTTGATATTAAGAGATATTTTCGTTTTAAAAACACCATGTGTTGATTGGATCATTGTAACGTCTTAACCTCATACCTCGTGGTCAAAGAAACACCCACAAATATCCAAAAATGTTTCCTGAATCCGAAAATTACCTACCTACGAGGCGCAGTAGTGGCTGAAATTAGCAAGTAGATTCGGTGTATAATGGACCAAAAGTACATACGGAGTAGTAATACGCCGTCCCTTCCTCTCACTCTTCGTCTAACTCAACGCAGTTGGACTTGAGAGTAAAGATACCATTTCAGTAAGAATAAAACGATAGATGACCTAAGTAAGATGGTATGTTCTTTGGTCCGTTTGTATGATTAGTGGCATTATATTTATGTTGATAGCTTAAAGTAGGTAGTTGCATCAGTTTAAAAAATACATCCAAGTTCTTAACAAAGTTTAATATGTTATAATTATCAAAATTAAAACAATGAATTGTTTTAAATGATTTAGGTTATAACGTGATAAACTTTATACAGGGTGTCTAGTAAAGAACTTACGGAAAAGTAAAAGAACTTTAAAGGTATTTTTGCTACCTACCTCTATGTTAGGTGATACGTAAACTTAGATTAATATTTGTAGTAACTGCCGCACGTAAAGCACAGTATTTGCGGTATATCTTCATTTGGTCTGGCTTTGAAATCACAAAACATCTCGGAGTTTTGAAATCAGGAATTCTTATAATAATAATTGAATATTTGGCTTCTATATCAAATAACTTCCATTATTGAACGCAAAAGTACAATTTCGCATTCTAGATACAAATGTAACTATTAAAGATTTGCAACTTTTTCAAGAAGAAGCAGAATCGTATTAGGTAATTTTACCTAAATAGCTTTATTTTGACCCAAACCAGCTACTCCTGAAGCATGTTCATTCTTTACTAAACACCCTGTATTTAAAATATTATTTAAATATGTTTGAAATCTGGTGTAATTTTTAGTCAAGAACTAGGTAATAATCATGAAAAAAATATGTATTACAAGTAAACACTAAAGTACGCTGGATTCGGTTTAATGCTTATTGTATTTTTGAATTATTTACGCTTTTATATATTTTCTTCTATTTTAACTATGAAATTTTTTTTCTATTTTTTGAACTACATTTTTAAACATGATTTGGCACTACTTATATATTTAAAGTTATGTATATAATATACTTAGGTATTTTTATTTACTTAATTGTTTGTGTGTTACAGTAAGCAATTGGGTGACCAAAAAACTAGGATTTTAGTAATTTATTAATAAATACAACAAAATTCTAGATTTTTCGATAATCCAATAGGCACTATTAAATGTTAATGTTAGCTTATAATATGTTGTGTGTTTATGCAATATGATAATTTTAAGCTTTCCGGTCACAATTTTTTAAGTCAGATAAGACTTCAAAATAAACTAAGAATACAAGGAAAAAATATATATGCCGCTATAGAGCAGCTCAAGGATATTATAGTTTATTTGTCGACTTATCTGATGGAAAAATGTTTAATGGAAAGTCGTTATAATTTTATTCACACCAAAGAAAATGATTTTCCTAAATACTGTTGTAACTTGAAATTCACTAAAGACTACGTGCCAACTCGTGAGACTGCACAAACTGAAGTTTTTAAAAAAATCCATCTAAATATACTGTTGATGTCGTTTTAGAAAAAAAGCAGGAGTATAAACGTGTACTGTAAATTTCTCCTTCTATTCCTAGTTGAAAAAAATTAATGTACACATTATTGTTCAATGTGAATTCGCATTTACAGCTTTGGAAAAAGATTAGGATCAGTCTCAGATGCACAATATTTTTCTGCAAATCCTACTAAACTCGAGTCAAGAATTCAGACGTCTTACGTCACGGCTGACGTTACACATTTGTTTTTATTGTAAACGTAATTTTCGATATTTGGTCGCCTTAAAAACAATCATTTTTTGCCATTTAGTGCAATACATAATGCAAATTTTTAGTGTAGTATATAGTTTTATTCCTATCAGTTGCAGTTTCTTAAATATTTTGATGAAAATAGAATGAATTATTCATTTGTTCGTATGACGTAAGTCGTCTGAATTCTTGTCGCGAGTATATATGTTTCATTTCCATTTCATCCTTATACTAGGAGGTATACAGATTTGGAAAGTGAGGATCTTGATGGTGAATTGTATTTTGCCGCTTGCGTGTATTTGTGTCATGCTACACGCATACTTCGACCACAGCGTGTTTGCATCAAGCAGTGGTGCCAGGTGGGAAAAATTCAGTGCATGAGAATAATTTCAAAGAAGTAATTTTTAATTAATTTTGTAATGCCATTTTTTTTCATTAAAAATCATTATGTTCTGCTATTTTATCATAATATTACATTGTAAGTAGGTAGTTACAGGTACTTACTTAAAAGTTATTAACCACGTAATCTTTCTAATTTATTTTATTGTTAGGCCGGGCGAACGTTGACGCGCAGTTGACGTGACGCAGGGTGACTCACGGGTCGTAAAATCTGTTGTTTCCAGAAAATGTAGGTACACACTTACGGAATAGAGTTAAGAATCACTGCAATACAGCGAGAATATAGCACACACACCTCATATCCGTAGACTGTCATACCCGTTTATGTATTCATTGCTAATTATTAAGAGAGCAGTCTACAATAAAGGATATTTCAAGTACCCAAATATTGTAGATACCTACCTCTATCTATTCAATTTTGCCCTCGATTTTTCCTTTATTTCTCGTTAGGTCTTTGTTTTGGTAGATTTCAAAGAGTAATTTTAATAATTTTATTATTTCTTTTTGTGTCTATTAAAAAGCATGAGATTTTGTAATCAAAATATGAAAGCATGAGATTTCCTCGGAATGAATGAGATCTGACAACACTGGCATCAGTTGATCTGACAGTTAGATTTGCAATGGCGATACGGAACCGATTACCGTAGTAGTGGGGAATGCTAGACCAATGCACGTCGCCGCCCCTCTTAAAGTTCGTACCTTCCCTGGAATGAAGCGGCAATTTCTACTTTCTCTGTAAAGATCCGCAATTTCCGAATCTGTATGTTTCATTTCCATTTCATCCTAATACTATATAAGTATAATTTTTATTTTATTTTTATACTTTGCATATTCAAATCGTACATTGCTTTTTATTAACTGTCTTATATTTATTATGCTACAGTAAAAAATTCTTTTGATTAATATTTTTAAATATTATTGAAATATATAGAGACCAAGAAATATTTATGACACCTAGAGATAATATTTCTTAGCATCTTTTAAATTTTTTATTTATATTATTTGTTCTTTATGATTCTTTTTACCTGCAGCATATTTCCATCTTACTTATAGTAGATGTTAAGGCAGAAGTTTCTTTGGTGCAACAAATACAAATTAATTGGCATTCTGTTAACAGTAAATGTTACATATTGAAAAAACAAGAAATATTTTTGGGCAGATATAAACAGGAACATATTTTATTGGCCAAATATTTAGATATATGTGGGCTAAGATGTTATAAAATATATTTATTTACGTACAGTTCGAGTTTTATTTTTTTTTTCTATAGCTAATGTTAATGTTGCTTTTCAGAAGTACTTTAACCAGTAGTAAGTCAAATAATACTTCAACATCAAAGATAGATAAACATCTGTCTTCACTTCTTATTCGCAATATAGAATGACTGGTCTTTCTTGGTTTTGATGTTGAAAAATTGTCGATTAAATTTTGGACTTTTGCTTGTTGTATTTTCAAACAAAAGTATAGTACTTTTAACAAGTTTTTTTCTTCATCATAAACACATCTATATTTGCGCTCTAAAAAAAACAATGTTTAACACACGACGATAAAATTCCATTATCGTCTCCCGAAATCTTCTTCGGTCTTGTATAAAAAACAACTATGTCACCGCTCCTTTATGAGTGTTTAGGCTTTTCTTGGATGTCTTTTATGTACCTACAGAGAAAAAAAGTTTGCGCGTAATTCAGGTAAGCCTAAGAATGCACACGAAAGGGAAATATCCGACTTTCATAACTGGAGAAGAGGATAACAGCTGCTGTTCCAATAAAATGTCATCTATCCTAAATTGAGGATTCACTATAAAATCAGCAAAGTGAATTCAACAGGTTAAAATATGTAATAACAGTGAAGCTACAGTTGTATTTGCAGTCCATATCATAAGAACAAAATAATGACAGTACACAATCAATCATAAGAGAAAAATAATGATCTAGGGAAATAAAATTACCATTGCTAACTTAATTTGCTTTTAGATTACATAATCTAAAAAAAATCTTGTATCAAAAAAATATATAGAGTAAACACGAGACAAGTATTACTTCAATAGGTGTATATAAGTATTGGCTTCTAATTTCTTCATTTCTTTGCCTTTTTGTTTAAATATTAGGAAAAAGATTATGTCCATTTGGGAAAAATTAAAAAACTATGTATTTTTAAATTTAATTTTCTATATTTCATATGACCATGTGTTTTACTAGGAACTGACCAAAGTGGTATTTTTCAACATCTTCGAAAACATACTGGATTTATCCTGCAGTAGTGCAACAGGATCGTCAAACTCCTTTATCTCCCCTTTTTCCATCACCATGACCTTATTACAGCTCAAGACAGAATGTAACCTATGGGCTATAATGAAAACTGTACAATCTGATAAATTTTCTGCTATAGCCTTTTGAATTAAATCCTCCGTTTCCGGATCCATATTGGCTGTAGCTTCGTCCAAGACAACGATTTTGTTTTTCCTGATAATAGCCCTGGCCAAACAAATCAACTGTCTCTGTCCGGTGCTGAAATCGGAATTGTTGGAGATTATGACGAAGTCCAAATTGCGTATTATACCTTCTAATCGAACTTTATGGATACTTTTCCAAATTTCTGTGTCTGTATAACGTTGTAAAGGATCTATGTTACTTCTAACAGTACCAGTAAATATTATGGGGTCTTGTGGAATTATAGAAATGCGTTCTCTTAGGAATTTCAAAGGGAGACTTTTTATTTCAACGCCGTCTATTTCTATCTGACCTTCGTAGTTGTAAAGCCTGAACAGGGTTGATATTATAGAAGTTTTTCCAGCTCCTGTTCTTCCAACAATTCCTATCTTCTGCTGAGGCCTTACGTGAAAGGTGATATCTTTCAGTACCTTTTCGCTTGTGTTCGTGTACATTAGATTTACATTTGTGTACTTTACTTCACCTGTACTGGGCCAGTTTTCAACTTCTTGGCCTGTAGCTGTCTCCATCTTCAGTTCAGTGTACTCTAAAACCCTTTCTACTGACGTCATAAGGATCTCTAAGTCGGACCATACCAACAATCCTGTTTGAATTACCGTTGATAGAGATGCAGCTTGACTTATGGCTAGACCAACATCCCCAGCTGCTGTCCCTGGGTATTTTAAAAGTAATTTTATTGTAAATAGAAAAGCTTCTGAAAGCTATCAATATCAATTAAGAACTTACCTACATCGAAAAATAAGAACCTTCCTATTATAATACTTAAAAATAATGTCGAGGAAATGTCCATACAAAAAGCAAATGTCCTTTTAAGGCAAAGGGATGTGTAGTAGGCTGACGTGTACACGTCCTGATACCTATCGAACTCTTTGATTAAAATATCTTGAGCTCTAGAAGCTCTTATTGTTGTTAGTCCATCTAAAGACGCATTCAAGTGACCCACAATAGGACTTCTCGCTGAAAAAATAGCAGTGTTAATTTTTGTTGGCAAATTTCTAGTAAAAATTTAGGGCGTACAACTGTAGAGTATACCAATTAATTGATATAGGAACTTACAAGCAGATTCCAGTCTCCTCAAACTTCTAACTGCTGGTATGTAAATAGTCCGTAACACCATCAAAATAGTTATAAAAACTAAGGAAAGAATGAAGAACCTCCAATTTACAACTGCTATTAGAGTTATTATGCCACCAATAGCAAAAATTATCTAAAAAAATCATATCATTTTTATGAAGAATTATGACATGAGCGAATGATCATCTACACTGATATTCTACTGTGACAATTATTTCTCACCTCAATAAGATGATTTAAAACATATGGTAACCATTCATCAACAACGTTCAGATCCTGGGCAAATCTGTTTAAGATGTTTCCGATGGAATGATTATCAAAAAATGACATTATTGAAAATATAATGCCATCTACCATGGTTCTATGGAGCTTAACTGAAACGTTTCTGGTAAATCTCAGTACAAAATAGGTTTTTACCAGTTCTATTGTTGTAAATGTAAAGATCATCACTGAATACATTCTAAAGGTTTTGTTCGAGTTCTTCATAAATTCTTCAAAGACTGAAGTCTCATTATTAGTTATTGAATTAATCATTAAAGTAGTATTATACCCATTTAATAGAGTAGTCTGTGAGTTATTTGCCTCTTTGTAAGACGTAATATTTTGTTGTAAGTTCAACCTAATTTGGGTAGATTTATTGATTAATTATTATTTTCTTAAAATGATAAATGTCGTACTTACCAGTGCGATAACAATTTTGCAGTATAGCTCTCCGTAAACTGACATGCCACGTATAAAAATACAATTAAGACAAAAAGAAAAATTCCACCTCCAAATTTAAAGTATTTCCAATAAACGTTTCCACTAACGCTGCCTTCCTGTTTTATTTCATGATAAACACCTTTGTTATTTTCTTTATGGTCGGATTTCAGTAACTTGGTCTCCTCATCTTCTATAACTTTATCTTCCACGTCTTTGTTATCACTATGATTAACTTTGTTATCTTCTGTAGTAAACACAACGTCGTTATTTATACTTTCTTCATTTTCTCGAAATTTAATCGTTCCGTTTTCCAAAATTACGACCTTATTTGCATGGCTGATATGTTTTGTGTTGTGCGTGACCAAAACACAGAGTTTGTTTTTGAGGAAGTTTTTTATGCATTCGTGGAAGATGAAGTCTTGGACTTGAGGATCTAAGGCCGTCAAGACATCGTCCATGAGGTATATGTCAGCATCCTTATACACTGCTCTGGCTAGATTTATGCGTGTTTGCTGGCCTTTGCTCAAATTCAAACCCTTATCTGCTACAATTGTTTCATCGCTGTTTGGCAGTAGATTGAAGTCGTATTGTAACGCGCAGACTCTAACAACCTAAAGAAAGAATGTTGATGTGATAAATTAAAAATTGCATACAAACAATTAGTTACTTCTTTGTATCTGTTTTCCTTATATTCCTCACCAAACAGTATATTCTGTTTGATAGAAGATGGAAACAACCAGGGATCTTGAGAAGCGTAACTTTTCGTGCCGTTAACTTCAATAATTCCTTCATTTAACGGGTAATCTTGCAAAATGGTTTTAATAAAAGAACTTTTACCACAACCTAAAGGACCAGTTACTACTGTAAGCCCCTTCTGAAGGGTTACAGTAATATGGTCAAGGACAGTTTTGTCTTTAATAGAAACCCGAGCACCTTGCATGAATACCGTAGGGTTGTTATTGGTGTTTTCATTGATTTCGTTCACTTCTTCAGCTTTCAGTACTTTGTTTATTCTATCAATTGAGGCTGAAAATTCTGCCATCGTTGATATACTCTCTGACATTGTGTAACCTATGACGTCTTCCAAGGTCACGAAACATTTCATGATGTAAAACATGACATCAGCCTTAGCATTTTCATTCAACCAGATATAGGTCACAAAAAGAGAATAAAAACCGATTTTCGAAGACAGCATCGTTATCGGGACCATCACTGCCTTCAAATAAAGTGCTCTCTTCATCTGTCGCATTTCTCTCCTGAAATATGAAGTCATTAGATACTACAACTATGTTTGCTATATTAAAACTAGTGATTATAAGTTATTATTGAATTTACTTACTAGTACTTTATTTACTAGTTACTTTGCAATAATTTATTAGTTCTAGGAATCGCCAATTTAAAAAATTAGTCTTCATCTATTTTGAGGTATGAAAGGTTATATTCTTACCTTCTGGCATCATTAATGTTTTTCCCAAAAACTCTCTCCCAAGTATACATTTTAATGATCTTAATTGCTGATAAACTTTCCTGGGTGACCTGCAAACGTTCATCTGTTTCTTTGTTAATCTTTAGCCTCATACGCTTGATGACTTTTCCTATATACACTGGAAAAATTATTTAATTACTGTAGTTACTCTAATGCACTAAATATTCACTCTCCTTTAACTAATGGTGTGTACTCTATTTTTATTGAAGGAAGATATCATTTTCTGTAGCACATTTTATGAAAAAAGGTAAAAACTACAAATAATAAATTACAATTAAAACATATTAATATAATTACGAATTACATTTGTATATTTACAATACAATTAACGGAATTACTTATAAAAATATTAGGACATAATTTGTCCTGTCCATTTTGTACTTGTTCTGCAGGACTACTTTTTGTAATTTCAGTAAAACTGGTATTTTTGGAAAATTTTGCGAAAGTTCCACTAGTTGAAGACATATTAGTGTCCATATATTTTTTTGCTATTTCCACTTTGTTGTACACTGAATTCTCAATACAGTCTTTATCAACAACGTCGGGTAATAAAATAGAAAACACCGAAAGAAATGCCCAGTATATTCCTTTGGGTTTGATAATTTATAATAGTTTGCTATTTTGTACAGAATCTTACTCAACGTATTTTTCCCAACCACTTGCTTGGAGCATTTATTATTGCCATAATATGCAAAAAAATCGTCGAGTATCCGGTTGACGAAGAGACACATATCTTTTGTTTATATCCAAATATCTTGGTGACTTGTTGTCATTATCAATTATGCTAAATATGCGCTGTATTTCAGTCTTGTCTTATATTTACCAGCAAAGTTTTATCTAAATCCTCAACATCATCTAGTCTTATGTTACATAACTTTTCTTTATGACAAACTGCACTTATGCCAAACATCAATTCCCCTTAATTAAAAAAATAATTTTACATTTGATGATGACAATACCTTGATCTTTAAAAATATCTCATTAGAAAGTGTCAATTTCCTTTCTAGTCAATATTCTTGACTTCTTCAATCTTAAATATCTGCTAATGTCGATGTTATGATGCAAAAGTACCGTTGCCTTTAACATGGAATAATACGATAAATTGGACGGCTTAAATTCTCACATTTTTCCAAAAAATATGGTAGGAGTACATTTCCGTTGTAGTGTTTCACGTTTTTAAAGGAACGCCATTTAACAAAATCATCATAAGTTTTTTGGTAAAGTTTTTTTGACTTTCCCGACAGGTTTCCTTTCGTTTCCTCCGCCGCTTTAAAAAGAGGCGCACTTGAAAATGTCTTCTGTACTACTATCACTATTGAAATCCATATTTTACCAATTACATATTAAATAATCTGTCGCTTTGCTAGAAATTTTTCGTATTCTAAATATGGCGTACATAAAAACCGTGTTTGTTGATATTATTGCTAGGCATCCCTCACAGCTGTCAATTTGGCTCCAACAAAAATTACCACAAATACATAATATGATGTATAGATTTATAGCTGTTACTATGTTACTATAGTATTACTGGCCGTGTATAAAGTTTTGTATAAATTTCGTGCGTAATAATGCGTTTAATATCCTAAGCTTGTAATAACCTTCGGCATAAGCCTCGGGCAATGGGTCTCTTCACGCTATGAGTCTTAAAAGTCTTTGATATATAAATAACTATTATTAGCATCAAGTATATTCACTCACATTGTACAGATATCGCTAGAAGCAACAGCATGATACCAATAGTAGAAGCTACGCCAGTCTTAGTGTAGAGTAAATAACAAATGACTACCGTTTGAATTAGAGCGATCCACAGTTCATTGAACAGCCAAATTGTCATTTCAAGTTGCTGGGCGTCCTTGGTTACTATCGTTATTATATTGCCTAAAAATATCGTTAAAGATTTGTTTCAAATATGTTCAGATACAATTTTGAAAAGACTCACCTACACTCACATCTACCAATGCAGATGATGTTAGCTTTAACATTTTTCTGTATATTAAAGAGCAAAGAGATGTTCGTACTTGAACAGCTAATTGCTTAAGAAACATCAAGTAATTCTGGAAATAGAAGCAATGCAACAGTTTCAGTCCAATCATGACTCCTGCATAGTACATAGCATCGTATAGCGTTAAAGTAGTCTGTTTGGGTTTAAAATATGAAACTAGCTGCCCTATGGCTTCTGGTTCCAAAATGCTGCAATAATATATCAATATTTACAATAAAGCATAAAGAGAAAAGTACCAATAAGCTTCGGCATACCTGTTGACAAGTTTGAAGCACAAATTTAAGATGCCGAAGCCAATATATTTGGTACCATAGCACTGCCATAGCAATCTAGCTGTAGAGGGATTTTTCTTTTGTTTATCAAAAATGTAGTATTTTTCCAGTTTATCACCACATGTTTTGGACCGACAGCTTTTTATCACTTCATATATGTCTTCTTCTTCGAGATCCTTTTTATAAGCTTTTGCGAATAGTTTGCCAGTGTAACTAAAATAATGATTCTACTTTACACAATATCTAACACCAAAATTCTACCAATCTACCAATTCCAGCTGCAGCAGCAGCTTCATCAGCCAATCTATTTCTCTAAGATGAATTGGTTCGTAAAAAAATAATCTCGGCAAAGTCAGAAGAAACAATTTACGAAAGGAGAGCTCGTATTCAAACTAATGGTTCCATTTTGTAGTAGATTTTCAAGAAATTAGTTCAAATCAGAGAAAGGTATATTAAACATTTTCAATTCAGTTTTTTCTAGTTTTTTAAATTATCAATACTTACGCGAATGTCAGCAAGGAGAGCAGATTTGCTTTCTCCCTGGGGTTAGTTTTTCTTTTTATCTTCTCACAGTACTCCATTGAGTTGGTGTTGAAAAGTTACATGATACTAATGGAATAATTCAAAATTTGTGTGTATTTCTTATCTACTTTTATTAAACTAACAGTAATTAAATACAATCAGTAGTATTCAATATTTATATTTTATTTACTGTCGTTATCAGCAGTTGTCATAACCATTTACGTTAATTATTCTAGGACTATCACGGCATGCTACGGTACTAGTCGATTCACACGAATTGTGGTACCAGGTGTTCCATTAATGTACATGAGGTACTATTTTTTTGGAGAACGATGTTTGTCTTAGACATAGTCCAGGGCATTTAGATCAAAATCGACCGAATAGCGGAAATGTTTAGGCACAGCAGATATCGAGATGCGGTTTTCTGCATTGTGTTCAGGAAGGTCCCAGGAAAAAAGTCTATATCGTCTGGTTTAGCCATTTTCTGAAAAATACCTTCTGGTATTACACCATTATAGGAACGACTGGAAACTCGAAAAAATAGCTCGGAAATCGTTACTCGGGGGTTTTCGGGGCTGCCGAACTTGATTCTGGCATTAGAATTACCCGGGGATGCACGAGTGTAGTTCTGTGGGGGTGCGCGGGGGGTGAATTGAGGGAGAAATGGCAGCGTTCATAAAAATCGCTCCAAACTTGTTACTTGGGGGTTTTCGGGGACGCCGAATTCAATTCTAGCATTAGATTTCCCCGGGGGCGCTTGGAGGTGGCTCTGTGGAGTTGTCTGGGGGTGATTGAGGAAAAATGAATATTTGTTATTTGAATAAAGTATTATTTTCATAATTTGTGATTTTTCACTTTCTCCTTTACCATTTCCCACAGAGCCACCCCCGAGCGCCCCCGGGGAAGTCTAATGCCAGAATTGAATTCGGCAACCCCAAAAACTCCCGAGTATCGATTTTGGAGTGATTTTCATGGACGCTGCCATTTTCCCCCCAATCACTCCCATACAACCCCACAGAGGGACCCCCGAGCGCCCCTGGGGAAATCTAATACTAGAATGGAATTCGGCCTCCCGAGTAACGATTTCCGAGCGATTTTTCCGAGTTTCCAGTCGTTCCTATAATGGTGTAATGAATTTTGCGGCCCAGAAGGCATTTTTAAAAAAATGGCTAAACCAGACGATATAGACTTTTTTCCTGGGACCTTCCTGAACACAATGCAGAAAACCGCATCTCGATATCTGCTGTGCCTAAAAATTTCCGGTATTTTTCCTAACTTCCCTAGACTAACAATTTTGTAGAAAAATAAGCCTAAATACGGTATTTAAAAAAATGTGTCCGGCCACGCCCCCCACAAAGCGGTCGGCACCACTGCATAGAATTTCGATTTTTAAATCGGAATATCCATTTTGGTCAATGTTGGAAGAGCGCGTTTATTTATTGAATCATTTTGTTTTTATTTTATTGCTATCGCAATATATATGAGCGCAGGAACATTTATTTGGAGCTTGTGTACTTGGTGACGGCTTTCGTTCCTTCACTGACAGCGTGCTTAGCGAGTTCTCCAGGAAGCAGTAATCTTACGGCTGTCTGAATCTCTCTGCTGGTAATAATCGTGGAACGTTTGTTGTAATGCGCCAAGTTGGAGGCCTCTGCGGCTATGCGTTCGAAAATATCGTTAATGAAGCTATTCATGATGCTCATGGCTTTGCTGGATATTCCCGTATCCGGAAGGACCTGTTTCAAAACCTTGTATATATAAATGGCGTAGCTTTCCTTCCTCCTTCGCTTCTTTTTTTTGTCAGTTTTAGAGATATTTTTTTGCGCTTTTCCTGCCTTTTTGGCAGCCTTGCCGCTAGTATATTCCTCAAGTTTTCCTGTAGTTGAGGTCCTGTGCATTGTCATATCAAATATCAAAATATAAAAAAATAAAATATTAGGAAATTAGACAAAATCAACGATATTGCCGCTAAAGTAGCATTTTTGGGGTCTTTCAACTAATGCCAATCATGGGGAATAGTAGTACACATTCACATTGTATATGTAAGTCATAAAAAGATAATTTTTGTTCCAAGATTCCTTTATATTTGAACGTAAAAATAGCAATTTAATTTTAATAGTTTATGGCATATTCCTTTACATTGAATAGGAGTTTCTACAAATGTGTTTAAAACAGACAATAGCATAAACTGAGAAAATATTATTTATCTAAAATTTCAATTAGTAATTAAATATTCTCAAATGAAGCAAATTATCTTACAATTCAATGCGTAAGTATTGCTTAAATCAATCAAATCAATGCCACTATACATATACAGGGTGGCGCATCCAAAACGAAACAGAGACATTTTCTGGCAGCTCAGTTCTCTTTTTGAAAAACGCTCAGACCCGTCGATTTTGTTTTCGAGGGGGACAAAAAATTGGCATAAAATCATGTTTACACGTGCAGCCGCCTAGGCTGGGAT
Source organism: Monochamus saltuarius (assembly GCA_025584915.1). Lineage (NCBI taxonomy): Eukaryota > Metazoa > Arthropoda > Insecta > Coleoptera > Cerambycidae > Monochamus > Monochamus saltuarius. The sequence continues at coordinate 14,992,408 of CM046727.1, read as the reverse complement.
GGCACCACCCCTAAAATCTTAAATGGGGAATGATACATCGCTTTAAAGGCCTTTCAATTCCCTTTATAATGATGTAAAATACCATGTACTTCAGTTCAGTAGTTTTGGAGATTTATTGATTAAAAGCTTAAAGTAGACTTTAATAGGTACATCAGATTAGTTTGTACTTATTTAAAGAAATTTTAGTAAAAGCATTTATTTAATCTTTGTTCACTACACCCATGGTTTGTTTATTATTTTAGTGTTGAAAATAGCTATTGGAGCGATTTTTGTGACAAAAAAGGTGGTATTGTGTTAATTTTTTTCTTGAAGAAAGATAAGAAAGGAATGCCTCGTACTTATTTTAAATAGGAATTTAGTACAGAGTTTGCGATTGATACGACCAAACTTTATACCTTTTAACGCTTTATAAATTAACCATATCGAAATATTTTTCGGAAACAATCAGTGCGCTAGTAGAACAACAGAAAACTACTTGCTGCCAAAAATGCATTACTTGATCTCCACTAATGACCATGTATTAAAGTCTACTTTAAGCTTTCAATCAATAAATCTTGAAAACTAGTGAACTGAAGTACATGGTATTTTACATCATTGTAAAGGGAATTGAAGGCCTTTAAAGCGATGTATCATTCGACCCCCCTTCCCATTTAAGATTTTAGGGGAGGTGCCATCCCAGCCTTGGAAGCTGCACGTGAAAACAAAATCGACGGGTCTGAGCGTTTTTTCAAAAAGAGAACTGAGCTGTCATAAAATGCCTCTGTTTCGTTTTGGATGCGCCACCCTGTATATTCACAATGACATACAACAAATATTAATGGGGGTCGATTGTTCGGAATAGCTTAAAATGTTACAAATATGATTGACATGGCTATATAAAAATACAAATATATATTTTGTGTATGAGACCAAAAAGAAAATATGAACAATTTCAAATTCAGCAATAAGTTTTCATGTAGTCCAGGTAAGTCTAAGGACATCAAATCTTATAGGAAGTGATCCAACTTAGGGAAGTTGAAGATTTTCTACCAAACAAGAATAGCAAAGTGTACTCAAAGGTACACTTGCATAGTATGTAATAATAACGTCTCACTGTAACTCGGTTGTATTTGTTGTAAATTTTTCTAGATCAAAAGAAGAAAATAATGACAATAAAGAATTAATTAGTTAATATTAATATTAATTATTGTTAACTCAACCTCGAAAAATTACCCACCATTTCCTAGACCTATTCAAATAAGATTAGTATTGGTTAACCTAATTTGCTTCCAGATTATGCCATACCATGAAATAACCATGAAGCCATATGAAAGATTTTTTTAAGAGAAAAATGTCATTTGAACATATATTTTGCTTATATAAGGAATTAGGAGGCTTCCTTAGGGTTTGATTAGAAATGGTGGTCTATTTGTATGGTCAAGGCGATTTCCCGTCTTAAATCCGTTTAATTTTTTTAAAGGGTCAAATGAAACAAATTGTATATGAAAAAGAAATTAATATAAAAAAACAATTGACACAAAGAATATACACTACTGTTCCAATTAGAAACAATGATAACAATTTTATTCGAGTGAAAAACTGTTTAGAGCGTCTTTGTGAAGCATGTGTGTGTGTTCTCATTTTTTCATATGGCAAAATTTGTCGGCAAGCTAATAAATCTGTTCTGTTCTCTTTTTGTTTTTCATTAATGTAATAAAAAACTATATGGATAAATTGAAAATGTAATGTATTTCTAATATAAGTTTTATATATTTAAATAAAAACCGCATAAAAATATTTTATCACTTAATAATAATTGAAATGCTACAAAGTATTTTGTAATATGAAGCATGTCTATCTATAATTTTACTAGGAACTGATCGAATTGGTGTTTTTCAACATCTTCGAAAACATACTGGATTTATCCTGCAGTAGAGCAACAGGATCATCAAACTCCTTTATCTCCCCCTTTTCCATCACCATCACCTTATTACAACTTAAAACAGAATGCAACCTGTGGGCTATAATGAAAACTGTACAATCTAAGAAATTTTCTGCGATAGCTTTTTGAATTAAAACCTCCGTTTCCGGATCCATGTTGGCTGTGGCTTCGTCTAAGACCACTATTTTGTTTTTCCTAATAATCGCCCTGGCCAAGCAAATCAACTGTCTCTGTCCGGTGCTGAAATCGGAATTGTTGGAGGTTATGACAAAATCCAAGCTGCGTATTATGCCTTCTAATCGAACTTTATGAATACTTTTCCAAATTTCTGTGTCTGTATAACGTTGTAAAGGATCGATGTTACTTCTAACCGTACCAGCAAACGTTATGGGGTCTTGTGGAATTATAGAAATGCGTTCTCTTAGGAATTTCAAAGGGAGACTTTTTATTTCAACGCCGTCTATTTCTATCTGACCTTCGTAGTTATAAAGTCTGAACAGGGTGGATATTATAGATGTTTTTCCAGCTCCTGTTCTGCCAACAATTCCTATCTTCTGTTTAGGTTTCACGTGGAAGCTGATATTTTTCAGCACCTTTTCATTTGTGTTCGTGTACATTAGAGATACATTGGTGTACTTTACTTCACCTGTACTGGGCCAGTTTTCAACTTCTTGGCCTGTAGGTGTCTCAGTTTTCAGTTCAGTGTATTCTAAAACCCTTTCTACTGACGTCATAAGGTTCTCTAATTCAGACCACTGCATCAAACCTCCTTGAATTATCATGGATAAAGATGCAGCTTGAGTTATGGCCAGACCAACATCCCCAGCAGCAGTTCCTGGATATTTTAAAAACAATATTGTTGTAAATAGAAAAGTTTCTGAATGCTATCAATATCAATTAAGAACTTACCTACGTCAAAAAATAAGAACCTTCCTATTACAATGCTCAAAAATAGTGTCGATAAAATGTCCATACAAAAAGCAAACGCTCTTTTAAGACAGAAGGATGTGTAGTGGGCTGATGTGTACACATCCTGATGCTTATCAAATTCTTTGGTTAAAATATCTTGAGCTCTAGATGCCCTTATTGTTGTCAGTCCATCTACAGACGCATTCAAGTGACCCACTATAGGACTTCTCGCTAAAAAATTGTAACCTTGATTTTTTGTATCAAACTTCTACTGAGCATAGTGCAATTGTTGAATATAGCAATTAATTGCACTTACAAGCAGATTCGAGTCTTCTCAAACTCCTAGCTGCTGGCATGTAGACAGTCCGTAACACCATCAAAATAGTTATGAAAACAAAGGAAGGAATAAAGAACCTCCAGTTGACAACTGCTATTAGAATTATTATGCCAGCAACAGCAAACATAATCTAAAAAGTATCATATTATCAACTTTATTCTGATTTGACGATACAATGATCACACTGATTACAATCTACGGTGACAACTATTTCTTACCTCAATAAGACGATTTAAAATATGTGGTAGCCTTTCGTCAACAACGTTAAGATCCTGGGCAAATCTGTTTAAGATATTCCCGATGAAGTGATTATCAAAAAATGACATAACTGAAAATGTAATGCTATCTACCATGGTTCTATGCAGCTTTACTGAAGCGTCCCTGGCAAATCTCAGTAAGAAATAGGTTTTTATCAGTTCAAAGGTTATGAACGAAACGATCATCACTGAATACATTCTGAGGGTTTTGTTGGAGTCCATCACGAATTCGTTCAAGACTGTAGAGTTATAATTAATTACTGAATTATTCATTAAAGTGGTGTTATATTCATTTAATAGAGTAGTATGTGAGACATTTTCCTTTTCCTCCTTGTAAGTTGTAATATTCTGTTGTACGTTCACCCTACAATGAGCCAATTGATTAAATTTGTATTTTGTGCAATAGTATATTAAAGTATAAGTGGATATTAAGGTTCTTAAAACAAGCGTGATTTTTCTAAATAGAGCAAGTGCTTTAAGACCAGTTATCCATGAATACTTTACGCAATTTTTTTATTGCTACCCTTTGAAATCATAAATACTGGTATTAATACTACAAAAAAAAGAAATAAGAACTAATAATGTCAGTATACCTTTTGTTGTCATGAAATTGAGAAAAATAAAATTTAATTTGTAATCTGATTCTCACATAAGATTAATTCTTGTCACGACAGTTGTTACTGATTGTATATTGTATAAAAACGAGTTCTAACATCGATTACTTAAATAGTAAAGCAGAATAGCGATTATTGCCGCAAAAATCGGAAAACGCTTACAAAAAAATACAAGTTTATTAAATGAATGGAAGAGCAAAATGTAATAGATAGAGATGAACGAGTTGTGCTTGCTTACCTTCAGAAAATGTCGGAACTGAAGGCGTCGACTATGCGATAAATATAGGGATTGATTTAAAACCATTTGTGAAAGTGCATGCATTCATGAAGTCAATTAACAAGAATGATGTAGCCAAGAAGACATATATATTCAAGGAAGATGATTTGCGGAAGTTTTCCACATATGCAGCGGACATTATATGATGGTGGTAGCAATTTGCGGTATTTTTGGCTCTTGTAGGAGATGCAAATTATGCGACATGCGCTTGCATGACATCAAGGAAGTAGGAAGCGTATTGCTTATTACCATCCAACCATCTAAGACAGTGAATACTCGACGTTTTACTGTTGCCGACAGCGATGGAATTAGTTATGTGCGTTTGCTGAAGCAGTATTTATCATTGTGTCCAGAAAATGTAAATATAGACTGAGTTATCAGAAGGTATGATAAGGGGAAGTGTGCCAATAAAGTGATTGCTAAGAAATACTCTGCGACATGCGTTTCGACTTACGTCCGCTACCATTGTAGCGAATAGTAGCATGATAATAGATCAAATCTAACGACAAGTAGGATGGAAATCGGCAGCTGTGGCGACTGGTTACGTTGAAGAGAGTATTAACAATAAGAAGAATGTTTCAAACATTATTGGGAGTGTCATTAATGGAAGTGCAACCTCATTGACCGAGGATGTTAGTATTAATTTGAACAGCATTTCCTCCGATTTAAAAAACCGAAGTATCAATATTTCAAACAATACCAACTGTACTTTTCACATTCACAAGATTTTGAAAAATTTGTTAGTAATATTTCATGTGACATAACAAGGTACTCCTGTCAGATCAACAATTAAAAAGGTTACATTTAGACTTTCTCGGGTAGTTGATTTTGCCATGGTAACAGTAAAACACGCGCATTTTTTAAAGTTGGATTTAAAAACACTGAGGCGTGCTTTAAATAAGCAAAATAGAGTACTAATAAAAACATAACTAAATGTCATGCTTACCAATGAGATAATAATTTTGCGATATAGCTCTCTGTAAACTCACATGCCACGTATAACAATATAATTAATCCAAAAAGAAAGAGACCACCTCCAAACTTAAAGTATTTCCAGTAAACATCCCAACTAACGCTGCCTTCCTTTTTTATTTCATGATAAACGCCTTTTCTATTTTCTTTACGTTCAGATTTCAGTAACTCAGTTTCTTCATTTTCCATAACTTCATCTTCCACGTCTTTGTTGTTACTTTCATTAACTTTGTTGTCTTCTATAGCCAATAAAATGTCGTTAGTTAAATTCTTTTCATTTCCTTGAAATTTAAGCTTCCCATTCTCCAAAATTACGATCTTATTTGCATCGCTGATATGTTTTGCGTTGTGCGTAATCAGAACACAGAGTTTGTCTTTGAGGAAGCCTTTTATGCACTCGTGGAAGATGAAGTCTTGAACTTGAGGATCTAAAGCCGTCAACGAATCGTCGATGAGGTATATGTCAGCGTCCTTATACACTGCTCTGGCCAGGTTTATGCGTGCTTGCTGCCCTTTGCTCAAGTTCAAGCCCTTATCTGCCACAATAGTTTCATCACCATTTGGTAATATGTTGAAGTCGTATTGCAACGCACAAACTCTAACAACCTAGAGAAAAAAATATAGTAATTGAACAAGAAAAATGTTTTCTTTAAAATAAAATAATGAAGTCGAAGCTTATCTTACAACATGTGAACACTAAACACAATATTGATATAAAATAGGTTAGAAAATGACATGAAACCGATCTAACGTAATTTTGAGTTGACTTTGTAATACGTACTAACAATTACTTACTTCTTCATATCTCTTTTCTTTATATTCCTCACCAAATAGTATATTTTGCTTTATAGAAGACGGAAAGAGCCAGGGATCTTGAGAAGCATAACTTTTCCTGCCACTGATTTCAACAATTCCTTCAGATAAAGGATAATCTTGTAAAATAGTTTTAACAAAGGAACTTTTGCCACAACCTAAAGGACCAGTTACTACTGTAAGCCCTTTCTGAAGGGTTACAGTTATATGTTCAAGGACTGTTCTGTCTTTAATACAAACCCGGGCGTCTTTTATGAATACTGTTGGATTGTCAATGTTCTTTTCATTGGTTTCGTTAAGTTCTTCAGCCCTCAATACTCTGTTTATTCTGTCTAGAGAGGCTGAAAGTTCAGCCATTCTTGGCATACCATCTGATACCGTGTGACCTATGACATGTTTTAAGGTCACAAAGCATTTCATGGTATAAAACATGACATCGGCGCTGGTACTTTCGTTTAACCAGATGTAGGTCACGACAAGGGAATAGAAACCGATTTTCGAGGACAGCATCGTTATCAATATCATCACTACCTTTAAATAAAGTGCTTTCATCATCTGCTTCATTTCTCTCCTGAAATATGAAACAATTAGTTACTACAATTATTAAAAGCTAACGATGTTAATATTATTAAATTATTACTTTGCAATACATTTGTAGTTCTGGGAATCAGCAATAGAAGAAACTATTCTTCAGCTATTTTACGCATAAAAGAATTGAACATCAGTTCTGCAAGCCTTAGAAAATTGTCTTGTGGATTGAAATAAAATATTCTTACTTTCTCGCTTCGTCAATGTTTTTCCCAAAAAACCTCTCCCAAGTATACATTTTAATGATCTTAATTGCAGATAAACTTTCCTGGGTGACCTGCAAACGTTCATCTGTTTTTTTGTTAATCTTTAGCCTCATACGCTTTATGACTTTTCCTATATACACTAAAAAATGTGTTTGATTTGACAGTAGTATTTTACTAATTCAACTATATCCACTTACACTGTATAGGTATAGATAGCAGCAACAGCGTGATGCCAACTGTAGATGCTACGCCAATTTTCGTGTAGAGTAAATAACAAATGACTACCATTTGAATTAGAGCGATCCACAGTTCATTGAACAGCCAAATTGTCGCTTCAAATTGCTGAACGTCTTTGGTTACTATCGTTATTATATTCCCTAAAAATATCGGTAAATATTTGCTTGAGCTTGAATACAATTTTAAAGAGGCTCACCTACACTCACGTCTACCAATGCAGATGGTGTAAGCTTCAACGTTTTTCTGTATATTAAAGAGCAAAATGCTGTTCGTATTTGGATAGCTAGTTGCTTAAGAAAGATCATATAGTTCTGGAAATAGAAGCAATGTAACAGTTTGAGTCCAATCATGACTCCTGCATAGTACATAGCATCGTATAGTGTTAAAGTGGTTTGTTTGGGTTTAAAGTATGAAACTAATTTTCCTATGGCTTCAGGTTCCAAAACGCTGAAATGGATTATCAATATTTATAAAAGTAAAGTATAAAAAAAAACCATTAATTTTGGTTTACCTGTTGACAAGTTTGAAGCACAAATGAATCATGCCTAAACCTATATATTTGATGCCATAGCATTGCCATAGTAATCTAGCTGTAGACGGTTTTTTGTTTTGTTTTTCTATATTGAAATATTTTTCCAGTCTATCACCGCACTTTTCGGACCGGCAACTTTTTATCACTTCGTATATGTCTTCTTCTTCGAGATCTTTTTTGTAAGCTTTCGAAAATAGCTTACCAGTGTAACTAAAACAATTATCTTTAAATAATTTCTAACACCACCTTTCTACCGATCTACCAATTCCAGCTGCAGTAGCAACTTCATCGACCAATCTATTTCTCTAAGATAATTCTTAAAAACTAAATAAAAAAATAACCAGAAGCAGTGATTTAGAAAAAGAATAAGCCACATTTTTTTTCCAATCAACTGATTGAATTTAAAAAATGAGGGATTATTAATTATTTCTTTCTAACTGTTTGCTTAAATTATCAATACTTACACGAACGTTAGCAAAGAGAGAAGATTTGCTTTCTCTCTGGGGTTAATTTTTCTTTTTATTCTTTCACAGTGCTCCATCGAGTTGGTGTTGAAACGTTACACAATATTAAAATGAGTCAAATTTCTTGCTATTGTTACTTTATAGTTGTAATCTTACCATTTATTTATTAATGAAACATTGCGTATTTTTACTTATTAATTTTGACAGGTGAATAGACAGATACGGATAAAGATAGCTTAATAAATATTTGAATTGCTTAGTCAAATATTTTCAAATGCGCTTCTACCATGTCCAAAAAAAGAAGAGTCTGACGTAAAGTGAAACAACAATTACTTCTTTAAAAATATTTCAAGGTGATAAGTACCTATATATTATACACACTGTTACAGAAAGAAAGGGTTGAGAAGAAAGGTTTCATAGAAGTATTCAGTGCCTTCTGCTGGATCTTCTATAGTTTGTAATTTGAAATTTAATTTTCTGAACTTTTCTAGTCTATGTCAAAAATGTGGAAACCTATATTTTTTACATATCAAAGGCAAAGGTATTAAGTTGTAAAACTTAGCCCTTCCCTGGTAAACTAAAAAAGTTAAATATGTTTCAAGGACACTATTTTAAGAGGTCCTTACTAGTGTCCATCACATTAAATTTTTATTAAATTAGGTATATTAAGTACTTTAAAGGTTATTCAAGAAAAACCGATTTCCAGCGGTGTCATTCAGGGTCACATATCTCCGTAGGAAGGGCCTGTAGGAAACAATTTGATAGGAAATTGAATTGTTGTTCTATCTGCACCCTTGAAATTTCCCACATTTTTCCGGACACCCTGTATAATTTTTATAATTATTATATTATAACTGAAAAGTAGATTAAATTGAGAAAAACTAAAATTATGGACATTTTTATCAGTAGACTGTAATATCTTTTTTTGTACGAGCATTCTATTTCCTATTGTTTACCATACCTAGTTTTAGAACAGTATGTTATATTTACTGGTTGCCAAGCAAAAACGCGTCCGTAAGTATTTATTACTTACTCATCCAATATTGGCGACTGAGCGAAGCGAAACATTGTCGTCGATCGATAAACTCTCCTTACTGTTCTTGATACTTAATATACAGTGCCTTCATAAATGATTATAAGCCACGTGACACGTGATCAGGGTCGAGATTCTCAAATGAATCGCAGAGCAATTCATATGCGAATATCCTTTTTCTCACTACGGCAATTGAGGGAGACAAGAAATCTATTTGCATACGAGTTGTTCTTCGAGAATCACAGTCGTGGTCACGTGGCTTGTAATCATTTATGAAGGCACTGTACTATTTTCCACGATCCGTCAATTTAACGTATATACTGGTTAGTGGTTGAGTTAAAAAAATAGTAAGTTGTTACAAATGGTTACAAATGTCAGATCGTTAAGAACAGTCACTTACCGATCAGAAGCCAATAAGTTATAAAAAAAATCGATAGTTAATAATTGAAACGACTCAACTGATTGTTTTTTTAAATATGGCTACCGCTGTTTATAAATCTCCAAGTTAATTGTGTGTCTTTTGTCAATTTTTGATATTTTAGTAAGTTATAGTTGTCACAGGATTGTCCCTGTGACATTAATAGTTATTTATGCAACAAGTACAAAAAGTAGGTAAGTGTTTATTGAATTAATATAATAATTAATCACGTCGCATGCAATAAACACTTTTGGTACGAGTTGCATACAATATTTTTTCTACGTTCATGCAAAAACCAAAAAATGTTTTATTTAGATGACACTAATGCCCGTTTGCACCGACATTTTACTAAGAACAACTTAATAAAGTTGTTCTTAAAGTTAAGTTATGCTTATTTTTTTAGAGTATTGCACCGACGTATTATAAACCATACTTAGTCTTTGTATTGGCAACAACGCACAAATCTAGTACCTTTCGTTACTTTATGTTAGGTATTTTAGTTCTTTCTGTTTTTCTTCAGTTTGTTACAAGGCAGTAAGGTTAGATTTCGGTGTAATGTCATGTCTGTGGTGTTTGTTTTTGTTGTCATTTGTAATATAGGTATGGTTGTTGTTGATGTCATCAAGACTAGTTAATATCAGAGACAAACTAATAATAATAATTTATTTTATTTTGTGTGGGGTTAGTATTAGTGGCCAAATCATATTCATTCAATTCATCTATTGGATGGAAATGATCAGATCTTGTATAATTATTTGAGAAATGCAAAATCTATAATTTCCAAAGTATCCAAATCATTAATGCCCGTTTGCACCGACATTTTTCCAAGCACAACCTAATAAAGTTGTTCTTAAACTTAAGTTATGCTTATTTTTAGAGTATTGCACTGACGTATTACAAACCATACTTAGCAAAGTTCGTCTTAGTATTGGCAACAACGCACAAATTTAGTAACTTATATTACTGTATATGTTAGGTATTTTAGTTCTTTCTGTTTTTCTTCAGTTTGTTACATGGAAGTAAGGTTAGATTTCGGTGTAATGCCAATAATGCCATGTCTGTGGTGTTTGTTTTTGTGGTTGTCATTTGTAATATAGGTATGGTTGTTGTTGATGTTCATATGATGTTCATCAAGACTAGTTAATATCAGATACAAACTAATAATAATAATTTACTTTATTTTCTGTGGTTAGTATTAGTGACCAAATCATCTTCATTCAATTCATCCGTTGTATGGAAATGATCAGATCTCGTATAATTTAATTTGAGAAATGCAAAATGTATAATTTCCAAAGTATCCAAATCATCAAATATCATCTAATATCCATTATAGGTACTTTTTTACTACTTTAATACTACACTCATTAGCATTGACCACTAGGTATTTGCACTTTCCGCATTTTTTAAATTTTTATGCTTGTTTTTCGCACATTTTAACTCTGTTTGAATTAAAGAATTTCATAAGTCACTGTCAAACAGGGGCTTAAATTTAAGTATCTGTTTTCATACTTAAGAAGATCTTAACGTATGGTGCAATAGGAAAAGCATACTTAAGCATGTCTTATTTTTAAGTAATGCTTATTAACTTCGGTGCAAACGGGCATTAATATAATCTAATATCCATTATAGGTACTTTTATTACTACTTACTTTAATACTACACTCATTAGCATTGATCCTATATTTGCACTTTCCGCATTTTTTAAATTTTTAAGCTTGTTCGCACATTCTAACTGTTTGAATTAAAGAATTTCATAAGTCACTGTCAAACAGAGACCTAAATTTAAGCATCTGCTTTCATACTTAAGATCTTAACATATGGTGCAATAGAAAAAGCTTTCTTAAGCATGTCTTATTTTTAAGTAATGTTTATTAACTTTGGTGCAAACGGGCATAAGTGTAGGAAAATAACGTCGATTTGAATGTTTATGTTTGTCACGATGACAAAACGCTTTAGTAGAATGGCAGGTGAATGCAATAAACATTTTATTGCACTAGTGCAATAAAGAACCACTCTTCCCACTAAATATAGTTCAATAAAGTTTTGTTTTTTGCGTGAATGTAGAAAAACAAATTTAAATCAAGAGATCATTAAAACCATATAATTTGGCTGTTGCATGGATCGTGCAAAAAGCTTAATAAGCATCTCAAGCATTGAGAGTTACCGATCTCAGGCAAAATTGGTGCCTTTAGTCCTCGACCAAGAAACAACTCTTACCGCTTTTGATGCTTAAGTAACTATTTATAAGGATATTTTTCAGAAAAATGCACTTTCCTACACATGATTTTTTTTCAAGCTTTAGTAGTCTCATAGCTTCCTGACAATTAATAATAATGATGAGGCAAAATTCCCTTGCAGCAGTATTTAGTTCAACATGAATTTATAATGTTTTATCTAACTAGTCTGAAAATTAAAGACCACTAAGTAATCTTTCATATTTATTTATATAATAGAGTATATACATATCAAATAACATACAATAAAAAATGACTATTTCGCAGATGACTCTTTTTGGTCCCGATTTAAACCAGCATTCCTCAGCATTTGCGAAAACATAGTGCTGCTATCCTCCATCAGAATTAGGGGATCCTCATATTCAACTATCTCTCCCTTTTCCATCACTATCACCTTATGACAGTCCAGAATCGACTGCAGCCTGTGCGCTATTATAAAAACAGTGCACTGCGAGAAGTTTTCCACGATGGCCTTCTGTATCAAAAATTCGGTGTCAGGGTCCATGTTCGAAGTAGCTTCGTCCAGAACTACGATTTTATTTTTCCGTATTATAGCCCTCGCTAGGCATATCAACTGTCTTTGACCGGTGCTGAAGCTGTTATCTGTTATGATGAGGTCCAAGCTAGAAATTATGTTTCTTAATTGGATTTTATTGATGGTTTTCCATATCTCTTCGTCGGTATAGTGCTGTAGAGGATCTATGTTGCTTCTTATAGTGCCTTGGAACATTATGGGATCTTGGGGTATTATAGAAATGTGTTGCCTGAGAAACTCCAAAGATAAAGTTTTGATTTCAACGTCGTCGATAAATATTTGACCCTCGTAGTTGTAAAGCCTGAAGAGGGTTGATATTATTGAAGACTTTCCAGCGCCAGTTCTGCCAACAATGCCGATCTTTTGCTTGGATTTAACAGAGAAATTAATGTTCTTCAATACTTTTTCGTTGGTGCTTCTGTAGGTTAAAGAAACGTTGACGTAGTTGATCTCACCCTTCTTAGGCCAATCTTCTAATTTGACACCATCTTTGGTTTCCTGACGAATATAGGTATATTCCAGAGCTCTCTCCACTGATGTCATGTGGCTCTCAGTTTCAGACCATTGCATTAGACCCCATTGGACCACCATGGCCAACCCGGCAGCTTGTGTTATGGCTAGACCAACGTCACCAGCTGCTGTCCCTAAAATTTAATTTCAACGTGAAACCAAACTGAAGGTATCAAATTAGTTTTATGGTATGTATTAGGCAAATAACCTTACCCACATCGAAGAACAGGAACCTTCCAACAATTATAATCAAAAATACCACTGAAGACAAGTCCATGTAGAAAGCAAACGCCCTTTTGGTACATAGAGATATATAGTTTGTTGACGTGAAGAGATCTTGGTGTCTGTCAAACTCATCCTTCAATATACCTTGAGCTCTATACGCTCTAATTGTCGTTAAACCCTCCATCGAGGAGTTCAAATGTCCTATCATTGGACTTCGTGCTTAAACAGAAGAAAATTACTTACTTTGCCGACGTTATTCAGTATGTTAGTAACTTACTTGCAGACTCAAGTCTTTTTATGCTTCTTGCTGCCGGTATATAAATCATCCTCAGTACTACTAAGTATACGAGAAAAATAAGAGATGGAACGAAAAATTTCCAGTTTACTACAGCTATCAGGATTATAATTCCACCAATTGAAAAAGTAGTCTGGAAGAGAAGGTGTAATAAGAAAAATGAGAAAGATTTTTAGAGATAAGGTAATAATTATTTACCTAACGAGTGCGAGAAGTGATACTTTTCCGCACGTTGTTTGCAGTCAGTCGAGTACAAAAAGGCACTTCACGCGTGTGTTAAGTGCAACAATTTTCCAACGATTATGACAATAATCAGGCAAAACTGTTTATTTGAATTACCATTTTATAACATTAACAACTAATTATTAAGTAATTATTTAAACTAATAGAATATATTAACGAAAACATTGAAATTAAATGTACAATTTGTGGCATTTTGCAAATTCAGTGCTGAGGCAATAGCAGCTTCAGTCGTGAAATTCACTGTTGACAAAGTTTGTGCTACAGTATTAGCTTGTAACTTCAGTAATGAGGGAATAATTGCTATATGCTGTTCTTCAGTCACGGAACATACTGTTACTGTTGATGTACTACGTACTTCAGCACAGTTCTCATGCTCTGATGACTGATTTGATGCTTTGAGAATGCTGTGGGCGATTTTCTTTTTGTTATCCAAACAATAATCAATGTATGACTCAGCTACCGCTGAGGATTTTCACCCACCATGTCGTTTTATGTTTGTAATATTGGACCTGAAGTTGGCTAATAATATGGCAGAAGTACGTCGAAAATAATATCCTGTATACGTTTCGGGATTTGGAAGGCCTAAGTAACCAGCGATGTTAGATGGCATTTTCCTGAAGCTGTTGACACATGCACATTGCTTAGTACTTTCATCCCCTTTATAGAATAAGAAAAACGTGAACCCGATAGTGAGGGGTATCTCTAGGACGCAAAATAGCATAAATTCGATAGATATCGACGATTTAGTTGTTTGTCCGTTGTTCACTACAAATTTTGAAACATTGTATGGTAATAATAAGCACATCTCCATTTGTTTTCTATATCGTGAATCAGCAATTCCAAATATCGTGGCTACTTTGGTCATAAGATGTACGTTGTCTGTGGCATTTAAGAGAACATTTTCTATTTCCTTTATTTCTAATACCTTTGATTTTTTTGGCTTGTAATCGACATTTGATTTCTTCAAATATGCAGTCCTTCTTTACCTTGAAGCATAGCTTCAACATCGAATACTTCGACCATAGAGTTGACGGAGAACTACGTTTTGCAATATCGTGGAAATACCTCTTCTTTTAAAGCTGAAGTGTTCTTCTCCATGTGCCATTGGTCGAAGGCAACAAGCTCTCTTTGGGAGACCCCTCACTCATTTTGGGTAGTTTACGGTAAAGAGAAGTAACAAATAAATCAAATTCCACCTTCAAACTGAACTGACTGAAAATCTTAAAGCTGATGTCAAAAAATATTAACAATCAAAACTGCACGTAGTTATGGAGACGACAGGAATTTTTATCGGTAATTACTTGTGTCTAGCGATTCAGCATCACAGCAGCTTTACTGTTATTTACTGTTAGACGGTAAGCTGCATCGAGCGGTACTCATAAGCACCTTGAGATAAATCTAGGGCAAACTTTTTCCCTTAATGCTACCTGCATCCGCTGAATTACGTTAGACACAAGCATTAGCACAACAATACGATAGGCCTACTGTATAATGTAACAGAAATCGTACAGAAAAGTGCACCTCACCGCACTAGTGCGGAAAAGTGACACTTTCGCCAGGGATAATCGTGTGGAAAAGTACACTTTACCGCATATCCGTAGGAAAACAATTAAAACATACTTACCCCAATAAGGATACTTAGAATAAAAGGTAGATGTTCGTCGATAACACTCAAGTCCTGAATAAACCTATTCAAAATGTTTCCAATGAAGTGATCGTCGAAGAAAGACATCACGGAATTCAAAATACTGTTAATCATATTTCTGTGCAAATTGATAGAAGAGTTTTTGGCGAAAGTGAATATAAGGTAGTGTTTTACTAGTTCAAGTACGGTGGACGATACAATCATCAGCGTGTACAAGTTAAGGGTCTTATGTGATTTAACTTCAAGTTTCTTCATGTTTATAATCATTTTTTCTACATCTGCTACTGTGTAAGATTTGTTGGTGCCCTCGTTAAAGTACGTATCGTTTAAATTATCAGAGTAGTTGGCAAAAGTTTCAGTACTTCGGATGAATTGAGAGCTTGAGGTCGTTTGAGGAAGATCCATTCTAAAAAAATTAAAGTAAAACTTATCAGGTCAACACATATGAAATCACATGAATAAAAACATTTATATCAGTTGCGGTAAATTGTTTGTTAATATAAGTAATAGCATGTTACGTAATAAGTGTTGTAAAAAGCATTTTACACACGGATAGAAAAGTTACGCACGACGTCGCGTACCTAGCGTAATTCTATGAGTGCATAATTGCATTACATCACGTATTATGTACTATACTTTACCTACGACCTACTTAATCACACAAAATCATTTAGTTTAGTTTAGTTTAGTTTATTACCATCAAGAAATTACATGGAATGTCAGCAGTAGGTACAATTTTTGGTGTACATAAATATTTATAGAATACTTAGCAACTAACATGTCGCTGGGTATAAAACTTAGTAGCTATAAACTACTTACATTAAAACTATAGATTAAAATAAACAAGACAATTAAATTATTAATTAAAACAAACATAAAACAGATTAATATGAAGTTAAGATAAAGTAAGTTAAAAATTTATATCACAGAAATATTCATTAATGCTATAGTAGGCACCTTGTAACAGTTTATTCTTGATTTTTTTCTTAAAATTTTTAGCATTAAGGTTTTTGTACCATTCAGGTAATTTATTATACATTTTATAGCTAGGCAATTTGTACTGCATTGACTAGTATTTAATCTATGGTATGGAATCATTATATTCTGAGCCATTCTAGTATTGTGGTTATGAAAATTATTATTTAGCACATAAAGTTGTTTGTTATCATGAATATATATTAAACAGGTAAGTATGTAAATAGAGTAAAAGGTAAGTATACCTTGAGTTATGAAGCCATGTTTTGCACTTGCACTTTGCTCTGCTTTTGCTAAGATTCGCACTGCACATTTTTGTTTGATAAACACTTTTTTGTTTCAGGTGAATGGCCCCATACCAATATTCTATACACAAGATGGCTGTGGAATGAAGCATAATATGCTGATCTGGCGACTTCTGGAGAAGCGATCCTCATCAGACGTCTTAAGGTGAATGTAGATTTAGATAACTTCTTGTCTAGTTCTTGTATATGTTTAGTAAATTTTAGACTGTGGTCAAAGTATATCCCCAAAAATTTCAAAGTGCTCTGACAATCGCTCTTAGTTTCAAAAACTAACCGTTGTGTTTTATTGGCATTCATTTTTAATTTGTTGGCATTAAACCAATCTGTAGCCTCCTGTAGTATACCATCTGTCTTTTGGATAAGTTCTGTCGTTTTACATGCGACATTCAAAAAGCTGGTATCATCAGCAAATAATATTGTATTCTCACATGCAATATTTGAAGGTAGATCGTTAATATAAATGACGAATAATAGGGGCCCAAGGATGGATCCCTGGGGCACGCCACACGTTACATTTTTCACTTGTGATTTACATCCTTCCAATAACACATATTGTTTTCTATTTTCTAAATAACATTTTACTAATTCCAAAACATTACCTCTTATACCATATCTGCTCAATTTGTTCAATAATATGTCATGCTGTACACTATCAAATGCTTTACTAAGGTCACAACTTGCTACTTCAGCTTTCTGCTTGTCATCAAAAGCCTTAGTAATTCTTTCTGTAATTTGAATCAGTGCAGAATTTGTGGATTTTAAACCCGTTTTGTTTTTCAGTAATTGCATTAAATTTTTGCCAAAAGCCTAATAACTGATTTTTCAATACATGTTCAAATATTTTTGATATCGCTGGTAGTATGGATATGGGCCTATAGTTACTCGGAATATCTATTTTACCTGATTTATACACTGGTATTATTTTAGCTATTTTTAGTTGTTCTGGAAAGACTGCATGCTGAAAGCATTTGTTGATTAGAAATGTTATTTGTGGAGACAATTGGTGTATGATATCTTTAATTAAGCTGGGTGACATGCCATATACATCTCTTGAATTTTTTGGTTTTAATTGCTTTGTGATTAAAATTATCTCAGCTTCTGTTACTTCTTGTATGAACATTGAATTGGGTATATCGGCTATTATTGTTACAAAAACACTTTGTGTTTTATATGTTGCTGTACACATATCAGCTACTTCTTTGCCTACGTTGATGAAATAGTTGTTCATTTGATCAGATGTTATAGATAGATGTTGCTGTTTTTTATTTTCTACTTTAGTTTCATTTTTTATTACTTCCCAAATGGCTTTCTGTTTATTGGTTGCCTCATTTATTTTCTTTTTAATTAATGTTTTGTTTTTCTCTAGTTAAGGTGTCTCTATATACCTGTTTTTGTAGTTTATATGCCCATAGACTATCTGCATCCTTTTTCACATGATATATTGTTGAAAGTGCGTCTAGCCGGTTTTTTTCTTTAATAACTTCCTTATTTATACTTAATTTACTTTTCCATACTTTTAGGACGTCTCTGTTCTCTTAGTATTATCGGACACGTGTCGTCAAACATAATAGTCAATTTTTCCCAAAAAATATTAAAAGCTTCTTCTGCTGTAATCAGTGGACTGTATATCTCTTCCCAGTTTAATTCACCATAGTTAGCTTTAAGTTTTGTTACCTCGATTTTCCTGGATTCTATATATTTTTTGTTTCAGGTTCTTGACGCTCGTCTGTGGACAATATTTTCAGAAGTTGGCCTCTGTGGTCAGACAAGTGAGTCTGGAAGGTATATGTTGTACTATCATCTTCATTGGAAAATATATTATCTATTAAAGTTGCAGTTGTCGCGGTTACTCTAGATGCTTCACTAATTTGAGGTTTTAACCCATATTCTCTCATTATATTTAATAACTCACAAGAAATATTGTTACAGTCAAGCAGATTTATATTAAAGTCTCCCATAATATAAACTTTTTTATAGTTCAGCATATTTACTATATTTAGGCATAATCTTAGTTTATAGAAAAATGTTTTAACACATGCTTTAGGTGGTCTATATATAGAAATAAATATATGCATGTTAACTTTAATGCCAGCTATCTCAAAAGTGTTTACTTCTGATAGTTTATTAACCTCATCTAAATCTATAGAATTTATATTATTTTTTGCCAATATGAGTGACCCACCATACCCATTTTGTCTACTGTAGTGAGCACCAACATAATAATTTTGTATTTTTAGGTTGTTTATGTGGAGAGGCGATAACCAGTGTTCAGTTACACCGGCTATGTCAACATTATATTCATTTAGGAGTAGCTCAAGTTGATCTACCTTGTTCTTTATAGATTCAATATTTATATTGAGAATATTAAAAGTTCTTTGTTTTACTATTTTTCCTGTCAGATTAGAATTAAGTAAGTAAGATTACAATTTAGTTTTAGTTCTCCATCTGAACTGGTAACAATATCAATAATTTAATAATTTAAGAACTTGATAACATCAACAAGAAGGTATACGTATATTGTAATAATTATATAGTAGTACATTAATGACAGAATATGATTATTTAATAACTCTTGTAATTTGGAGTACTTTGCAATATCGACATTGTGATTTATTTTAATTGTGGCCTTTAACATTGAGTAAAATGACCAAAGTGAGAAAGGCTTCATAGTTTTTGATAGCTCTTGGAAATACGATATCATTACATTCTCGGAAAATGATTTAACGTCGTTTTTTAATCTCCATCCCATATATCTTTGGTAAGTAAATTTGTATCGATATTCAGATTTCGCAGGTAACAAGTTGTTTTTAGCAGCTTCTGCAATTTCACTAATATTGGGTAGAGTTAAATTTTCTATTTCACTGTCACTCGACATTTTTTATGCAATCAAACTAATTTCACTTTATAATATTACCCTCACATACAAATATGATTTAAGATTAAGGTAATTTTTGAATAAGTTTGTATTGACCGTTGCTTAGGCGGTTGCTAGGAAAACTGTACCATTTTTTTACCAAGCTGTGCAATTTTTTTACCATACGTAATAGGAAGCTTACATTGATCGCAGACGGTGTGTTTTTTAAGTATTTACAGTAATTGTCGTAGGTAAAAATACTTACGTTTGGTTGAGATGATGCTGATTGGCAAATGTTGCTATTTCTTCTGTAAAATTCATGTTTGTGATATTCTGCTGTAAGTTGATCCTAAAATATTTTAAAGATCATCAAGTTAAACTTACTTCAACACGATTTTTTTCGACAATTGGACTTTGGATTTCCACATTCATTCTTGGGTAAAATGTATTTAAAAAGTTTTGGCTGAAACATTAAATGCGTCAAATGAATCGTTTCCAAATACCGGGCAGATCCACGCCACCGTCCCGGTTGAAATTGTTAGAATTTTTATGAATTTCTATAGCTTCTCTGTATAGTCGGGGCCAAAATATTCTCTATCTTACTAGAATGATGCCTTCAATTAGATCAACCGTGTGTCCCGTGTCCGCTCTATGCTCTGCTACTGCCGATTTTTCCCAGTTGTTATTTTTGAGGTGACTCTTGTGTTTCTTTAACCTTGTGTTGATGTGTCTTCCTGTCTGTCCTATATAAACCTTTCCACATGAGCAGGGGATGCTGTACACACCGGGGCCCTGGAGATGGTCGCTGTTGCAGGTCTTCGGAAAAGCTGCCGCCACCTTTTTCACAGTGCTGAATACTGTGTTGATATTTCTTTTCTTCAAAAGACGTCCGATTTTATCTGTACAGCCTTCCACGTAAGGTAGATATATCGTCGCTAGGTACTCCATTCTCTCCTTGGGCGTATGTCTCCTCCTGATAGCTCGTTCAATATTTCTTCCCGACACGGGACACACGGTGGAGCTAAGTGAAGCCAGCATGCTAGTAAAAGAGAAAAGATTTTGGCCCCGACTATACAGAGAAGCTACAGAAATTCATAAAAATCCGAACAATTTCAACAGGGACGGTGGCGTGGATCTGCCCGGTATTTGGAAACGATTCATTCGTGAAAGAAATCCACCGCAACATCATGGATCAGTGACCACCCCTGATATAAATAGTGCGACGACCAGTAGATCTCCAGTTTCAGAGTAACTTCTGAAGAAGAGAGCGATATGTCTCTCGAAACGTCAAGAGTTCTAAACCGACGACGTGGCAACCAGCCCGGAAATCACCTGACCATTAACGACAGCCACGGAAGCCTACAAACTAAGTCTAAAGACTCACTTTATAAGTATATATTCACCACCAAAATTTCAAAGTATTCGGATATCAGATGAGCGAGATATCAGGGTGGCTCCATGAAAAGTGGAACACCTTGAATATAACGTCATTTTTAAATGTTGTGTTACACAAGGTGTTTCAAGTTCCACATCGAAAAATTACCATGGTTTGCTATATAAACTATAGTTCAAAAAAGTTTCGTTACAGATATACAGGATGTTAATGTTTAATTGAAAAAAAAACACAAAAACTAAATTTTCTTCAAAACCGTTTGAGATATTATAACAAAATTTTAAAAGTGTCGATAGCAATGGAAGGCGTATACTTTTCAATACAAAATTATATTTTGGTGGTGCGTAGCGTAGGAGAATCGATTGTTTCAATAGTCAGATGGAAAGACTAAGCTACAAAAATGTTCTGCCATTTAAATGAATCATGGTGTGCCACAAGTGGCGCCCTCTACTAGTGACGTCGAAATTAAAAAAATTGAATTTCTTGCCCGCAAAAACCCCCGATTTACAAATTTTATGTAAATATTTGGATTTCTTAAGAAGTTATTTACAAATATCAAAAAAAAAATTAACTTTGACACCCTGTATCTTTTTCATTATGGGACTTGGGACATAGGTCTGTTAGGTTAAATCGATTTATTTTCACCTAAGGAATCTGTGGTCTCATTTTTGCTACTTCATTTAAAACCACCCTGTATTGACGTAAAAAATGTACGTTTCCATAAAACTTAAGGAACACCCTACATACAAAAAAACGACTTACCAATTCGTTAATAATTTAGAAGAATAGCTCTCGGTAAACTGCGCTCCAAAATACATGAAGATAACTATCCCAAGCAATATAAACCCTCCGCCAAACTGGAAATATTTTATATAAACGTCAGAGTTAACACCACCTTCCTTCTTCACTTCCTGATAAACCCTTCGTCTCTTAAGCTGGTTCTCACTCTTCAACAGTTCGCTCTTCTCATCTACATTGTCGTCATTGTTTGCCTCTTCATCGACATCTTTTTCGTTCACCGGTTCTTCTTCGATCGCTGCCAAGAGATCTATGCTGATATCCTTCTCTTTACCTTGGAATTTGATGGAACCGTTGCTCAAGACGATGACTTGGTCGGCCTCGCTAATGTGTTTAGTGTTGTGCGTAACGAGGACTACTAATTTATCTTTGAGATATCCTCTGATGCATTCCTTAAATATAATGTCTTGCACTTTGGTGTCTAGAGCTGTTAAGGCGTCGTCGATGAGGTAGATGTCGCTGTCTTTGTAAACTGCCCTCGCGAGATTCACTCGAGCTTGTTGGCCTTTGCTCAGATTTAGGCCTCGGTCAGCAAGGATGGTTTCGTCGCCCTTTTCTAAAAGACTGAAGTCGTATTCCAAGGCACAAACTCTTACAACCTAAAGACAAATTATAAAGTACAGAGTGAGTCATTAATAATGATACATAGCTTAAGGGCAGATTCTTAACGTCAAAATAAAGCGATTGAGCCCAATATGCCTTATTCAATTGTTGCTCCATTTCATTCTACAGGGTGTCCCAAAATAGAAGGCCAACACCATTAACCACATATTCTTTGAACAAAAATAATGCGACTTTTCTTATGCTATTTTTTATTTGGGCGTCCCTGTTTCAATATACAGGGTGTTGAAGTTACATTTTAAAAAACTATTTTTGTTAATAATTCCATTGTTTTGTAGTAGTGTAGTAGCAGTGGTAACTGAGGGATGCAGTACCCTTTATCCCCTGCAATTATTTCTAAGTACGCCTATGCAGCCTTTTCTTGAAATATCAAATGTAGAATTTTCTTCTGATCATTTTCTCTTTTGTAATTTTTTGTTTAACTGCTCCGTTTTGGAGAAAAACGACATGTATTGATGGGTTACAAATGTCTTAGCGGCCGATGAATGCCAGGAAAAAATAGTGAGCTCCTTTATCCCAACAGATCACATCCTAAAAGGAAGGTTTTCTTAAATTTAGATCGACATCTTCGTGAAACAGGAAAGTTTATGGATCAGAAATTCGGAATTTGCCGCCTACATAGAAAATTAAGCCCTTAACAAAAGGAACAAATCTTAGCACTGGTAGAAGAAGAACCAAGCACAAATACGAAGATTGTTTCTCGACAAATAGAAAACTGTCCATATGTTCATCGGACTTTAAAAACCCAACTTCTGCACCCGTATCACATCCAACGCGTACAAAATATTCTTCCCCCTTTTGCTTCTAGGATGCAATTTAGTCGTTGGTTGTTAACACAGAGTGATGCAGCTAGGGACTTCGTAAGAAAAATTCTATTCACGGATGAGGCAAGCTTTACAAGAAATGGATTGACAAACATGCATAACAGCCACGTATGGACGGATTTGAATCCCCATGCAACCATTGTAGTACACCATCAATTTACATTCAGGGTTAATGTCTGCACGGGAATAGTGGATAATATTCTGCCTATTCATACCAAATAATTTAAATTCAGCATCATTTTTAAATTTTCTGCAAAATGGATTCCGAGATGTTTTACATGATTTACCTGCTATCGTACGTGACGGTATGAGGATGCAGCTTGACGGTGCTCCACCCCATTATGGTAGAAAAGTCCGGCAGTATTTAAATACCCATTTATTTCCCAATCGTTGGATTGGTCGAGGACAAGACGCACTTATTCAATGGCCACCACGATCTCCTGACCTTAATCAATTGTTCTTTTTCTGGGGTTATATGAAAGATATGGTTTATGCTGCAGAAATAAACGACATTAACCATCTCAGAGAGAGAATAGTAATGGCAGCTGATGAACTTACGCAAAAGGAGAATATCTTTCAAAAGATAAGGTTTTCACTACTTAAAAGGATACGTACATATGTCAATGAGGAGGGTGGTCAAGTAGAACGTTTGTTAAATTAGTAGTAATTAATTAATTATTTTATTTAATGTTGTTTAGGTAAAAAGTTATTATGTTAATCGTTCATTATTACTATTACTAAATGAGACTATTATATTTTGGTTGATAAGATATTTTAATGCCATATTATTTTTACAATTAATAAGTATTCCTCATTTTATAACATTTAGAATTACCCATTTTGTTTTAAATTTTAATATATTCATTCAGTAAGTATTACGTTGCCAAGGTGATAGGTATATTCACAAAATTTCAGTTTCACTTGAAAATGATAGTAAACTATAGATTTATGGGCACTACAAATTGCCGTTTTTCTTCAGAACAGAGCATTTAAACAAAAAAATACCTAGGAGATAAAATGATCGCAAGAAAATTCTACGTTTGATATTTCAAGAAAAAGCTGCATAGGCGTACTTAGAAATAATTGGAGGGGATAAAGGGTACTGCATCCCTCAGTTACCTCCATTCGCCGTTCGATTTTTTTCACCAAAATTACATGATAAGTATGCCGGAATAAGATAAAAGTACGTGCAAAATTTCAAGTGTGTATCTTACAAAACAATGGAATTATTAACAAAAATAGTTTTTTAAAATGCAACTTTAATACCCTGTATATTGAAACAGGGACGTCCAAATAAAAAATGGCATAAGGAAAGCCGCATTATTTTTGTCCAAAGAATATGTGGTTGATGGTATGGCCTTCTATTTTGGGACACCCTGTATAGGGTGTTAAAGTTGAAAAAATATTTTCGATTTTTTGCTATATTTTAAGAATGTATGAACCGATTGCTTTGAAAATTTGTAGTCTTATGTTGCTTGAGGTAGCAATAACGAATATGGAAACAGTATACTGTGCTGTCGATGTAAAAATATGTGTAACTTTTTGTATGTTACACTTTTGAATTTTTTGATATCTTCTCAAAATTCTTCGCAAAATTTCGAGAAGATCGGCAAGGTTTGATGAAACTATTTTTCAACAAAGTAGGTACAAAGATTTTATCAAAGCAGGCCGATCTTTTTGAAATTTTGCACGTATCCATAATTTACCATTCTGAACAACTTTTTCAAGTAACATTTTGCTATATTTTCAGCAGAAAAGGCACTTTACCTAAAACCAAAACAGTTTTTACTCGGTGCACTGAGCATTTCAAATAGGATTATTTCAAAAATGGTTACTCCTACCGACTTCAGCAAAGTATACCTTTTCAAATAAAACAGGTAGGAGAATCGATTGTTTTGATAGTCAGATGGATACACTAAGCTGCAAAAGTTACACACGCAAATATAGCAAAAAATCGAAAACATTTTTTCAACTTTAACACTCTGCAGAATGGAAAGGAGCAGCAATTGAATAAGGCATGTTGGGTTTATTCGCTTTATTTTGACGTTAATAATCTGAATAAAAAATCTGAATCTGAAAGAGAATTATTATTGGAATATACAAGGTGTCCCAGAAATCAACGTTAAGCCGGAAACGGGCGACAGGCCAAGTCGTGACAGTTATTACAAAATTGGCCTGGAATGCGGTTCCACTAAAAAAAAAATTTTTGAAACTGAGGCAGTTATGTTTTAATTTTAAACTGTAATTTATAGAAGGGTTATTCATGATTACATTACAGAAAAAAGATTGACGAAACATTAATATTTGTAGTTACAGGACTTGATAGATCATCACACGATGTCAGTTTTTCCAATTTATTTTTTGATACTTTAATTTGAAAAGTACATGACAAAGATTTTTTTTATATTTTTCTAATAACTGTCACGACTTGGCCTATCGCCCGTTTCCGGCTTAACGTTGATTTCTGGGACACCCTGTATATTGCCGAAGTTGCATTCTTGTTATTCTACTTACGGTGTCATATTTTTCCTTGTTAAACGCCTCTCCAAACAGAATGTTCTGTTTTATAGACGAAGGGAACAGCCACGGATCTTGGGAAGCATAACTTTTCCTTCCAACAGTTACCAAGGACCCACTACTGACGGGATTGTCCCTCAAAATAGTTTTTATAAGGGAAGTTTTCCCACAACCCAACTGACCAGTTACAACAGTGAGACCTGTTTCTAGGTTTAGAGATATATGTTGGAGTATAGTTTTTTCTTTGATGGAAACAGTAACCTTCCTCATTTCGACTTTTGGATAATCTGAAGGTTTATCCAAAACGTTATCCAGTTCTTCAGCGTTTAAAACTTTATTGATTCTGTTCAAGGAAGCTGACAGTTCTGCTATTCGTGTCATGCCCATTGAAACTGAAATAGAAATGGTGTGCCTCAGGGTTAGGAAACATTTCATGACGTAAAATATCACTTCGGCACTGACGTTGTGGTTTATCCAGATGTAGGTCATTATTAAAGCGTAGAATCCTACTTTTGAGGCAAGCATGCTCGTTACTATCATCGCTATTTTCAGGTAGAATGCTTTCATCATTGTTTTTATTTCGCTCCTAAAATGTACAGAACGTGATAATTGTGTCAATGTGTTATTTCTGCTAAGTTCAACTAATGGTATCTCAACTAACATTTAAACATAATAGACTACTGTACAAGAAAATTAAATCTATTTTGATAGGGAATTACTAGTTTCCGACATAAAATAGTCTTCAATGTTACAAAATTTTATAATACCAAAACTTTAGTCAAAAATTTAAATGACTTCCAAGTAAAATAAAAATATGTCAATTTATATAGTTTGAACTTATAATTTTTTTACCTTTTCAAATGCTAACATTCCAATATCGCGTAAGACGAAGTTATAATTTACTTAATTTCGCCTTGAAGTCTGTCTTCAATATCCAGGGATTTTTTAAATTATTGCAATAGGTAAATGTTTACATATTTGTTATGAAATTGCAAAATTTATTTTTTATTTAACTAGTTAAAAATAAGGTAGTTATTTTGCCCTATTAAATCCTTCAATTTGCTAAGTTCTATTCTTACAATATAAACCTATTTTCAACTTTGTTGATAACTTCTAAGGAATATTTGACCATTTCAATTAACCTAATAGTAACAGATGTGCGTGAACTTAGCCACCATTTTTTGACAAACTAAAAAACAAAAGTTGTGCTGAATTGTGCCCGATTTGTGCTACATTGTGCCGTAAAATTTTAAAGAAAAATAATATCCATTTTTCTAGAAAATGAAAAAATCGTGTTTTTTACGTAGCCCCCCACTTCACGAAAATCGTTTTTTTAATGTGCATATTGTGCTAGTTGTTCTGAACATTGTGCCGTTTAAAAAATGTTGATATCTGCCTCCGTTCTCCGGAAAATCCGGAAAAACCTGAAATTTAAGCGTGAACTTAGCCCCCCATTTTTTTAGAAAATTAAAAAGCGGGATTGTGCTAGTTGTCCTGAACACTGTGCCGTTTAAAAAAATTCAATATCTATATCTGTTCTCCGGAAAATCCGGAAAAAGCGGACCACAATTCCGTTTTTCAATTTTCGAGAATAATGGGGGGCTAAGTTCACGCCCAAATTTCCGGGTTTTCCGGTATTTCCAGAGAACGGAGGCAGATATTGAATTTTTTAAACGGCACTATGTTCAGGACAAATAGCAAAATTCAATACAATCGCAATTTTTTATTTTCAGGCAAAATGGGAGATGCAGTAAGTTTGTGTCAAAATGTCCGGTTTTTCCGGATATTCCGAAGAACGGCGATAGATATCGAATTTCTTTAAACGGCACAATGTTCAGGACAACTAGCACAATCCTGTTTTTTAGTTTTCCAGAAAAATGGGGGGCTAAGTTCACGCTTAAATTTCCGGTCGGATTGTGACAAAATGGGGGCTAGAAAATTTCGGTTTTTCCGGATTTTCCGGAGAACGGAGGCAGATATCAACATTTTTTAAACGGCACAATGTTCAGAACAACTAGCACAATTCAGCACATTGAAAAAAATTGGATTGTGATAAAATAAGGGGCTAGAAAATTTCGGTTTTTCCGGATTTTCCGGAGAACGGAGGCAGATATCAAATTTTTTTAAACGGCACAATGTTCAGAACAACTAGCACAATTCAGCACATTGAAAAAAATTGGATTGTGATAAAATAAGGGGCTAGAAAATTTCGGTTTTTCCGGATTTTCCGGAGAACGGAGGCAGATATCAACATTTTTTAAACGGCACAATGTTCAGAACAACTAGCACAATATAGCACATTAAATAAAAATACGATTTTCGCGAAGTGGGAGGCTACGTAAGAACACGATTTTTTTATTTTCTAGGAAAATGGATATTATTTTTCTTTAAAATTTTACGGCACAATGTAGCACAAATCGGGAACAATTCTGCACAACTTTTAATTTTTAGTTTATCGAAAAATGGGGGGCTAAGTTCACGCACATTAGAAACAGTGTTCTATATTATGGTATAAATTTACTTGTTAATAATATTTCGGCGTAAATGTGTCTTAAAAAGGTCTTCTTGTGATATGTATTCAGACAAATCTTCATGCAATAGTGTGTTGAAATTGTTCTGTGCTTTGGCGATCTGCAGTGAAAACCAACTTGTATCGTATGGGTAAATCAAAAGATAAAGCACTACAGGCGGCATGCCACACAATATTACAGAATTGTAAACAATTATTATTATGTTCAAATGCCTATCAAAATCAAAGCCAACACTGCAGGTTATGTAAATCAATGATAGTATATCAATAAACACATCACGAGTATTCCATATGATAACACTGATATCGTCTCAGATGAATTCAATAGTGCATGTGAATTGAAATTTGAATTGAGTTTCGTTCAGAAATATTTATTTTGTTTTTGTTAATTTGATTGGTATACGCACACATAATATTATTGGCTTCAATTTGAACAAATAAATTCAGGAGTAGAATTTTATATCTAGATAGCTATATGGTAATAATTTAGTTGGTAATTTCAACCACAAAGTTAATATTTTGCTGTGATGTCAACACTGGCATAGGCAATCCGCCCTATAAGTTAAAACTTACAGACAAGTTGACTTCAAAGTTGATTTTATTTGAGCGTACATGTTGTAACAGACTATATATTTTGCATGTTATTTTTAATTGGTTACTCATTAAAATTACGTTAATACAGATAACATTAGTTAACACATTTATGATGAAAGATTATTAAACAGTTTATGTCACCAAATACATTCAGTTTTTATTTTAGGTTATTTTTCAAGATAGTAATATCATTAAGAAGCAATAATAAACATGTATATTTATAAGGAGCGTTATTTTTATGAAAGTTTGGTCATCACATTATACGAAAAAATTGTCTGGGTTGTACAATTAGTTAAATGGAAATCCAAAAATAAAGACTTTATATTATATTAAAATCTAAATATTTATAGATACCCAATACCCATATACCTAATCCTACTCTACTTGTAGATTCGTAGCCTGACTTACTGTTTCTACTTCTCTCTCTTCCTGTCCCTGTTCTATATTAGAGTGTATCTAATCAAACATATAATGTCTCTCTCGAGTACAAGTAAGTCATATAAAAGGCATGATTAGGGTATAGTTTGGTAATAATGTGTTTTTATATTTTAACTTAAAATTGGTCTGTATTTCTTTTAGGTCCAATTATCTTATAGGAATAAAATTCTTGCCGACCAATTTTTAACTTCCATATCACTTTTTTCCCCACGTAAGAAAAAAGGCCAACAAATATAGGTAAACTTTCCCTATATGAAATAGATCATGAAAACTTTTCAGAGATGAAATTAACGTAACTTTAACATTAAATGATTGTTGGGACCAGACAATAATTCAATAATATCTTTGACTTACTTCCTCTTTTCATCTATTTCTTCTCCAAAGAACTTCTCCCAGGTATACATTTTTATTATCCTGATGGCCGACAGAGTCTCTTGGGTGATTTGTAAACGCTGGTCTGTTCTCTTGTTTATCTTCAGCCTCATAGATTTTATCAATTTACCAACGTACACTGAAAAAACATATTTGTTTTATTTATCAAGTCAGACGTGAATGGTATAACATTTAATTAAACACAATTTTTTACTTTGTACAGGAACTATTGCTAGCATCAGTCCTATGCCAACCATGGACGCAATGCCCATTTTAGCATAAATGAGGAAACAAATGACGATGGTTTGAACCACAGCAATCCATAAGTCATTGAGCAGCCATATTGAATGTTCAAACTGGACGACATCTTTTGTTATGATTGTTATAATATTACCTAGAATATAATTCATCGATGCTTATTTAAGAACAACTTCTCCCTTTGTAAGACATTACCTAAACTTATTTCTGATACAGCAGTTGGTGTCAATTTCAACGATTTGCGATATATAAGAGAACAGAATGCTGTTCTTATTTGAATGGCCAATTGCTGGAGATAAACCACGTAGTTTTGGAAGTAAAAACAATGGGCCAGCTTAAGCCCAATCATAATAGATGCGTAAT
This sequence comes from Monochamus saltuarius, assembly GCA_025584915.1. Lineage (NCBI taxonomy): Eukaryota > Metazoa > Arthropoda > Insecta > Coleoptera > Cerambycidae > Monochamus > Monochamus saltuarius. The sequence goes on along the minus strand of CM046727.1, from coordinate 14,962,301 downwards.
ATATGGCGTCATGTAGACTCAGAATTGTTTGGCCGGGATTAAAGTAAGATACCAACTTCCCAATGGCTTCTGGCTCCAGAACACTGCAAATAATTTAAAACGTGTTTGAAGATTATATTTACGTTGTGTTTGAAGTAAAATTACCAAAACGCAGATAAGAATTGAACAGCTATATCTTTTTAATGTGTTAAGTATACGTGCAGCATTACCTGTTCACCAGCTTCCAACTCAGATTGATCAATCCTAGGAGGATATATCTTGTCCCGTAACATCTCCACATCAATTTAAACGTTGATGGCGTTCCCTTTTCTTTTTCAATCTTGTATTCCTCTTCTAGTCTATTGCCGCAGTTTTTAGATCGGCAAACCTTAACCACTTCATACACATCCTCTTCCTGTAAGTCTTTTTTGAATGCTTTTGTAAACAGCTCACCAGTGTATCTGAAGTTACATTCTTATTATATTAAGAGTATTTATACATATATTGGATTGGTGCAAAACTTTGTAGCGCTTCAAATTTCCAAGACAAAAATAGAAATTAGTTGGTAGATATACTATATCCAGACTACTATTTAATTAATCTGAAAAAAGTATCGCATCATCGAATGTTTTGCAATACTATTCCATATCCGACAATTTTCCCTAGCTCCAGTTCCCTTTCAATTCATTTAATAGAAATGCTACGAATTTGTTCACCAACTCAATATTATTGATATATATTAAAGAAAAGCAATTATCCATTCGGTATACATTTAGAAGTAATGATTTAGGTTTTGATGTTTTGGTATGATTGACGAAACGTATTAGTGTAAATATACTTTACGTTACGGTTTATAACCCTCAGTCGGAAATGATAATACGATCTTAATGTGGGTTAAAGAAATTAAGTAAATACACAATAGTCTCAAGCAGTTGTTTACATATAAAACTATCACAATACTTTATTTATAGAATGTAATGCAATTTTTTTTGGTGCATAACCTTGTGCGTTTTTATAGTGAAATTATAGGCTTTAACTAAAAATAATAATAATTTTAAATTAGATATACTTATAAAAAATGTAGGTACCTATATCAAGTAACAGGAAAAAAAGTATATGCCTCTACGTCTCCTAATTCTCTGATTTACATTCTGTACGTAACGTAACGGAAATATGTATACTTACAGAAACGTTAGAAGAGAGAATATGTTTGCTTTTTCTCTCGGATTAACTTTTCTTTTGACTTTCTCGGAATGATCCATGATGAACTGAAACTTTTAAGACTGCGGTGTCTTCTTGTTGTTTTGAAATTGCCATACACCAATAATTGATAATAAATTGCTCGACTATTCGCGGTAATAATTAGTTGTGATATGACGATGAGTAGCAGAAGAAAACAGATAAATGCGGATTCTTATATAAACAGTCAGCTAATATCTTAAATAAAGCAAACAATTGTCGCAAGTTACTGAAAATTCAAGGTGAAAATGTGCTTTGTATTGCAAAATACTTTTTTTATATATTATAATAATGGTGCAGAAAATGAATGAAAGATAAAAGATAGAGGAAGAACCTATTTTTCGGAGCTGTACGCCAAATACATTGTGGTCGAGATATTCGATGCTAAAGAGCGTTATAAACATAAAAAATAACCTGGAATAAAGTAACTTTGTGTATCAAGAGACAACATGTGGGCTTTAGACTCAAAGAAGTCAAAGTTTTAATAAAGAAAAATCAACAATATTTTTGGATTAGCTAGTGTCTGTAGACAGGATGAACTTACAAATATTTAAAAAAAGAAAATATGTTAATTATGAATATTCATAACTCTAAAATCCACATTTCAAAAAATTTTGTCATATCTAAATAAATAATGTCCCCTATAAAGGGAATATATAAATTTGCGTAAGGCCAACACTCCACATAGACGATTTTTTTTCTTTTACAAAAAAGGACAATGCACTGTCCAGTGTGTAAGTCAACAGCTTAGGGACAAGATCATCTAAAATGACCAAGTATTTAAAACTTCCTAATCCACATTTGTATTTGTGTAGAGGACACAGTTTTTGCCAATCCTTGGTATAGTGGCCGATTGTGGTGAAGTAATAATTAGCATAAAATGACTTAAGAGTCAGAAATTAACATCTGTTGCTGAAGATTACTTGGATGGATCTACTAAACACAAATAGGACATATCAAATAAAATCTTGACCATGAACATCCCATCAAATTCGTTGGGGTTAGAAAGCGAGTTATGTTCAAATGTCAGCACCATTGGAAGCCCCACCTATAAAATAGCACGTCAGCTAGTTAACTTAATGAAACCACTGGTAGAAGAGTCCAAAAATCAAGTAAAAAACTCGGCACATTTCGTGAAAATTATTAGTTCAATGACAATCGATCAACAGGACAGGATCTTGGTATGGTGATGGGTAGTTCACTGGGTCCTATAGTGGCGAATTTCTTTATGGAGAACATTGGAAAAAGAAGCATTTCAATCAGCTCCTAAGAAACCTAAGTGTTGGCTTATACAGAGTGCCCCATAATTATTGCGACAAATTGATACGGGTCTGGAAGGCATGGAAATAAGCAATTTTACCTTATAAACCCCTGTCCGGAAATATGTCATTTAGAGCTACAGCGCAGGTGCAATAACAAAAACGTCTTTGCCATGCGGACAGTAGAGTTTGAGGAAGAGGTTTTGCACCATGTAGAGGCCAAACCGTCTACAAGCGTGCGTGCCATTGCACATGATATGGGAGCGGCAAGTACTGTTTGGCGGGTTCTCGCTACGTTTTGTTTACTGACGAGGCCTGTTTTATAAGGAATGGTTATTTTAATAGCCATAATAGTCACATTTGGAATGAAATTAACCCCTATGTCATAGCCCTCCGTAGAGATTAACATCAGTTTGTAATTAACATCTGGGCCGGCATTGTGGGCGAGCAGATCATTGGGCCATATTCACTCCCACCACATTTGAATGGACACGTTTATGCTCAATTCCTGCAGCATGTGCTTCCAGAACTATTAGAGGATGTGTCACTGGACATAAGAGCTAACATGTGGTTTCAACACGATGACGTCCCAGCCCACTTTACTTTGCCAGTGCGGCACTATTTGAATGAAATATTTCCTAACATGTGGATAGGCCTAGGTGGCCCTGCGCGGTCACCCGACTTAACCCCCTTGGATTATTTTCTCTGGGGCTATCTAAAAGCTTTAGTGTATGAATCTCCTGTTCCCAACCAACAAGAGCTACTGGGAAGAGTGATGGCCGCGTCCGCACAGGTTCAGGACATACCGAGGATATTCCATAGAGTTCGTCAATCAACGCAGAATCGTGCCCAGCTGTGCACTGAGCAACGTAGAGGACACTTTGAGCAATTACTCTAAGCTCTTTCAATAAACTGGTACTTTTTCAAAATTTTCTTTTTTTTTACTGTAGCGGCCAAACGGCATATTTCCGGACATGGGTTTATAAGGCAAAATTACTTATTTTCACGCCTTCTACAACTCCTATAATTTTGTCACAATAATTATGGGACACCCTGTATACGTAGACGACACTTTCATCGTTTGGCAGCATGGAACAGACAATTTTTGGATCATATTAATCAGCAACATAACAAGATCAATTTTACCATGGAAATGGAGCAAGACAAAGTCTTACTGTGTCTAGACATGCTGGTAAAAAGGAAGACCTTTGGCGTCTTGAGACTCGGTATCTACAGGAAAAAGACACATACTAATAGATCTCTATATGGAAAGTCTAATCATCATCCGGCACAGAAACGCTCGGTCATAAAGACCCTAATTTACCGTACATCAATGTCGGCTGATGAGGACCATCGACAGGAAGAACTGGATTTGTTCCTACCCTTATTCTTAGCAAATGGATACTCTAAGAAAGAAAGTATAAAAACTCGGCTTAGACACCGCGATAACCATTCCATCGCTCAAAATACGAGAGGCACTGAATCTGTTAAGTATGGCGAAACGTCTGCAGCTAAGCATCGACCACGGTACTGTTTCACCGTTTTACCCAGAAAATATACCTACAGAGCTAAGTGTATTTTTCATTAGAACAAATGTGCATGTTATATGTTTCTTTTTCGTTAGAATAAATGTTTATGTTAGTTATTTTTTATTTTCATCACGCGGAAACTTTGTCGCATTTGACTGCTTGGCATCAACAGTCGCGTGTAGTTGTTATCTTTATTCTAGGGTTTTATGTAAACATGACAATTATCAAAATATCATTTTCTATTTATCCTTTCATATGGTTTTATATTTTAGCATCATCTATAATCTTAGATACAGATCTCTCTAATTTAGCAGATTTTTATGACAACTTCGAGCGACAGTTCTGTTGACATGAGACAACACTATATTTCTCTTTCGCTGATAATGATGACAAAGCTGCTTTTTCATTATCAGGTAGATTAAAACTAGTGTTATTTACATTTTAAATACTATTATAATATAAATATTTTTCTTAGTTTTAACTACGACATTTTACCTTGGAAAATACCGAATCTTGAATGAAAGTAATTATGAACTTAGGTGTATTAAAATAAATGATAGCATTATATCTACAGAGGTACTCGTGCGTACGTTAATAGCAATGCATAAATAATGATTAAGGGTGATTATTTACGGTATCAGATGTTTTTATTATAATGTAAAACATACAAGGAGTTGAAATTAAAAAAAAAACAAATTAAATTTTCTTGACCATGCTAGTCAATAAGAAGAGACGTCTATAAAAGTTATGCATTATGATTATTTATTTAATTATTATCTTTAGTTGTTTCATTAAGATCCTACTAAAAAAATAAAGCTTTATAATATAGGTCAATCGGGTAAATGCACTGAAAGAGCTCTATCGGGACCTTGAATATAACTGGAGCATTTGACAATACATCTTATAAGTCTATTCACTGGGTTTAGATTTGGATTCACCAGTATCGTTATAGTCTAGAGCAAATATTTCTGATTTTTCTGAGCTCGTCGAGTTTTCGGCAAAACCAGAATCAATCCATAAAAATTCCAACAAATTATCAGAAGATAAATTTGCTATATCTCGAAAACCACTAGAGCTAGTGAGAAACTGGGTTTAGATTTGGGTTCTCGAAGTACTAGAATTAACGGAATTATATCAGAATTTTCTGAACCCTTCCAATTTTCGACAAAATCGATGGACCATAAAGCCTTTGAAAATTTCATGATATTTACGATTTAAGGGCAGATCTGTATGCATTTAGGGCTTTAAAAGCATTGAAAACGTTGGTGGGCTCCGTTTTTGTGGTTCCATTGACAAAAAAAGTAATTTCTCGAAAACAACACACCACAAGAGTTACTGAGTTTAGAATTGGATTAGCCGTGGTCGATATAGTCTAGGGGAATTATCTCAGAATATTTTGAGCCCTTCAAATGTTCGACAAAATCGATGAACTATAGTCTTTGATAATTTCACGATATTTTCAAAAAATAAAATCGCGATTTAAGGGCAGGTCTGTATGCAGTTGGGGGTGCTGAACACGCTGGTGCGACTCGTTTTTGTGTAAGTGACTCCGTTGACGAAAAAAAGTTAATTTCTCGAAAACCACAGGGGTTACAGAGGAACCGAGTTTAGAGTTGGTTTCGCCGTGGGCGATATAGTCTAGGGGAATTATTTCAGAATATTTTGAGCCCTTGAAATTTTCGACAAAATCGATGGACTATATAGTCTTTGATAATTTCACGATATTTTCAAAAAATAAAATCGCGATTTAAGGGCAGATCTGTATGCATTTAGGGCTTTAAAAGCATTGAAAACGTTGGTGGGCTCCGTTTTTGTGGTTCCATTGACAAATAAAGTAATTTCTCGAAAACAACACACCACAAGAGTTACTGAGTTTAGAATTGGATTCGCCATGTTCGATATAGTCTAGCGCAATATTTTCAAAAAAATCTGAGCCCTTAAAAATTACGACAAAATCGACGGACTATAGTTTTTGATAATTTCACGATATTTTCAAAAAATAAAATCGATATTTAAGGCCAGGTTTCAGAATATTCTTTGTGTAAGTGACTCCGTTGACGAAAAAAAGTTAATTTCTCGAAAACCACAAAGGTTACAGAGGAACCGAGTTTAGACTTGGATTAGCCGTGGTCGATATAGTCTAGGGGAATTATTTCAGAATATTTTGAGCCCTTCAAATGTTCGACAAAATCGACGGACTATAGTTTTTGATAATTTCACGATATTTTCAAAAAATAAAATCGATATTTAAGGCCAGGTCTGTATGCAGTTGGGGGTGCTGAACACGCTGGTGCGACTCTTTTTTGTGTAAGTGACTCCGTTGACGAAAAAAAGTTAATTTCTCGAAAACCACAAGGGTTAGAGAGGAACCGAGTTTAGGCTTGGATTCCCCATGGACGATATAGTCTAGGGGAATTATTTCAGAATATTTTGAGCCCTTCAAATGTTCGACAAAATCGATGAACTATAGTCTTTGATAATTTCACGATATTTTGAAAAAATAAAATCGCTATTTAAAGGCAGGTTTCAGAATATTCTTTGTGTAAGTGACTCCGTTGACGAAAAAAGTTAATATCTCGAAAACCACAAAGGTTACAAAGAAACCGAGTTTAGACTTGGATTAGCCGTGGGCGATATAGTCTAGGGAATTATTTCAGAATATTTTGAGCCCTTGAAGTTTTCGACAAAATCGATGGACTATAGTCTTTGATAATTTCACGATATTTTCAAAAAATAAAATCGCGATTTAAGGGCAGGTCTGTATGCAGTTGGGGGTGCTGAACACGCTGGTGCGACTCGTTTTTGTGTAAGTGACTCCGTTGACGAAAAAAAGTTAATTTCTCGAAAACCACAAAGGTTACAGAGGAACCGAGTTTAGGCTTGGATTCCCCATGGACGATATAGTCTAGGGGAATTATTTCAGAATATTCTGAGCCCTTGAAATTTTCGACAAAATCGATGGGTCTTTGATAATTTCACGATATTTTCAAAAAATAAAATCGCTATTTAAGGCCAGGTCTGTATGCAGATAGGGGTGTTGAACACGCTGGTGCGACTCTTTTTTGTGTAAGTGACTCCGTTGACGAAAAAAAGTTAATTTCTCGAAAACCACAGGGGTTACAGAGGAACCGAGTTTAGAGTTGGATTCGCCGTGGGCGATATAGTCTAGGGGAATTATTTCAGAATATTTTGAGCCCTTGAAATTTTCGACAAAATCGATGGACTATAGTCTTTGATAATTTCACGATATTTTCATAAAATAAAATCGCTATTTAAGGCCAGGTCTGTATGCAGATAGGGGTGTTGAACACGCTGGTGCGACTCTTTTTTGTGTAAGTGACTCCGTTGACGAAAAAAAGTTAATTTCTCGAAAACCACAAGGGTGAGAGAAGAACCGAGTTTAGACTTGGATTCGCCGTGGGCGATATAGTCTAGGGGAATTATTTCAGAATATTTTGACCCCTTGAAATTTTCGACAAAATCGATGGACTGTCTTTGATAATTTCACGATATTTTCAAAAAATAAAATCGCGATTTAAGGGCAGGTCTGTATGCAGTTGGGGGTGCTGAACACTCTGGTGCGACTCGAGTTTGTGTAAGTGACTCCGTTGACGAAAAAGTTAATTTCTCGAAAACCACAAGGGTGAGGAAACTATTTTATACTTAAATTCGCCATGGGCGATATAGTCCAGGAATTATTTCAGAATATTCTGAGCCCTTGAAATTTTCGACAAAATCGATGGACTGTCTTTGATAATTTCACGATATTTTCAAAAAATAAAATCACTATTTAAGGCCAGGTCTGTATGCAGTTGGGGGTGCTGAACACGCTGGTGCGACTCGTTTTTGTGTAAGTGACTCCGTTGACGAAAAAAAGTTAATTTCTCGAAAACCACAGGGGTTACAGAGGAACCGAGTTTAGAGTTGGTTTCGCCGTGGGCGATATAGTCTAGGGGAATTATTTCAGAATATTTTGAGCCCTTGAAATTTTCGACAAAATCGATGGACTATAGTCTTTGATAATTTCACGATATTTTCAAAAAATAAAATCGCGATTTAAGGGCAGGTCTGTATGCAGTTGGGGGTGCTGAACACGCTGGTGCGACTCGTTTTTGTGTAAGTGACTCCGTTGACGAAAAAAAGTTAATTTCTCGAAAACCACAAGGGTGAGAGAAGAACCGAGTTTAGACTTGGATTCGCCATGGACGATATAGTCTAGGGGAATTATTTCAGAATATTCTGAGCCCTTGAAATTTTCGACAAAATCGATGGACTATAGTCTTTGATAATTTCACGATATTTTCAAAAAATAAAATCGCTATTTAAGGCCAGGTCTGTATGCAGATAGGGGTGTTGAACACGCTGGTGAGACTCGTTTTTGTGTAAGCGACTCCGTTAACGAAACGTTAATTTCTCGAAAACCACAGGTTACAGAGGAACCGAGTTTAGAGTTGGATTCGCCGTGGGCGATATAGTCTAGGGAATTATTTCGGAATATTTTGACCCTTGAAATTTTCGACAAAATCGATAGACTATAGTCTTTGATAATTTCACGATATTTTCAAAAATAAAATCGCGATTGAAGGGCAGGTCTGTATGCAGTTGGGGGTGCTGAACACGCTGGTGCAACTCGTTTTTGTGTAAGTGACTTCGTTGACGAAAAAAAGTTAATTTCTCGAAAACCACAAGGGTTAGAGAGTAAACTATTTTAGACTTAAATTCGCCATGGGCGATATAGTCCAGGGGAATTATTTCAGAATATTCTGAGCCCTTGAAATTTTCGACAAAATCGATGGACAGTCTTTGATAATTTCACGATATTTTCAAAAAATAAAATCGCGATTTAAGGGCAGGTCTGTATGCAGTTGGGGGTGCTGAACACGCTGGTGCGACTCGTTTTTGTGTAAGTGACTCCGTTGACGAAAAAAAGTTAATTTCTCGAAAACCACAGGGGTTACAGAGGAACCGAGTTTAGAGTTGGATTCGCCGTGGGCGATATAGTCTAGGGGAATTATTTCAGAATATTTTGAGCCCTTGAAATTTTCGACAAAATCGATGGACTATAGTCTTTGATAATTTCACGATATTTTCAAAAAATAAAATCGCGATTTAAGGGCAGGTCTGTATGCAGTTGGGGGTGCTGAACACGCTGGTGCGACTCGTTTTTGTGTAAGTGACTTCGTTGATGAAAAAAAGTTAATTTCTCGAAAACCACAAGGGTTAGAGAGTAAACTATTTTAGACTTATATTCGCCATGGGCGATATAGTATAGGGGAATTATTTCAGAATATTTTGAGCCCTTGAAATTTTCGACAAAATCGATGGACTGTCTTTGATAATTTCACGATATTTTGAAAATATAACAACGCGCTATAAGGGCAGGTCTATATACAGTTGGGGGTGCTGAACACGCTGGTGCGACTCGTTTTTGTGTAAGTGACTTCGTTGATGAAAAAAAGTTTATTTCTCGAAAACCACAAGGGTTAGAGGGGAAACTATTTTAGACTTATATTCGCCATGGGCGATATAGTCTAGGGGAATTATTTCAGAATATTCTGAGCCCTTGAAATTTTCGACAAAATCGATGGGTCTTTGATAATTTCACGATATTTTCAAAAAATAAAATCGCGTTTTAAGGGCAGGTCCGTATGCAGTTGGGGGTGCTGAACACGCTGGTGCGACTCGTTTTTGTGTAAGTGACTCCGTTGACGAAAAAAAGTTAATTTCTCGAAAACCACAAGGGTTAGAGAGGAACCGAGTTTAGACTTAAATTCGCCATGGGCGATATAGTCTAGGGGAATTATTTCAGAATATTTTGAGCCCTTGAAATTTTCGACAAAATCGATGGACTGGATAATTTCACGATATTTTGAAAATATAAAATCGCGATTTAAGGGCAGGTCTATATACAGTTGGGAGTGCTGCACACGCTGGTACAACTCGTTTTTGTGCAAGTGACTTCGTTGACGAACATAAATTAATTTCTCGAAAACCACAAGGGTTAGAGAGTAAACTATTTTAGACTTAAATTCGCCATGGGCGATATAGTCCAGGGGAATTATTTCAGAATATTCTGAGCCCTTGAAATTTTCGACAAAATCGATGGACTGTCTGATAATTTCACGATATTTTCAAAAAATAAAATTTGCTATTTAAGGACAGCTCCAGATATTTCCGCAAATCACATATTTACTGAATTTATCAGTAGTTTTGGAATTCTTTTTTGCATGCAAGCAAAATATATGGCTAAGTGATTTTGTATTGTTCGTTGGCATAATATATTAGAAATGAAAAATAAAAATACAGTTATTTATTACAGAAAATTTATTGAACATTATAACAACAGGCAATTTCATAAAACTCATATAAATATACTAAACTTATGTACTAAAAATACTAAATACCTATAAAAATATTAGACTATTTGACTAGGAGCAGCTTTGGAAGTACAATGTATTGTGATACTAATACTATACTGTATAAATAATTTATATAAAATCAAAAAAAAAATAAATACCAAAGAAACTAAGGAATGTTTAAACATTACCCTATAAATTGTTGCTATATTATGTAATCCAGCATTATTAAATGTCGTCTGCAAACATGATCAGGAATTTTCTTAGTCAGTGAAAACAGTTAATACTAAACATATATGATGAGTTGATTGTTGAACCCCAGCACAATCCTTACTACAAGGATTCACTTATCTTTCACATTAACCAATTTTATTTTCAATATATTTTCCAAAAAAAAAAAACATCAATATATACGCCATCAAAAGTAAAAGTGGCCTAGCCCAGTAGGCAGAATTAAAGAAATACAGTTTTCTTAGTTTATATAACTGAATTTTGAGAAACAAGAAAACATTATCACATTTCATATATAAAGTAGATATTTGTTCCTCAATTTACTATGTTAAACAAATACTTAACACTGCCACTGGGCAAAACATTACATTCAGTTAAGGTTCACATACTTCACATACATGGAAATAGTTCCGATTTCCTCAAATGCAGCAGTATAAAAATTTCGTGCATACCTCTTTTTATTATACGCGGTTGATTCTAAATTCGTATTACTGTAAGGCCCTAACAGTGGCGAGAAGCTGGTCCAACTCCACTTTATACGCTATCAACTGCTGTTGTCTTTCTGCACATTGGTCGCAACTTCTATTGGTCACACTCTTTTGAGCCAAGCTGTGGACAATGGCTCTCAAACGAAATTCGCGCTCTTCGTATCTCTTTTCCAAAAACGCAATCTGTAACAAAAGTAAATAATAAATACATGTACAGTAATTGATATAAATGGAATCAGCACAGGAATAAACTTTATACAGTGATTCACAACTTATCCAAAAAATTTGAGAATAGATGCGTTTTGAAAAATGGGGTTAATGTCGTAAAAAAAATGTTTTATATATTTTATAGTATTTTCAACTTTTACATCGCTGGGCTACTTCAGTCTCTCGCGTCATCGGAATGCAAGCGACTGTAGTATTAACGTTTTTTCGATAGCTTTTACATTAGATTTCAAGTGTCAAAAATACGTTAAGTGTATAGCAACTCGGAGTCGATGGATATCGAATTAATTTATGGTGAAGTAAGACAAAATGATTTAACAATTTCTCGTCTGTTCCCGGTAGACATGTGCCAAATGCAGTAATGCAGTTACTTTTACCGCGGTAGAGAAACGCAGGCGTCATACGGGAAATTTGCAACCAAATCGTGGAAGAGATAGAGGTCCAGGGTGTTCACGGCGTATTGCAGCAGCTGAGGAACATATTTTAGAAGGGAATCTCCAAATAAGTATCAGACAAATCGCTCAACAAGTATAAGAAAGAAAGAAACTTTGCTTTAACCCAGTGTCTATAATTTTATTTTAGACTACACCAATCTTCTGTACACAGTACCAGTTACAGGCGGGTTAACAGAATAGAAAGTTACATTTTATAATCCAAACAGACACCAAAATCAATTAAAAAAGCCAAAAACATCAATAAAAAAACTTGCTGAGTGCACGCTGAATAGTTACGATATCCTTGTAGATAGGAAGATCGTTGGTTCTTCTTCTTGTTACTGGTCTTAGTCCTATGGCCAATTAACCAGGTACACATTTGTTTATTTCCTAGATCGTTGGTTACAACCCAGATTGTGAAGGTGAAAGTTCCCGAGGTTGTGGCTAAATGCACAATGAACACCAATGAAACTCATTTGTACACGACAAAGTGGGAGAGAATCTGTCTCTAGGCAAATCACCGTGCAAGGAGCGCGAATGTGCGCGGCTATGCGCAGTCGTCTTTTGGCCGTCTAAAAAAAAACAAATCTGGAAGGAGCCGACGTGAAGACATCGGACTGTAATAGACTGTGGTTACAATAGACGACTTGAGCAATTTGACAGTTTACCGACTATGGAGCCAAAATAACCTATTATTCGACTTTATGGAAAATTATATACAGGGTTAACTATGACTTGGTACAAATATTTTAAGAGGGGATAGGGAAAAATAAGAATTAACGGAATCACCCTTCAAAAAAATTCCAAACTTATTTATAAAGCCAAAAAATTTTTGTATATTATTTTAAATCCTTATTTAACGCCGCCAATGCTTGTTGGTTGCATACTCTACAAGCATGCAACAGTCGCTCATCAGTCAGTATCGCTGTCATGTCATAATTGAATTCCTGTGTTTACGTTGTAATTTTGTGTTCTTCTTCAGTTTTTAGTGCCTTATTTTAATTTTTAAACGTTTTATAGTTATTAAATAAAGACATTTGTGTTGGGTGCAGATACTTTCCCACAATATAGTTCGCCGGTTTGGTTTTCTAGGTTATGGGACAAGACTGCCGCGGTTACATTAAAACTTGTCTATTATCTATCCTTTCGTTCGATTTTGTTATAATAAATAGGCATCTAATCTATCTAATTGTACCTACGGGAAGTGTGTTTTATCGGTAGTGAGTGGCTGTAATGAGCGAATATGTAGTTCTACCAGTTTATAACGAAATAATGGAAAACGAATGCAAAATACTGGAGCTAAGTGGATTAACTGTTATCTATCTATCAGGTATTATTACTAATAAGAATGTTAATTTTCGTTTATACATTTAGAAATGCTGCAAAAAAACGACGATGGTAAATAGTAGATATTGTTGACACATGTAAGTTTTATCTATGGATCTAAGCCATCTCAGTCGGTTCTTATCATAGGCGCCGACTTTCCGTAGGAAAAAAGGGTTTTGCCCCATTTTTTAAATATTGAGCTAAAATTCTGGAATAATTTTTTTTATTGTTTTTTAGGCCTCCCTGAGCACGTGGTTAAATTTTTTGTACTTGTAGATATGACAAAATAATTAAAACATACAAACATTTATAAATATTTTAAGGTTTTTTACCTCCAAGGCCAGTTGGTGACATCACGCCTACGACTTCAATTATTTCCAAGTCTAACCTGACTAAGGATAAATACCATTTGAACAAACCTAGTATTTGGCGAGCATGATAACACAAGAATGATTAGCTTTGTCCCCGCGTTTTCGTTAACGAAAAAATATACATCTTGGAAACCAGACTAGAGATTTGATGTGAGTTTTAGCTTTTATTTTCCTACCTTTTTCAACAGCGCTTCGATTTCCAGGGAGTTATCCCCCTCCCTATTCGAACGTGCGAGGTCAAAGGGTGCGTTTAGCAGCCTGTTGCTGAGATGATCCCTCTCCACGGTGAGGACGGCCAGTTCTTCCTTGGCCGCGTTGAGCTGCGACTGTAAAGCGCCGATAGAGACCTGTTGCACCTCCATTTGTTCCCTGAGAGGAGTCACGCTGGCTACGTAGTTGGCCACCTCTCTTTCGTGAGCCTCCTGAAGGGCGGTCAGCTGAAAATTGCACGTAAAGTTGTTCCAAATGTCGTAATTGATATAAGAAAACAAAAAAAAATTATGGCGCGTTCCTTGCATGTTTTAAGGAATAAACTAAAGCCAACAAGACATCCCAAAGATTCAAATCGTTACACAGGGTGTTAAAAAAAGAGTGTAAAATATTTCAGGAGGTAATAGTATGAACCAAAATAAGCAGAAAAACATTTTATTTTATTAGGAATAAACCGACAAAGGAAGCTTTTAACAAACAAAAAACAAAGTTACAGATGTTCAAAGTGTCCTCCGTCCATTTCCAAGCAGGCACGACATCTTCGTCTCAACGATATTCGAACTCTTTCGAAAACACCCTCCTTGGTTTGGATTTCTTGACACTTTTGATTAATCCGTAGCTGCAGCTCTTCCAGGCTATTTACAGGAGTACCATACACTAATGTCTCCAAATATCCCCAAACAAAGAAATCTAGAGGGTTCAGATCAGGCGAACTTGGAGGCCATAAAACAGGTCCGGCCCTTCCTACCCATCTATGTGGAAAAGTTTGGTGTAAATGCTCTCTAACGACCATGGAAAAATGAGTTGGAGCACCATCATGCTGGAACCACATTTGTTGCCTCTGATTCAAAGGAATGTCTTCCAAAAACTCATACAGTGTATTCTGCAGAAAGTTGAGGTAAGCAGCGCCTCTTAATCGGTTTGGTAAAACAACAGAACCTAGAAACCTGTCACCTACAATACCCATCCAAATGTTTAATGAAAAACGTGCCTGATGTCCAGATTCTATTAGAGCATGAGGATTTTCGTCGGCCCAAATATGCGTATTGTGAAAAAGAACGTTTGCAAGAAAACGAGGGTCTTCAGCATCATGACGTAGAGAAACCAGCGGCAAAAAACCAAACGTGCTTGATGATTATTTATTGGATTTAAGGCCTGTACTCGTTGCACATGGTATGGATAAAGCAGTTGCTCGTGAAAGATTCTCCAAACAAGAGGACCACTAATTCCTACCTCGGCTTATCAGCCGCACACTCGTACCTGGATTCGGCTCTACCAGTGCTAGAATTTCTTCTTCTACTCTAGGAGTGGATACCGACCTTGGTCTACCGGATAAATGGCACTGTTTGCTCAAGGAACCGGTAATTCTTCCAAACATGCGTTGTGAAGGAATCTGGCGATTTGACAATCATACATGAAATGCATGTCTGTTAATTCTGCGTTAGAGTAACCAGCCATAGCGAAAGAAAACTTGTGCACTGAGAACAACTGTCAAATACGTACTGTTTATTTCACTAAACATTGACCAACTATTACAAGAAAATACACAACGTTTTTGTAAAATAAAAAAAGGAGCTAAAAAACATAAAATATTCCATATCTCCGCAACCGTTACTTTGCGGACCCATGTTTATTGAGATTTTTTTAATATGTTGGTTCATACTATTACCTCCTTAAATATTTTACACTCATTTTTTAACACCCTGTAGAGTAAACAGACAAAATGTACCTTTATCAGTAGTCAAAATTCGCAGACTTGGTATAGTTTTTTCAAAGTTACTTGACACGAGCGTGGTGTAAAATATACAGGGTGTCCGGCAAAATGTGGGAAATCTCTCGGGTGCAGATAGAACATGAAAAAATAAGATAACAAGGTCCTATACATTCTTTCACTACATGCCCTCCCTACGGAGCTGTCTCCCTGAAGTACGCCGCCGGAAATCGTACTTAATATAATTTAATCAAAATTTAATATGATGGACACTAGTAAGGACCTTTTAAAATAGTATCTTTAAAAACATATTTAGGTTTTTTAGTTTACTAGGGACGGGGTAAGCTTTACAACTTAATGCCTAAATTTTTAATACCCTGTATGAGAAAGACTTTAAAATAATAAATCTGGGTAACTTTAACCTTAGACTAAAAAAGGTGCTCTTGTTTATTGTCGATAAGTTTTTTAAATAATTTCGTGCCTCCTGGGACACCACAGATTAAACATCTTAATATGAAACTACTGTTTGAATGACGATCGTATCGCACTTTGTTTTCGAGAAAAAAAAGAGAAATCATGGCAATTCTTATTAAAAACATCATAAATTCGTTTATTATTCTTGATGTTTGAAAAAAGTGCGACGAAAACGTCATACAAAAAGAAAATTTATATTTTATTTCGCCATCTATAGCACCTGTTTTGATTCTAGCTCCGAGATTATTATTTATAATTATTATTATTTATTACAACTATCAGTATCATATATTATAAAAAAAACTTAATACACGCTATGGGCACCCGCAGAAAAATTTCCCAGTGGGGGCCAAAATGGAAAACGCGTATTGTATGTGATTTGAACGATATTATAATAGATGAAGTATTTAGCAATATTAACTCTGGAGTTCTATAACGTGAATATGAATATTTTAATACCTGTAAAAAACGGAGATGTAAAAATCTCAGGAGGAGCCACAGCCCTTACCGCCTACTTTTGAGGAACTGTCATTATTACTGCAAAAGCATGTACCTATCTAATTAATTTTCTGAAAATAGATAAGAAATTATGGATACTATGTTTTGGTGATATTTTGCTAACCTTTCGAGACGAGTTTCGAGGTATTTTATTTACAGTAAAATATCTCAAAGAATTTTGCAGATGCCGCAAAAACAATGACATATATCATCTTCATATAAAAAAAATATAATCAATTTCCATTATGAACACTTAAAACATTTTTTTATAAAAAGTAGTATGGGATGTATCCGGAGAATTTAGGACCATCTTGTATATACAGTGTTGAATATCTTAGACATAAGTGAGATCCCGTCATAAAAACTATGATTTGATATGGATGAACTGTAGATTTCGGGCAAGATCAATTTAATCTTCATATTTGCAATTTTTTCAGAAAATCCCTAACATTTAACTAATTCAATAATTGTTAAGATTCACTTTATGCAAGCTTCTCCGTAAGACTACTCTGCAGTTGAGTAAGTTATTGGAACATTGCGAACAGATTAGTAGAATGTACAAGGCATATAGGAGGTTCAGGTCAACTGAGGCATGCAAAAAATAAAATACAAAAACCGAGTTCTGCATTTTAAATATTTACAGTAGTTAACCAATAAGTATAACTGATGATCTGGAAAGGTAAATTGTAAAAGCAAATAATTACAATTTGAGTTCATATTTACCTTATGCATACAGTGAGCAAGTCTCCAGCAAATGGCTGAAAATATGGTAGTGAACCATGTACGTGATTTAATAAAATTGATTGATAACGTCCAGTATACTTCAGATGTTAATTTGAAAACACAACTTTAACTTTTTTGACACACAACGTTATGTTTATGAAAGTTTATTTAATAAACAACAAAAACTACATGATACCAGTGGCGGCTCGTTTAGGACGAAAAGGTCGACAGTGTTTACCCAATTTTGGAAAAAATCTTATTTATTTTAACAAAAACAAAGACATTGCCAGTATAACTTACATAATACTGATTCTGTAGGCACAGAAACACTTGGTATTACAATTTTACGTTTATTATATATATTTTTTTAACTTTTTTATATTTGTGTTAACCTGAAATGGCCAATGCGCTTCAATTGAAATAATGCAACGAAATAGGTTTATACTAAATGAAACTGAATAAATATCTACCTACTACACTACGATTTTTTTCCATTACAATAGAAATAGCATTAGTTTTAAAATTAATTTATACTTTTTACTTTATTTGAATCTTAAATATTATGCATATAGATAGGATGTAATTTAAATTATGCAATGTGAAACTTGGAAAATTATAATTTGCTTAACGTAATATACAGGGTGTCTTGAATATAAGTGCTGATATTAAAGATGCTTGTATATCCAATAAAAACCATTTTTTTACAAATACATATCAAAAACAAAAATATAACTGCAATAAAATTCAAAACTGTGTTACAAACTAAGGTACAATTAAAGATAAGTTAAAGTAAAAGCTTCTGTAACGTAATTTATTTTTTTGTGTTAGCATTAATGAAGTAAATAATTGAAGTTTCAAAGAAAATCCTTAAAACCGTAACGTACTGTAACGTTCGACATCATTGCAATCTGTCAGCTGCTGCTGTCTAAAGTATTATTATTCATAATAGCTCATTGTGGTTAGTGCGTTTCGTTTTTCTCCAGTGCTTGCTTGATACTTGTGAGTGTACATCAACAAAAATGGAACAATTTATAGCAACCATGGCCAGCTGCATGACATGTACAGTAAACGGTTTTCACAAGCAACATAAATCATTTTAAACACTTGTAACTATTTCACATTTTATTCTGGGTTGTGAACAGAGCTCTAAGACAACCATTCACAGTAAGTATGTATATGTATGTAACTTTGTATTATGTATAACCACTTGATGATTCTGATATGGTATGTCAGCGATGCTGTCGCATATTCAGGACCTGTTTGCTGTTATAATTCTGTTACCATTGGTTAGAGAAAAAAATTGTTAAGATAAATATGTCTTGTTTCATACAATTTATCATAGAGCAAAAGAAAGGCATATCATATTACGGACACCCTGTATATATGTAAGAGATACCGGCAAAAAATTAAGAATTTATATTACATTCAATCTAGCAAAGCTCTGAGCTCGACTTGTCTATCCCCACTTTCAACCTTTTTCCCCTCTTAGCGAGGGGACTTACAGTAGTAAAAAAAAGTATTCATATATCACAAATTTTAAACAGAATACGATGCTGTGCCTGCCCTATTAATACTACTACGAGCCGCCGCTACTAAATACGTGTTTTACTCATGCTAACTACGACAACTGACACTTACGAGCATTTCTCATTTTTTGTTAAAGGTGTTAGTGAATCCCTGAATGCAGTAGTTATAAGGAATCTAAGGAAAATATGAGTGTTACTTGTGGACAGATAGATCTGAAAAGTTATCACAACTTTATTTGAACAAATGTTAGAGACGTCAAGCACAAAATATTCTAAAGCAAGAGTTCAGGATTGCCCAATGTACTAATGTAAACTACACTATCTACTGTGAGGACACGGGGAGTAAAACCTACTGATTCATTTAACCACACCCTTTATTCGAAAAAACACGGAAACCAAACTTTACTCACATCTTGTATTCGTTTGGTCTTCAGCGACTGATAGTCCTGCTCCAGCCGGCTCAGCTGCTGCTTTAACTTGTCCCTCTCTGCTTTCACTTGCTGGAGTTCCTCGTCCTTGCGAAAATCCTTATCAGAACTGACGCTGCTGGACCTGCTCTGCAGAGCCAACTTCTCCGGGTAGCTGCGAAACTCCCTCTTATCGCTGAGGTTCCTCAAACTACCCTCCCTTTCCTTCTGCAGCCTTCGGTTCGTCTTCCGTAAGTCTTCTATTTCCCTCTGAAGTCTAGTTACTACCTTTTCTTTATTAGCCAAGTCGGTTTGAAGGCCTCTGATGGTGGCTAGAAGGTGAGCGTCTTCCTTTATGCTCTCGTTGATCCGTTGAGGTTTATTGACAGGCACGATTTTCGGAGGCTTGCTAGGCACAGCATCGGTTTGAGTGAACACAGTGAAGGTCTCTTTCTGAGGGATCTTTTCGTCGAATATGGTTTGCGTGTATACGTCGTACGTGTCCGTCCTCCTCTTTAACTGAGCTTTTAAGTCGCTGACGTGCAGTTCTAGGTCTTCTATGTGGTTCTCGTACTTCGATTTCATCTGACTGAATTTCTCTTGTATCTCCAGGAACACTTTGGATGATTGGGTTTCTCTGTTCAGCTGTTCTTGTTCCAAAGTCTTGATTCTATCTTCTAAGATCTTCCTGGCGGTGAGATTTGAATCGGTAGCGTTTTCTTTCGCTGCTACGATTAAAGCCGAAACGGAATCTGGATGCTTTCGGGCTATGATCCGTTCCATCTCCTTTATTTGCCTGTTTAGATCCTGGATGCATTTTGCGTCTTTTTCGTTTTGCAACTTCAAACTTTTGCTTTGCAACTTTTCGATTTCCAATAATTTATTCAAGCTTATTTCGTTTTCCAGAAGTTTATCTTTAGTTTTCTGCAGATTTAGTAGTTCATTCTTGTACTTGTCTAAAGTGGAATCTAGTTCGACAACGCGACGTTCTAAGTTCTTATTGGAAGTCACCAAATCGTCGTAAGAACCCTTTAACAGCTGATGGGTCTTGTTTACCGCGTCCAACTGCAACTGTAATGCTGTATTTATCTCTTTGGAGTCTTTCAGGTGTTCCAACGCTTTCTCTAGTTCTAAATTTATTTCTGGGGATGATACAGACTTTACGTTTAAGGCGGCTGTCGTCCTCTCTAGAAGTTCTTTGGTTTTTTGAAGCTCCAACTGCAACAACAGAAAGAAATATATACAACTGGAGATGTGGACATATATAAATACAAATATGACCTAAATTTATAGATATCACAATGGAAAGAAGTCTTTTCCAAGATGAATTGTACGAAAAGCAAAACATCCTACTTTATTCTAGTTTGAACCCTTTGTTTATAAATATATTTTTGCCGGTAGACAATAGAGAAAAACGTGCATTGAATTTTAATTGCGTGGAAACAGTATACCCACCAAAGACATTGTTTCTATTGTTTGATAAAGTAATGTAGGTACTTTCTTCTTTTGGAATATTCATTAAAACAAAGGAAACTATTATGCCAATGAAATTTATTTATTGTAAGTATTCAAGAGAAAACTGCATTAAAAAATTAAGCTTATAATAAGCAATTATTTCTGTTATATTTTACCTAATTTAATTAACAATTAGTTTCTCAGGTCGTGTTTCGCTGTGTTCGTTACATTCTGCATGTATTTAAAAAATACTGCGAATTGAGGTCGACACAAAATGAATCGTATATAAATTTTACTATGTACAAAGAAACGAAACGGCATATCTTTGGAATTTTGAGATGCTTTGGCATAAACATGCAAATATTCCAGATGCATAACCATGTTTTTTTTATTGATTAAACTAAACAATCACGGAAAAATTAAATTAATAAAGATTATAACGTAAGTTAATAAAATACTGTTACTAACTAGATCTCAGAATATACAGAGTATATTCCGGGCATATTCTGACATATTTATAACAAAATTAACCAAAATATTAAAGAAATAAATTTACAGTCTATAATAATTACAATATTAATTTTTTAATAAATATCGTCGCCTGTGGATTTCTGAAACTATTTTTGACCCGCACTGTAAATGCGACTTTACATATAAAGGTAGTTTGTCAAATTTGAAAAAGATCGCTTTTGCTTTTTGGATATTAAAATATAAACTTTTATTTAATTCAGCTTTAACGTCCTATAATTTTAGTTATGGTATATTTTTATAGGTACGTTTACTAAGAAAAGTCCTCTTAATTTTTCGAGTTTCTCTCAAAATTAATGCATACAAATCTGTATATTTTGTAAGGCAGTATCACTAACGATCTAGTTTATTTAAAAAATTGCATCAATGCAAGTAACTGGTTAAAACGCACGGTTGTAAATATTTTTTTCTACTATTGTTCGTACCGTTAAAATTATAGCCAGCTTAAGAAAATAACTGTTAAAGTTTTCTTTAAAGTAACTGTAACAACGCTATTACAATTTTCTCAGCATATCTGTGAGCGTAATGTAATCATTGGTTATAAAATGTGGAATATTTATATAGTTCCTTACTCGCAAAGATAAACAAATTGAAAAAGGATACGTGAGAAACGAGAAGAGTGAAAAATTGTGCAAAATCGGTAGAATAGTATTGACAATCGATTGTTAAATATAAGTAAAATGATTTGAATTTGACTAAAACAATTAAAACTGATTAAAACTATAAACCATTTTGTACATAGAAACAAAGTTACAAATTTGACTAAAATTCATTTTCATTTAGCAAAGACAAATAGGAGAAAATACTTTGTTCACATTTTTTCCAAAATATAGTATACAGGGTCCGCTACTACAGCGTAAAAAATTTTGAGTAAAATTTCACTCAAAATCAACACAATTGGTTGTTAAAGCAAGTCCGCACCTGATTGTGTTAAAATAATAACACAATTCGTTGAGTAATATTCACTCAGTGATTTGTTAGCTAAATAGATCTTTTATGAGTAACACTGGATCACTTTTGAGTAAGTAATTAATAAAAACTTAAAGTATCCCAAGACAGTGGCGTACTACTTTTATTGCAAATAAAATAAGAGTGTCATGGGGTTTCTACGCCACTGGTGATAATGGAAATATTTAAACAGACAAGACTAAAACTTAGAATCATTGTTGTTTTATCACAAAGATTTTCCAAATAAATACAATCACCTTCTGCATCATATATTTTTGGGATGTATTTTTAGCCCTCTTTTCGTTTTTTCCTTATAAAATAAACACAAATTGTGGTCATATCACAAAAACTAAAAATATGGTCCATCTATTTTTATACCATCGAATGTATCTCAAAGGGAAACGAGGTAGATTATTTTAATATTGTTGGTATTACGATCATATCTGTTGTTTCGCCTTGAGTTGTATTGACGTAAATGCAAAATAAGATTACTGCTACTTTCTATTTCAGTACATTAGTTTTTAATTAATTCCAGATTAAATTTCTTCGACCTTTTAATGAATGAACCTAAGAGAAACGTACCGTAGGCCAATCAAAGTGAAAATTTCAAACCAGTACACTCACTTCCATGGCTAGTGTTTCGCTTCTTCTCCGCTCTCATAGAATATAATATACTTAGATAACAGTTTATAAGAAACTATTACCATCAATTATTATGTACTATTATACAGGGCGTCCCATAATTATTGCGACAATATGATAGGTGTTGTAGAGGCATGAAAATAAGCAATTTTGCCTTATAAACACCTGTCCGGAAATATGTTGTGTGACCGCTACAGTCAAAAAAAAGAAAGAAAAATTTGAAAAAGTACCAGATTATTGAAAGAGCTTAGAATAAGTGTCCTCTACGCTGCTTAGGTGCACAGCTGGTCACGATTCTGCATTGATTGGTGAACTCTATGGAATATCCCCGGTATGTCTCGAACCTGTGCGGACGCGGCCATCACTCTTCCCAGTAGCTCTTGTTGGTTGGAAACAGGAGTGTCATACAATAAAACTTTTAGATGGTTCCAGAGAAAATAGTCCAAGGGGGTTAAGTCGGGTGACCGTGCAGGCCAATACACAGGGCCAACTCGGCCTATCCACCTGTTAGGAAATATCTTATTCAAATAGTGCCGCACTGGCAAAGCAAAGTGGACTGGGGCGCCATCATGTTAAAATCACATGTTAGCTCTTATGTCCAGTGGCACATTCTCTAATAGTTCTGGAAGCACATGCTGCAGGAATTGAGCATAAACGTGTCCATTCAAATGTGGTGGGAGCAAATATGGCCCGATGATATGCTCGCCCACAATGACGGCCCAGATGTTAATTACAAACTGATGTTGGTCTCTACGGCGGGCTATGACATGGGGGTTATTTTCATTCCAAATGTGACTATTACGGCTATTAAAATAACCATCCACAGGCCTCGTCAGTAAACAAAACGTAGTGACCAAAGTGGGGTTGTCTCAACTCCTGCTGCAACCACCAACGACAAAAACGGCGACGCGGCAGATGGTCCTCCAGACCCATGGCTTGGACTTGTAACAGGCGATACGGGTGTAGTTGTTGATCCCGGAGAACCCGCCAAACACTAAACCGTATTTCGTGCCGCTCCATGAATTCTAGTAAAAATGCTATGATGAGGATGATGAGGTTCTGGAAACCGTTCGGTGTACAATCGCGCGGCTCTTCTCCCATTACCACCAGCTTCTCCGTAAATTATATGCATATTTGCAAGTTCCGCATACGAATAATGCTCCATTGTACCAATAATGCTTCGCGCAATCCAACAATCCGCCCCGCCCAGTCACTAAACTGGAAAATCCGCCCAAATCTATGTACTCTAGATATAATCAGCTGTAAAAAATGTCGTTTGCAACAAGCTTCACAACATTTGCAACACAAACGTTTAAAACAGAATGCTACATTATCAAAAACAACAACAATTTATCATATTCTACCCCCACCGAAAGAAGTAAACATGCAAAGCAATATCAAAATAAAATGATATTTAATGGGTGTCTATCTTTCTTTGTCACTTAGTATATAAGAAACTATTATCATTAATTATTGTATTTTATTGTTCATGCAGTACAACGACCATTCTCCAGCGTTATGAACATTACGATAAGCCGAGCCCATGGTTTAACAGAGCCTTTCGACCGAGTTGCAACACCTACACGCTCTCCTCTGGGGTCTAATAAAATTTAATGAACCGCTGTAGATGACTGCGAGATTCCATTTTGGCAAGTCGCAGAGTTCAAGTTCATTAACACGGGCGGGTATGTCAAAAAATGTAAGGCATCAAACTGAATTAAGTTATTAAAACTAACAAAATTGCAACGACGGGGTTCTCACTTTACACTGAATCCTAACATTCATATATTTCTTTATTTGGTTATTGATTAAAATAAATGGCCTTGATTTATTAAAGATTTTCGAAATTTTATTATCGAAGTTCAAAGATAAGATTTCAAAAGTTATTTCACAACTGATATATTTTTCAAATAATAGTTATTAGAAGCCATGGTTTTTTAAATTGTTAGTGGTCAATAGTGGGAGATAGCGTCACATCTCAAAGAAATCACAATATTGTCACGGGTTTCCCAACCCGACTTTTTCTTTTACCAGAAAAACACAGTTAATTTTTACTGATATTCATTAACACTGTACACTACCGAATACTAATTACAACACAACTAAACACTTTAATTAATCACTATCCATTTGCTCTGAATTCTAATTGATCTCTCCAAAATAATCCAAATAACAACTCTTTAAATCAAGACTGTAATTGACTGACTGCCTCGGCCGTTTATTCTTCTTTTATAGACCAAACGAATATTCCAGGTATTTTCTAGCAGGCCCAGATCCATTTCTCGAACGATTCTCAATATTCCAGTCGCGCCTCGATACACGGCCTATTCTGTTTGTTTACCAGCATCGCTTAGTGGCGATCCGGGCAATCTAGTGTTTTGAGATAACACAGTCGTCGAATTGGGTGCGAGCGGGGCAAATTCTGTGACAATATTTTTTCTCGCCAACGTTTCATCACAATATACATATGTATACAGGTATTGTGACATATTCAAACAATAAAAAAACAAGCTTTTTGTAGGTTTTCAGAAGCATCGATACACATATACAGTGTGATTCGCAAATGGTGACCCATGGCTGAAGAAATGGGCGATCATGGGCGTGCGCGTGGAAAATTTTCGGGTATATCTTTCCGCTAATTTAATTATGAATGTAATTCATTTATTAGTGATTTTGTATTCTTAAGAATGGAGAATAATTCAAGTTCTACAGCGTATTCTCAAAATCGTAAACGCCCTAATCTAACAAATAGGGCATATCGGATGACATGTATGAAGGGATTAGAGCGCGAGATCAAAATATCAGTGTAAGTGATGTGGTTGAAATATGTAATTCATTAACAAGAATGTGTGTGAATAGTGGCAAAGAAATATAACTAACGCAAAATAGAGGAAACCCGCAGAAAGAAGATGGTATTTCAAAATTGAGCTTCCGACAATAAAAAAAATGAGTTGATATCTCATTTTACAAGATGAAACTTTGCCTAGAATATATAGAAGGGTGCTTTTGCGAATTATGAGTGACATATGAATTATGGTATGTGAATTTCCGTATAAAATGAAATTGAAAAGAGTGTAGTGACTGAAAAGGACGAAGTAGTGATATGGCGAAGAAACTATTTAAAAAAAATGTTAAAAGGTCGGAATCTGAATCGAATATATTACAAATTGACGAAACATGGACAAATGAAGGACATATGGAAGGCGGTACAATACGATATAATAAGTGTTAACGTGTGACCGTTATAGTGACTGTGCTAGTAACCAATAGTGAATAGAAGTTTATACTTATAATAGTGCGATGTATTCTAAAGCCTTTTGTCCTTATGGATGCGAAATTCGTGATTAGAATGAAAGGTAGAGATATTATTATTATTATTATATTTGCGCGATTTATTTAATAGTGGGAAAATTTCTACTTTTAACGAACTATAACATTTTCCTCATGAAACTGTCATACTAGATTGTCAGAAACTCAAAACAAAATTTTTACCATGATTGGTTATATTCCAAAATATTATTTTTTTATTACTCTGATACTCCAGGTAAAAATTGTTATTAGTTAGAGTACGCCAATGCTCGACGAAAACATTATTCCTTTTTTACGCTGACAGAATAATATATAGTATCATTGGAAACGATTTGCATTTACAATGATTTTTTTTCAACAGCTCTTGGTCTAATTTCTTTATACGGTACGATAAAGGAAGAATATTTTTGATTGATATTATTACGGTATCTATCGAATGCAGAAATGGAGCGTTTCGCTTAGTTATAAGATAAAATGAATGAAACAAAACAGGTTCTATATATTTTTTTTTTGACTTTCCAAAGTAATTAACATTAATTTCAAAGAGCTCTGTAATGACGCATGTGTATCTGTTAATTAGGGACAACCTTTTAATGATTTGTTAACCACAACAACAATATGGCACGATTATACTAGGAATATAAAAACAGATACGGATCAGAGTAGGCTTAAGACAGGTCTTTCGAAAAATATTCGGAGACGAATATTTGTCTTACGTATACTTAAAATGTATGTATATGAAAGGAAGTTCTCAGAGAACAAGGTTTGATAAATCTGAGACTACATTTAATAGCAAGGAAGATAGGGACAAATGCATATGAGCCAGCATTAATAAATTTAAAATAAATTTGAGTCTTATAATATTAGTATAGTCTACGATACCTATTTAAAATCCTCATTGTACTCGTATTGACTAAGATAATTATTTTAGTATACAGTATGCGCCAAAAGTATGGAATAAATTCAATAAAAACGAAATAATTATTTTTTGGGAAAAATCCTCGAACAGGTCGATTTTTAATTTAAAAAATACATATTTTAGTGTAAAATGCGATTTTCAAATGTTATTTGTTTTCGAGTGATGACGTCATCGATTTTTTTTAAATGGCAACACCATATTTTTTTCCTTGATTCTGAAAGATCGTTTAATTCTCTATCAGACAGTACTAAAATTTTGCCCTCTTACATAGGAAAGTTTTCGAGTAAATGACGACTGAATGTTAGAAAACGTAAATTTTATCCATAAAAAAGTAACAATTCTGAGGTATGTAAAATAAAATACAATTGATTAAATTTTATACTTAAATGAAATGTTCGAATTGTCAAAAGTGTACATTAATAAACCACGTAATTTAGAAGAACTTCAAAATCGCATTCTGGACGAAATATGCAGAGTTACCCCAGAAATCATTCATAATGTGCAAGAAGAATTTCTTCACAGACTTGCGCATTGTCAAGAAGTTGGTAGATGGCAATTCGAACATTTAATTTAAGTATAAAATTTAATCAATTGTATTTTATTTTACATACCTCAGAATTGTTACTTTTTTATGGATAACATTTTTCTAACATTCAATCGTCATTTACTCGAAAACTTTCCTATGTAAGAGGGCAAAATTTTAATAATGTCTGATAGAGAATTAAACGATCTTTCAGAATCAAGGAAAACATTATGGTGTTGCCATTTAAAAAAAATCGATGACGTCATTACTCGAAAACAAATGACATTTGAAAATCGCATTTTACGCTAAAATATGTATTTTTTAAATTAAAAATCGACCTGTTCAAGGATTTTTCCCAAAAAATAATTGTTTCGTTTTTATTGAATATATTCCATACGTTTGGCGCATACTGTATATCCATGTTAAAATATAATATGTTTTATGTGCACAACATAATAGTTATTTATGCAACAAGTGCAATAAGCACTTTTTGTACGAGTAAAAATGCAAAAAACAATACTTTATTGAACTATATTTAGTGGAAAAAGTGGTTCTTTATTGCACTAGTGCAATAAAATGTTTATTGCATTCATCTGTCATTCTACTACAGCGTTTTTTCATCATGACAAGAAAAGAAAACAGAAACGTTCAAATCGACGTCACATTTTTCTAGACTTAGTGTCAACTAAATAACATTTTTTGGTTTTTGCATGAACGTAGAAACTTTGTATCATCTTGTAGCAAATCGAATGTACTTTGCCACATACGCTTTAACATAGTTTACTACTTTGTGTTATCGAAATTCTGAACTGTTTCACGATTATACAATTGAATGCTACTTGAATACGTATTAGACTGCGTCTAAAGTAAGGCACATAATAGTCAAAAGATAGTGCCAGTGTAACCTATTACAAAAAAGATTAGGATTAGTTGCTGTTGCTAGTAGTCTTAGCTACCCTTCCATCCTTACTGACAGGCAGTCACAATGTCATTATTAATCAAGTATTATGGCGCTCCGTGATGACAACAATTTCCTTGTCATGATATCATAAAGTGTCGAATAGTGAACCGAGCAACATCATACCTGAGTTGCCACATCACGGCTAAATGTTTGTGCATATTATCCGCTAATACGTATATGTACGAAACTAATAAAATCCAACTAAATTTACACATTTACCTGTTTGAATTTGCATTTCAAAATTTATAATCAAAACGGCACACCGCATTTTATCAAATAAAAAAGTCAGAACAATAAATAACGAATGTATATACAAAATATAACCTCAAATCCATACACAAAGTTAGAAAGCCACTTCTTCGACAATAACAATTTCAAGGCGATTGCAGGCATATCCTAAAGGAAGGTCTGGACGCAAAATTATTACTATTACGAAAAATGTACGACTAGGAATGCCGCCTTTTCATACGCTAAAATATAATTTGTATTTTAACGCATTTTTTACATATATCGTCTCTTTGTGTCAAGATAATTATATTATTTTAATATAAATTTATCTATTTAGGCCAAGTAAGGACACTTCTAGTAAAAGTAAGGACGGAAGGACATAGATACTGAAGTAAGGTGGGAAACCTACGTAAACCGTACGTTTACATGTTTATTTTATCTTTGATATTGTGATTGTATTGCTGGCTGCATATTTACATTTCTCTCGACTTCATCGAGATACAGACGTACAATTTATTGCAATAATAATGACACACCCTCAAAATGTTTGTTGATTTTTTAGATCTCTTGGTGATTGGTGAGTGGAACAATTAAGAGCTTGTGCCAAAAATTGGAAGTAGATGTCATTACAAATACGTCAGCAGTTTAAAATAAGTCACCAAATTCGTTTTAAAAGGTGTCATTATCTCTCCTTAAAATTAATGACGTTATGACTGAATCACCCGGTAGATATCTATGTTATCTTAAGAAAGCCAGATACATATGCAAAAATATGACGATGTCGAAACATCGTGAAAAACAAAAAAAAAATATGGAAACATGGCCTTATAGTTTCTAATTCAATTTGATAAAGGTGTATTGAAACTTACTCAAATGAAACATTTTTATTATTGCTTATTTCATAGGCAATTACGATAACTAGTAAACTCATAATTTTTCATTACAATAGGTACATAATATAACCAGAAACATGAACAGAAAATTATGTTAATACTACTTAATAATGGGTACTTCTGACTGTTATGGAGCAATACTTGACATATTGTTAAATATTCGAAAAGAGGCACTTATATTCCAGACACCCTGTATAAATTTATAAATATATATATAAAAAGCTGTTTACAGGCCTTTTAGGCCCAGAGCTGTGTTATTCTCCTCCACTTCATTCTGCCTTCGCCTTTCTTTTCCAATCCGTTACATTTTTCTCCCTTAGATCTATTGCCACTGCCTCTTTCCATCGCTTCCTCGGTCTACCTCTTTTTTTCTTGTAGTTAGGTTTACTCCCTACTATTTTCTTAACTGCCCTTTCATCCTCCATACGTTCTAGATGCCCTAGCTACTGCACTTTTTGGATTTTACAAATTCGTCTATTGTTGGTGCCTGGTACATTGCATATATTGCCTTATTATTTCTCCTTACATAGCTTTCCTCTATCTTCTAACCCCCTATAATTCTTCTTAAGATCTTCCTTTCCCACCTTAAAAAGTTTTCTTTTGAGTTATTATTGATAACCCAGGTTTCACTACCATACAGCGTTGTCGGTCTCAAAATTGTTTTATACATTCTAAATTTTACTCGTCTGGACAAATTTTTTGATTTCAATAAGTGGTTGACTGCTGCCGAACTTCTGTTTGCTTTTATTATTCTCCAATTTATTTCTTGTTCCTCATCACAGTTAGCTGTTATTAGCGCCCCCAAATACACATATTCTTATATAATTTATAAATAATAAAGAAAAATAAGATTTCAATTTTCAACTTTGGAAAGTCATAATTTAGTAACATAGGCCGGTAGGAAAAACAATATAAAGGGACTGACATTATTTTAATCTCATCTACTATTACTGTTATTATTATTAAAAATAAAACATTGTTAAAAGGACTAGAGGAAAGTAGCCTAATTTCGGATAGGTTTTCTAAATCAGCCATAAAATACGTAATTAAACATAATTTAACAATATTTTGGTATTATCTCATGTGTTGTAATAGATTTTGATATAATTTTAGCACTGAGTAAAATATTGAAATAATAAAAGTAAAAATTAAAAACTGAAAAATGGCAAATTTACCAGTTAAAAAAAAATATATTCTAATTTCGTATAGGGTATCCGAAATTAGAGCGCCTGAAAATGTACAGATTTTCTTAAATAAAATTTAACTATTCAGACAAAAATCACTTTGCTTTCCTTTGTCTTTGGGCATCTCTTTCTCACTGTCTCTCTAAATACACACAACAGTAATGAAGTTATCCCTAACATAGCGATAATTTTGTAGATATATGGGTATGCGACAATGGGAACCTCTTCTAAATTAGTCAACTTTCCTCTACATCACTTTAGCAAAATAGATTTAAAGGGGTACCCTGCTTTCACTCTTGAAGCAATTTCCAAATTTCTCCTAGGCAAGACCATGACCTCAAGAAATATAGAATCAGAGGTCAGTACCATCACGAGCGGGAAAATATGAGGCAGATTCTAAACCACCGTCGACTGTCACCAAGCGTACCTCAAGAGCAAAACAAAATACTCATGTGGCTGCGGCGGGAGTCATTTATGGTCGCAGAACTTGACCGATACCGTTCCACGATCGGGGTCAGGTCAACCTCCGTATAAAACAGGGGCCAGGAGGCCACCTTCACGCAAACGAAATGAAGCGCTTGGTGTCGTTTGTGTTGTGCCTCATTTTCGTGGTGGGCCGGGTGAAAGGCCGCTCTTCCGTGCCTATACAAGGTAAGTCCCAAAACTGATCATCACGTTGTAAAAAATATATTTACACACATATCCAGGAACAATTCGTAGCCGGCGTCACAGGAAGATAAAATATTGCAAGTTTAAAGCGTGTTAAAGTTAAAAATGTTATTTCTTGGGGGTCAATTCGGAATACGGAAAAATACGGTCAATAGTCCACCCACCATTATATAAAAAAACAGGGCCGCTAATTACCAGTTTCTGCAAAAAAAGTTGAGCTTATTTTCGACGATCACTAATTCGATCTTTAATTTGTTCTACCCTGAATCTGTGGAATTTTAGCAAAGTATGACCTCTTTGTTATGGTAACTGTTATTATTTTTTAATTATGGAAGGGCTTTAAAAGTAATCATGACATTCGGTTGAAGAACATGCACAAATTTCAAAATTTGTTATTTTTATTTTACTTGAAACTGAAAAACATTTGTATCCGTTAAATAAGTTTCTGTGGTTTCAAAGTACAACCTTGAAAATGTTACAGTGACATTGGAAAAAGTTTTAAGTCACGGTAACAAAAAAAAAAAAATAAATTTTTGTTTTGATCTGTTGATTCTATGATTTTTTTTGGTGCCTCTTCCTTATTCTCTAAAGAATTCTCAACCAAGCCTCGCGCCCTAGAATATTTCCAGCTCCCATGACGCTTTAATATCTGCATATTTGCACCGCATCAACCAGAATGGTGGCTGAGGACCTTCTAAAGGAATGTTCGTTGTATTTTTCGGGATTCTTCAATCCAAGCTTTGTCGCAATCATTTTTGGAATGCTTCAAAAAGTATTAATTCCGACAAGCTGCGAGGTACATCCTTGTCTGAGAATGCAAAAACCCGCTTCTGAGTTGTATTACGACGACAAAGTTCATATTTTCGAAAAATAAACAGGTGATTTCTGCCACATTTCCTTCTGTTATAATAAATTCTCAGACAATTTTTGTTTTCGTGCATAAAATCACAATTTTTATATAGAAGTGATTATATTGAATATGATCCAGCATTAGGTAAGTTAATTCTTCGCGACGACAGGCCCCAAAAATGCGGATCATCATTCGTGAATAAATATGTTCCATTATATGCAGTACTTAGACTTCTGATACTCCAACTCATACTGCATCTTGGATTTTGTCGAAAATGGACTTTGGATCGCTCTGTTTGCTGCTGCTTCTATATCAGAGGGTAAACTTCCATCAGCATCACTCATTTTGAAATGCACTTTTTACATTTATGGGTTTGTTTGATAAAGTTTTGATAGTGTCTATACGAACCACGGAGATGTGGATTCGATCAAAATATGACTAAAAGTTGTATCTCTGAATTACAAGATTAAAATAAAATATAACCACTTCGGATTCAACTTCAGACCTTCAAAGGATCAAAATAATTTTTGGATGAGGTGAACGCCAGTAATTAAACACATGTGGCAATTTTATTTGACTTTTAGGTCATGTTTCGACTGGATCTACATCCTTGCAAGCTTGTCTCACTAAGAAACACTCTGAATATAAAAAAATAATCACTGACATCGTACTACGCACTAAAGTTTTATAGAGATGTGAACTGAAACATCATCAGGATAATTAACAAAATGAACATTATTAGGAATCTGATTGAACTTTTAAAATAATTTACCAGCACAATACGATTTATGAAACACTGAATAACGAATTTTAGTTACATTTGCAAATTACTAAGAAGAATTTCAACTATCGACTGAATAAAGTAAATATAATATTTATATATAAACGCCTCAAAAGTGTAGAACATTCAGGAAAATTCGAATGTCTGACAGCCTTATATACTTTTAGGGTACCTATACATATTTTACAATAATTTGTCCATATTCATTGTTATTCTTCCAATGGATATTCTTTCAGCACAAAGTGTTACGCTATTGTTTTCACGTCCGTATTTGCAGCTAAGTCAATAAATATTTTTAGAAAAAACATATCCATTTAATTTTCAGAGACCATTATAATTGAAGAAAATGTGGCTCCTTACACCATTGAAGAAGCTATTGCAGAAGAATCGCCACCCATGTTAAAATCGACAGAAGTTCAGGAAGAATTCAATGGGAATATAACAGACGAAGATACGCGGCAATCGAGAATATTTTACAACGGGAGTCAATTGTGGAAAGCATATATCGACACAATAGAGAAAATCGTAGTTCTGACCAGACTAAGAGATGAAAATGGTAAATATTTTTTACATATGGCATATTCTGTTTATTTGGAAAACGTCTTTGATATTCTGCTGCTGCACGATATGTATTTTCGTCACACTTCCCATATATTAGTACCATATTCGTAATTTCCGCGATTACACGAATTTGAATGTGCGAAAACCAAATACTGAAAACTAATTTCAAAATATTTGCGATATTTTTTACGCATTTTCCTGTATGTCATTCGCGCAAAGTGTTAGTGTTACCCATTAGTATTCCTTTCGTTTGTTTTTCTTAGAATAAATGAGCATTGTACTTAACTGTACGCGAAGTGTGCTTTGTGACAGTGGTTGTAATGGAAGAAAATGTAGTTTTGAAAGTTTGGAACGAAAGTTCGAAAACGAATGTAAAATAATGCAGCTAAACGAATTAACTGTTACATATCAGCTATTATGATTATAGTATTATATAGTTATAAAAATTCTCATTTTCGTCGTTTCTATATTTATATACAGGGTGTTAAAAAAAAGAGTGTAAAATATTTCAGGAGGTAAAAGTATGAACCAAAATAAGCAGAAAAGTCTTAATAAACATGGGTCCGCAAAGTAACGGTTGCGGAGATATGGACCACTATTCGTTTTCAAACATTTTATTTTATTAGGAATAAACCGACAAGCTTTTAACAAACAAAAAATAAAAAAGGTGATCTTGGAGGCCATAACCATAAAATAGGTCCGGCCTGATCTGAACCCTCTAGATTTTTGTTTGGGGATATTTGAAGACATTAGTGTATGGTACTCCTGTAAATAGCCTAGAAGAGCTGCAGCTACGGATTAATCAAAAGTGTCAAGAAATCCAAACCAAGAACGGTGTTTTTGAAAGAGTTGATCGTTGAGACGAAGATGTCGTGCCTGCCTGGAAATGGACGGAGGGCACTTTGAACATCTTCTGTAACTTTGTTTTTTGTTTGTTAAAAGCTTCCTTTGTCGGTTTATTCCTAATAAAATAAAATGTTTGAAAAACAAATAGTGGTCCATATCTCCGCAACCGTTACTTTGCGGACCCATGTTTATTAAGACTTTTCTGCTTATTTTGGTTCATACTATTACCTCCTGAAATATTTTACACTTTTTTTAACACCCTGTATTTTATCATAGTCGCCGATTTTCTGGAGGAAAACAGGGTTTTGCATAGTTTTATAAATATCGAGGTAAAGTTAAGAAATAATTTTTATTGTCTTTTAGGTCCTCTGAGCACGTGGTTAAAATTTTTGTACTTAGTGGTAGTTAAGTAATATTTTCTTTTTTATACACTATGTATATGTAAGATGGCCTCTTTTTTCGTTCCTATCTTAATGATGGAGCATGAAAAACTCTTTGACACTTCGTTTTGGCTTTAGCTTTAAAAAAATATATTTTTTTTTATCTTATATTAAACAAATGAATATTTTCTGTTTAAACTTAGTTATTGTTTATACTTACTCTACACTTTACCAAAATTACGAACAAAGAAAGGAGACATCCTGCACAAATAAATAATATCTACAATAGGGAAATAACAAAATCTAAGAAAATTATATATGTTCAGTTTTCAAATGCAGTATAGCGTTTGCGATTTCTTTAAAATTCCGAAAATTTCTATTTATTTTAGACATATCAATGTGGGGTGGAAACACTAGCTCTATCGATATTCTCGTAAAACCGAAATCTGTCGGAAAAGTCGGCGAGGCCCTAAAAAGCCAAAATATCCAGTACGAAATCCTGATAGAAGACTTGCAGAAGGCCATAGACGAAGAAAACCCGCCAGAGGAACACGAAAACGACGACCGTAAAGGTAATTTTCACCGCATACAGTCATGGACAATAAAAAGTTTCCGGACCATAATACAGTACCTTGTGAAATATAATTTAACTTCTTTCAGAGAGTTTAAGTCAGAAATTTTTTCCTGTCCGATTGCACTTATTAGCTTTATTCGTAGTACACCAAAATCAGTTTAAAACCTTCAGGCACATGCCCGCTGCATCTAAAATATTTTGAATCTTATGTGAGCTTCGTAAATGCAATGCGCATGTGTCTGACCGTTGGAAACAGTTTCTAACTGTTCTACGAGCTAGGCTATTAAGTATTTATCATCAGGTATTAGTGAAAATGGGAAATCTTTAAACCTTTCAGCGCGAAAACTACCTTTAAATTATTTAAAGGCTTGGCGAGGTCTTACTGCGTTAGGAAATAGGCTAGACCTAAGGCCACAGGCAAATTGGGGTCCGTAACACGAACAAGTTGAGTATGTAAGATGCATGGCATGTTTATCCTGAATAATGTGCAAAAAGATAGATTGTACGACCGATCTTAATAAGAATATTTAATATATTTTTTTTATATATACATTTCTTAACAGAGGTGATAAATTTAGAGATTTACTTAGTCTCTCCCGAATGTTTGAAATTAAGAAATGAAAGGCAAGTATTTAGGCTGATAAAACTACTTCTGGCCAAGTATGTTTTTAATCTTCTTGTCCTGTGATGAGTTGTTAATGTACCCCCTGTATATTTTTCATTAGATTTATTTTATTGAAATTCTTTTTGAATGGCTGTTGAATTTAGAATGTTTTGCTTTTCAATATTTAATTTACACATATCTAGTAGGTTTCCATCATTTTGCATTTGATGACAGTTCATGGTTCTTTGATATGAGATATTGCTGTGTATTAAATATTTGGAATTAAATAAAAAATTGGTCGTACATCTACCGTCAATTTTTTTGCACAATATTCGAGATCACCATGTATGTCGTCTGTTTGTTTTTTCTAATTAAACACACTGTATAGAAAGCACGTAAATTGCACATATGCATTACTCAACGGTGCCGTTTCTGTATAGTTTTTATTCCTTCTCAAGGTTTCTTCATAAAAATAAGACAGATGAAAATATAAAAATTGTTAGTCTAAATCGTCAATACCAATTTTGTTAACAATTTTTGTTAAGTGCAAGGTTCTGAAGAAGTGACGAATAGAATAATTGTTAAAAAATATATTATAATTCAAAATGATGTGAATTGATTGAAGCATCGGTTCAGTTTGAATGAATTTTTAATTTTTTAACTGAATTTACTTAGGTCATCGTCTCACTTGGCAATCTTATCATAGGCTTGAGGATATACATGGATATTTAGACTACTTAGCTGAAACATATCCGGATCTGTGTTCAGTGAAAACGATAGGGCACTCCGTTCAAGGAAGGCCAATAAAGGTAACCAATTGCAAAAATGCTTTCCTATAAACATCGTAAAAATAAACATTTTCATTAAATAACCCACGTTCTAAAACGTCATATTTCTAAGATAACAAATTGTCAAATCAAAAAGATTTGGAAACAATTTGGCTTAACAATTTTCCATAAATGTTCTGGAAAACTCGACACTTGTGGTCACAAGTTGCTTCATGAAAATTGTGTGTTTTTGCGTATTGAATTTCAGAAACACCCAGTATAATATGTGGCCAATAAAAATGTATTTTTGTAAGAATACAAAAGTTACCATACTTTATCAAAATTTATATCATATAAGTACTTAAATTAAAACATAAATAAAACATTAATTTATCAGATTATTAAAAATGTGTATTGTTTATACTATGCTACAGGTACAATTATTTATTCACCCACAATAACCTTGACATAGCTGACTAATTAAGTATTTTTTAAACACTAGCCTTTGTAAAATTATGCAACTGAAACTGATCATTTGATCTAATTATTAACATCAAAATTTAATGACTAGTGTAACATTACAGGGTAGTTCAAATTTGTCAATGAGTTGCCGATAAAACAATTGAAAATCACTTTTACGAAATCAAAACAAGTTTAAATGGAACACCCCGTATGTTACGTTTATTTGAACGGAACTTATGTTGTTGATATTCTCATGACCATATTTTTTAATCAAATCTAAGGTACCTAATATACTTACAAGGTGTCCCTTTTTTGACAAAATGCGTTTTTGACAAACAACCGGAAAATTCCATTGTTTTTAAGAATAATAGAAGAAATGTATGAAACTGGTACATTTTCTAACTTTATCTAGTTCTTTTATCAGATAAAATTTGTCATAGAAAATGCATGACAACTTGTATACACGGTGAGTCAGATCCTATTCGAACAAAAAAAATTTAGATATAGTTGCGGCAAGAATTCAGACGACTTATGTCATACGAACAAATGAATCATCCATTACATTTTCATCAAAATATTTAAGAAAGTGCAACTGAGATTAATAAAACTATATACTGCATTAAATGTTTGCACTATATGTTACACTAAATTATAAAAATAGAGTTTTTAACGCGACAAGCTATAATAAATTATTTTGACAATAAAAACAATTGCGTAACGTCAGCTGTGACGTAAGTCGTTTAAACTCTTACCGCAACTATATATAATATACATGTACAAGATGGTCATGCAAAAATTGCCCGCCTCCTTTTTCTCCGTTATTATTTGCGATAAAGTTATAGGAACTTTTAAATATTTTTAAAGCATACATTACAAAAACAATAGAATGTTGCATTTCCAAGTCGCAGACCTAATTTTTGTTTTTTAAAATGGAACATCCTATACACGATTGGCAATCGGTGATGGTCCATCTGACGTTACATGAGAGCGACACAGTAAAGTACAGTGCCTTCATAAATAATTACAAGCCACGTGACCAGGACTGTGATTCTCGAAGAACAACTCGTATGCAAATAGATTTCTTGTCTCTCTCAATTGCCATAGTGAGGAAAAGGATATTCGCATATGAATTGCTCTGCGATTGATTTGAGAATCTCGACCCTGATCACGTGGCTTGTAATCATTTATGAAGGCACTGTATATAAATCCGTGCGATAGACAAGGTGACTATAGGAAGACGTGAGTGGATTTTATTTGTTGAATGGCGAAACGGGCGGTGACTCTTTCATCGTCAATCTTTTGCTGGTATTTGCTCATTTTTACTATTGCATTACACCTAATTTTTTCGGATAAGTTCTCAATCATTCTGTCTAACCAGTATAAAAATTATTATTCCTTTTTTTAATTTAACTGACTTGCATCCTACTATTTTTCAGCTACTGAAAATTTCAAACGGCAATAAAGGCAACAAGGCTTTATGGATAGACGGCGGCATTCACGCGAGGGAATGGATAAGTCCTGCAACGGTGACTTACATCGTCAACCATATCGTGTTAAATTTCGAATCCGAACCAAAATACATTCAGGACATCGACTGGTATATTGCTCCAGTCCTGAATCCCGACGGCTACGAATATAGCCACACAGTTGACAGGTTGTGGAGGAAAAACAGAGCTAGAGCAGGAGGCTGCTCCGGGACAGATCTTAACAGGAATTTCGGGTAAGATAACAATTTGGTTATACAAATCCCACCAAATATCTCCAAACGAATTGAGATATCGAGATGAGTGAAGTACATCTTTTTTATTTATAAATGTTCCCTCTTTCATAATTTAAGGTCAAGCGGTAAAAAAATCTGGAAGAATTTACGTAATACATATTAAGTACGTAACTAGCGCCTTTTAATAAATTTCTCAAAACTAATTATAAAATCGAAGTTTGGCCTCTAAAACATAACTCCACCGAATTTGATTCATCTCATCTGTCTAACCGTTCTCGAGTTATTGTTAACAACGTTCCTGCTTTGAAAACTTTAGTTTAGTTAGAACCAAATTAGAATATGCTTCTTCAATTTGTAATCCTATACAGGGTGTCCGGAAAAGACGTGTACAACGGAAGACCACAGACTCCTGGGTTCAAAATAAGCCGATTTAGCCTAATTTACTTATTTCCAAAATTGCTTCGTTTAGCCGCTAGAGAGCGCCAAAGTTTGCGAAAAATTTTTGTTTATTCCGAATATCTCGAAAACGACTTGATCGATTTTAACCATTTTTAGGCCACGCAGTTATAAGTCTAACCGACACTTATTGACCTTATTTAGAATCTTTTTCAGTCATTAGAAATATAAGAAAAATGATGTATCATGCAAATATAAGCACATATTTTTTAACCTCCTGTACAATTTCTCTCAGTTTTTGTTAGTAGCTGACTTTATTTAGAAACTTTTTTATACTTTCAGAATTTTGAATAGATGAGTAGTTTAGGCAGAAAAAATATTTTTCGTATGTCAACAATAACAGCATTCGTTCTGCAACAAATAACGATCGAAGTACCAGAAGTTGGCTCTGTTTTAAGTATCAGTTGTGTGTCAAATCTAATCAACTACTGAAATTAGTCTCTCGGATTATTCTTCTTGCTCAATTACTTAGTTACTTTATATCTTACTTTATTTGTTGTCGTTATTGTTGTGTTTGTTTATTTTTCTCATTTTCATTATTTCATCATGGATACGTATACATATTCCGAACAAGTAGATATGCTTTTGGTTTATGGATTTTGTCAAGGTAACGGCCGCAAAAGTGTTAGGGTCTACATGGACAGATTCCCTCATCGACGAGTGCCAAATCATCAAACTTTTGCCAACATCGAAAGGCGACTTCGCGAATTTGGTTCCTTCCACCAAATGAATGCGGCTCAAGGGCGTCAACGTACTACGAAAACTATAGAGGTGGAGGAACAAATCCTAGATAAGATAGAAGAGAACCCAAAAATTAGTGCAAGACGCATTGGACATGAAATAGGGATACCAAAAACCATAGTTCATGATGTTTTGAAGGAGCAATTACTACATCCGTACCACATTCAATCGGTACATGAATTGCTACCCATTGACCCCGAAAAACGTTTAGCATTTTGTAATTTTATACAAGATCAAAGAGCCCATGATATCAACTTCAGCAAAAACATTTTATTTACAGATGAAGCATGTTTCACTAGGTCAGGCATCATTAATAACCACAACAAACACGTTTATGCTGATGAAAATCCACACTGTACTGAAATAAGACATTTTCAATAAGAATTCAGAGTAAACGTGTGGGCGGGAATTATCGACAACTTTATTATTGGCCCGGTTGTGCTTCCACATCGATTGAATGGGGTCAACTATTTAAATTTTCTACAGCAAGTATTACCTAATTTATAGGACGATTTGCCGTTATTACTTCGTCGTAACATGTGGTTTATGCACGATGGTCCACCCCCTCATTTTACAATACCCGTTCGTCAATATTTACATAATCTGTATCCTAACAGGTGGATCGGAAGAGGAAACGATGCTCCTATAAAATGGCCACCTCGAGCAGCAGACTTAACCCCTTGCGATTTTTTTTTTGTGGGGTGCAGTAAAAACTAAAGTATATGCCTCTGCAGTTAATAATGAAGAGGAATTGTTTAGGCGAATCCAAGACGCAGTTAATATTTTACGAGGTAATGCAGGAATCATGGAGAGGCTGCACTACAACTTCGTAAAACGGATTACTTGTTGCATAAGAGAAAACGGTGGTCACTTTGAGCATTTATTGTAAAGTGATCATAACTCTTTTGTTATATTTTATTTTTATCTTGTATTTATTAAATAAAATATAAATGAGAGTTTTGGAATTTTCGTTATTTGTTGCAGAACGAATGCTGATATTGTTGACATATGAAAATATTTTTCTGCCTAAACTACTCATCTATTCAAAATTCTGTGAGTATAAAAAGTTTCTAAATAAAGTCAACTACTAACAAAAAAACTGAGAGTAATTGTACTGGAGGTTAAAAAATATGTGCTTATATTTGCATGATACATGATTTTTCTTACATTTCTAATAACTGCAAAAGATTCTAAATAACGTCAAAAAGTGTCGGTTAGACTTATAACTGCGTAGCCCAAAAATGGTTAAAATCGATCAAGTCGTTTTCGAGATATTCGGAATAAACAAAAATTTTTCTCAAACTTTGGCGCTCTCTAGCGGCTAAACGAAGCAATTTTGGAAATAAGTAAATTGGGCTAAATTGGCTTAATTTGAACCCAGGAGTCTGTGGTCTTCCGTTGTACACGTCTTTTCCGGACACCCTGTATATGCTCATTATATAACTGGTATTGATAATGATCAAAAAAATGTTTTAAAATTTGTAAATTATAGGATCAATGGAATGTATCCTCCAAGAGGTTGTGAATATTTGGATTTATTAAATAGATTTAACTTCGTATCTTTAGAGAAACGTAGAAGACAATAAGTTGTTTTATTCTTGTACAAACTATTACGTGGTAAAGTTGACTGTCCTATATTACTCTCTAAAACTGATATGGCCTGGACATTCCTTAACCTACATCTAGACATATTAGTACTTTTGTATGTAAAAGGGCGCACACTAATTTATTACTAAAATCCCCAATACATTTTATGTGTTCCAACGCAAATAAACTTGCTAATGTGTGTGACATCTTTTCCTGCAATATCTCTCAATTAAACTATATTTAATTAAATTTATTTATAGTAATATTTCACAGATTTCAATTATTTTATTTTATTTGTTTCTTATATTGCTTTCACTTGATTGTACTAAATTTGTTTTTTTTTCTTTTGTATATTTGCTCTGTAAATGGGTGACCATTAGGCAATAAATGCTATTATTATTATTGCCGGTTTTCGGTAAATTTGGTATAATTGAATCACTCCGTATCTAAAATTAAGCAGAAATGGCTTATTTTGACGTCTACTATATCTCGTTGCTGTATGGCCCATTATTTATTATATATTCTCATATATATCTATCCCTCTGGTCATATGGCTAAAGCGGGAAGGTCATTTGTTCAAAAATTTCATGTAAACAATTATTTAATAACAAAATTCGGTCGTTTCTAAATAATAATTACAAATTTCATTATAACTACATACAGGGTGACCCCAAAAAACATGATTATTTTTGCTTTTTTGGAAAAAATATTATTTAGAACCCTATATATTGACTTCATTCTCCCCTCGAAATATTTTTCAATGTACCTACGCAGATAGTCTCTTGAAGCTGCCTTCATTTGATAGCCAATTTGTTTTGCAAACTTTTATGTCGCTAGACATTATTTTATTTAAAGTTGATTTTTTAGATATTTTATATTTTAAATGCTTTATTGTGTTAAATTTGAACACTAAAAAAAAGTCAGTGACGTTGATTTTAAAAAATTGAGTTTAAAATAGACGTAAAAGTTTACAAATCAAATATGCTATCAAATTAAAATAGTTTCAATACCATAGACGTACACTGAAAATATTTGGAGGGGATAAAGTATATTTTATTTCGAGATTTTTATCTAAATAGCAGCATAAAATAAATAATATTTGTGCCAATTTTCAAAACTTTTGATACCCTGTATCTCGGAAACTAAGCATTTCTCGACTCATATTTATATGAACTTATTTTCTTATTTTAAAAAGTTCTGGTACTTAGTAAATTTTGATTCCTGCAATTTGGAACACCCTATATATTATTAACATGCCGCTGGATCTATTAGTCATAGATATACAAATTAACAAATTTTTCATTATCACAGGTCCACAAAAAAAAAAAGTGGTGTGTGCTGAGAGTCCCATTACATTTTTTCCATGTATTTTTTCCCGCTGAACACGAATCTGAAGTCAAAATGGGGGGTCGCACAGCAAATTTTAGAGAAAACCCATAAAAACGATAAAAATCACATCAAAAGTTTAAACAGGTCCAAAAAAAAAGTCATCTATAAGTATACCAA
Source organism: Monochamus saltuarius (assembly GCA_025584915.1). Classification (NCBI taxonomy): domain Eukaryota; kingdom Metazoa; phylum Arthropoda; class Insecta; order Coleoptera; family Cerambycidae; genus Monochamus; species Monochamus saltuarius. The sequence continues at coordinate 14,919,221 of CM046727.1, read as the reverse complement.
GATAGCTGTAAAATAGTAAATATTCACTAATTCACAGCATTTCTCATTGTTTCAGTTTTAGAGAGTATCATATAGAATAAATTACGAGAAAGTGATTTTTATCCATTTTTTAGGTTTTCTCAAATATTTGCTGTGTAACCCCCAATTTTAACTTCAGATTCCTGTTCAGCGGGAAAAAATACAATAGAAAAATATAGTCTAAAGCCGGCCACAGACTTCGTGATTTTTCATCGGTTGTCGGTCATCGTGCGCACCGTCGGTGCCGCCCGATGAGCCCACAGACTTCGTGCGAAGTAGCCAGTTTTGGCCAGTTTATTTCTACCAGCTAAAATGAATAGAACGCAATTATTAGCAGTGGCAGCGGCAGTTGCAGTTAAAAGTGAAATTTCGCGTAAAAAAAAGATCGATTTGGAGCAAAGAATGTCCTTTGAAAAGAAACAGCTTTTCACATATCCATTTATTAAGTGAACTGAAGTTTGAATCAGAAGAAATCTCTGTCGCTTTTGACTCCATTTTATTACACGATGTACAAGATACAATACGTTGTCTTCGCACAATGACGGACGTTACTGATTTTGTACCGATGAGATGGAACGAAATACCCACACACTTCGGTATTGGCACGATGACCGACGCACCGAACCGACGAAAATCAAGCTCGGCCGTCGGTTGATCTTGACGGTCCATCGTGACGGTTTTTGACCACACACTTCGGTTTTGGACCGAACGGTTGGCACGATAACCGACAACCGATGAAAAATCACGAAGTCTGTGGTCGGCTTAACTCCCAGCACACATGACTTTTTTTGGACCTGTTTAAACTTTTGATGTGATTTTTATCGTTTTTATGGGTTTTCTCTAAAATTTGCTGTGCGACTCCCCATTTTGACTTCAGATTCGTGTTCAGCGGGAAAAAATATAATGGGACCCTCAGCACACACCACTTTTTTTTTGTGGACCTGTGTTATGACTCACCTTGTATACACAAACGTACAAATACATTTCTTTTATTTTAAGACAAAAATTTCATATACCTAATTGAAGAGATGTGTAAGTTTCTCATATTAGAAATATACAGGGTGTCATAATAACATGCAAAAATTTAACCGAGACTTCTCGCCAAAACAAAATAATAGGTCAAATAAACTTTTAGGTATTTCAAAATATCACCTTACAGGGTTAAGTTCATAATTTTTTACATCTAATTATATATTTTTAATATGGATCGTAAGCATCTCCTATGTCAAAGATATACAAATAACAATATCCAGGACAAGAAACAAGACGTGTACATACATATATGGAAAAAAATTCTGTATTATAATAATATAAAAGTAAACCATTTCTGTTTATGGAATCACGAATAAAAAAATGTCTACTCATAAAAATAATGATACAAGTTCCTGTGAATTTCTTTGAAAACTTAATCATTTTACAGATACCGATGGGGTGGTCAAGGTTCGTCGAAGAACCCTTGCGCTGAAACTTACGGAGGGGCAGGAGCTTTTTCAGAGCCTGAAACGGCCGCAATTCAACGATTTATTACAGGTAAATACTGAAAAAAAATTAAATGTCCTAAATTTATAAAGATTTCAGTTTTAAATGAAGCGCATTTTGAACTATACACCAAAGATAGGAACTTGATGTGCCGGTATACTAACTTATATTAATGCTAGTATAAATTTGTTTTATTTATAATATTTCTTATAGGAAAACGTTACCGAAATTTTTCTGTCTGACAGTTCAGTAGAAACTACCTGACGTGAAAGAGAGATTTTAACTGGCTTATAATTCTACAATATTATAAATCAGTTAGATATAAAAATTAAAGACTTGAGAAGTGTCATGATGTTTCATAATATAAATTTGAATAATAAACTTATCCAATTTAAAAAAAAATTGATATACATTTTAATTATTTGTACTTATACAGGAACCCCAGCAAAGTGGAGGGCTTATATCTCCTTCCACTCATACGGGCAGTACATCCTGTACCCGTGGGGTTACAACAGGGTGGTTCCTCCAGACCACAAAGATCTTGAGACGGTAGGCAGACAGGCGGCTGCCGCCATCAGATCAACCACGGGATCGTCATATAGGGTTGGCCCCGCAGCTAACACTTTATACCCCGCAGCAGGTGGATCAGATGACTGGGCCAAGGGATCGGTTGGCATTAAATATGCTTATACAATAGAATTGAGAGACAATGGAAGGTAAGACTTTAGATTGTAGATGTGCTAGCGACCTGAATGTAAATGATTGTGATCACTCAGATATTCAAATTTGGTATTCATATAAGTACCTAAGTACATGAAACTAAGAATTTTCTGTTTCAAATTTACTTACAAGGAAATTTGCTAAACATTGTTTTCATATGTGTGAATAATAATGTAGACACGAGTGTATACATGATTACAAACATAATATGTTGGAAAGAGAGAGACTTAGAAAGATAAAATTTTGTTTGCCAGTTGATCATATACCTAGGCTGTCCCGAGATTAATGCAAGAGTAGATTCCTGATTCTTACTTTAGTCAAAAGGTTAAAAAGATGCAGTGTTTTGATATTTATAAATAACTTTTTAAAAAATACAAATACATACAAGAACTTTTTTGTGGCTTAGTGTATACAATTGGCTATTGAAATAATCAATTTTTCTACTTTTTATGTGAAAAAGATAGAATAATTGCTGAAGTCGTTAGAAGTAACTGTTTTTGAAATAATCCTATTTGGAATATTCAATCAATGCACTGAGTAAAAACTGTTTTGGTTTTAGGTAATGTGTCTTTTCCGCTGAAAATACAGCAAAATGTTACATGAAAAAGTTAAGATCAGTAAGGTTTGACAAAATCACACACCATTATTTAGCATTCTGAATAACCTTACCTTTTCAAGTAACAATTACATTACTTTGTCATTAGGAATCTTCTCTTTCTGTATATTGCATTAATTTCGGGGCACCCTGTATATCCCACACTTCTGTCTTAAATATTCAGTTAGGTATTTGTTTCTGATAATTCATATTTTCCCTACCTTCATATTTAAATTTATTGTTTTATGATGCTGGACATTTAAAAAATGTATTATATGCCAAGTTCTTTGTATGTAAATTGTAAATATTTTTCAGGTATGGTTTTGTGCTTCCTGCTAGTTATATTAACCCTACAGCTAAAGAAAGTTTAGCAGCAGTTCGAGTAATAGCCCAAGCAGCAGGGAAAGTGTAGACAATTATTGTATATATACACAGATGCTAACAACGATAAAACCTTCTAATGTGAAAGTGCTTTCACTTACTGATTATGTTTAGTTTTAACTAATGTAGATCTACCTTTTTTATTTATGTTGATTATAAGTTTATTATTTATTAAATAAATATTTATTTTTTATACCAAGTATGTTATTTATTTCTATTTGAAAGATTATATTAGCATTTTCAGGAATTTAACATGACATGTTATCATATACAGGGCAAGCACGATGTTATATGTATAAGTATACATATAGAAATTTTGGGGATCGTAAAACATACGTCGTTTCTGAGCTTCTTACAGCGTATTTAAAAAAAAACTATGTAATCTTTAAACTGTGAGATATTTTAATAAATTTTGTGGTTTTAGTATGTTGGTATTTGTTCTAACTTATTAAGTATTTACCAACATACTTAAATGATGTTCTTAGGATAGGTCTTAAGATGTTTATTATTTAACCAGATTACCTTAATTTTATCCATAAAAATACATGCATGCATTTTCAGTATGTAGGTACTTAAAAAATGCTTTGTGGGTTCATACAAAAATATACATACTTATACTTATATTTATTCAACTTAGGATGAATTTATCCTATTTTGAAACTTTTTAATAACAGATGGCACTATTTCAGAAATTAGAAGCAAGCAGTAAGTACGTAATAACTTACAATCTACTAATACTAATAGTAAAATTAACATACATATAGGAAAAAGAGGATCCATCTAATTGATATTGCCCACAACTTTAACGTGTGTAGGACGTCAGGAAATTTCAATCAACACAACCCTATATCTAATGACATGCATCAGAAAAAAACCCAATTGTTTCTTAAACTGTTATAATAGAGTAGTAATACATGTAATAAATAGTATTTGTAAATACTTAAAAAGTCAGATCTGAGAGTGATGAGCTTTCTCGCTAAAAAAAAATTCATATAACCAACGATATCAATATCAATAGTGTGTATCTGTCTACAGGATTTGTATTATATTTTAAAATATACTTGGTGGGTATTTCTACCAGAAATATCTCATATAGGTATACCTACTAATAATATATTGTACAGTGCCTTCATAAATGATTACAAGCCACATAACCAGGACTGTGATTCTCGAAGAACAACTCGTATGCAAACAGATTTCTTGTCTCTCTCAATTGTCGTAGTGAGGAAAGGGATATTCGCATATGAATAGCTCTGTGATTGATTTGAGAATCTCGACCCTGATCACGTGGTTTGTAATCATTTATGAAGGCATTGTATGTGTACCTATATTTTATAGTCATTGTTTGGTATATTGAAGAAAATATATAGTTACTCACCTTAACCTCCTGAATATCGGTTTTCAATGACTTATTATCCTCTTCTAGCGTTCTTATTAAGTCGTTCTTTAAATCTATTACTTCGTTAAGCCTTAGCAGTCTCTCACTATCTATATTACTAGCAAAAACTTGTTTGGACTTCTCTTCAGTTGCTACCTCAACGATATTTTCATTGTCTACAAATTTATTATCAACACTACCCTGTTCAGAAATTGGAATGTTTTTTACTGAAATATTTGATTTAGAAACGCTTAAAGACCTTTCTGCTTCAATAGTTTCTTTGACACTTCTCACTTCACCTTCGGAAGATGATGATTTATTCTGTTTAGTTTCTAACACATTTCTATTTGTTTCACAGAAATCAGTAAATTTCATATTACCATTATTTTCAATAGGCGACGGATTAGATTCCACTTTACTTTCTTCTGAAAAATCTGTTGTATAGTCATCATCGTCACTTTCACTGTTATATTCAGGATTTGGATCCATTGGAAGGGGGCTTACACTTTTTGGTGTAGGGGTAGAATCCTTTGATATATTAGATAGTAAGTCACTTATATTCTGAGAAGTTTTGCTTCTCTGACTAAGTTGCTCAAAGCTCTTTGAGCTTTCCATATAGATTCGCTCGGCCTCCTTCATAATATCATCAATACTTCTGTCTCCCACACTTTTTTCGTAAGGACCCAATGGGCTCTGTGCGGCAACCCTGTTAATTTCTTCAATTATACTTCCTACATCTACTTCAGAATCGTAATTACTGTTCTTATCTTTATCTAACAAATTAGCTATCGAACTAGAAGAATGCAGATCTAGTTTGGGCACTACCAGGTTATTTTCGCTGTCTTGAATTTCTGTAGTTATAGGAGCTGATTTCAACCACCAAAAACTTGAAGCAGTTTTTGTTTCCATGTTAGTATTGATTATTCTATTCACACTTTAGGTGTTGAAAGGCACACGTCAACACTGCAGTTATTAAATTTATTGAATAAACAGGCAGGTCTTTTGTCACTCCAACCCTTTTTTATATTAAATTACAAAGGGTAGCTCACCCACAATATTTCGATTTGTTTTGTTTACAATTTTGACATTTGCCGGCTTTTGACGCATTCGTCTTCAGAGTTCAGAGCAGGAATATTTTAGTTCTTTTTATTGGTATTGCCAATTTGTAACAAGCCTAAAATAAATGGGAATATGTAAAAAACAATGGTAATAATAATATTTTTCAAATATAGGATATAGGTGTTTCTCGAATATCTAATATTAAGTTTCAACACATACAAAAACATAATATTAATATTATTGTAAATTGAGGTTAATATTTCAGATTTCCTTCTTCTTCTTTCACATTGATTAAAATTTATTTCGAAGAAGATGACGAAACAGTCTAGAAGAAGTAGAAGAAATAACTCCCAGCTAACCTCAAATTTTAGCGTTATTATTTGTTTTGTTGATTTATGCTGTTCTGCTAAATAAATAATAAATACAGAACTGCGAGATCTTAACAAAATGGATTGGAATTTTGAAACACTTCGAATTGAGTATAAGGTAAGACCAATTTTCAAAAATTATTACTAAAGTACCAAAGCTGATGTGTGAAATTTTAGGATGTTTTACAAAAGTCCTTTAAGGCCAAGAACTTAGATATATTAGAACAAAAAGTAAAATCTTTAAGTAAAACTGAAATTGATCTTAAGTCTCCTTTAGATCAGACTTTTAGAGATATTTTATTGAAACTTCTTGAGGTACAAGCAGACGTTGTTGAATTGAAACAATTTGTCGAATTTTCTATACATTCATGTCGTAGAGGACTTAGCAGCCCTACAATGCCAGTTATTCTCCTTGGAGATATTTTTGAAACCTTAACTCTAGATACTTGCGAAGATATGTTTAATTTTGTCGAACAAAATGTACATGTGTGGAAAGAAGACTTGTTTTTTACTGGCTGCAAGAATAATTTACTAAGACTTTGTAATGATTTATTGAGAAGATTGTCACGCACCACTGCGACAGTGTTTTGTGGAAAAATACTCTTATTCTTAGCTAAGTTCTTCCCATTTTCGGAAAGATCTGGTCTGAATATCGTTAGTGAGTTTAATTTAGAGAACGTAACGGAATATGGCACCGATCCATCCGAAGACGCAATTACAGAAATTCAAACCGGAAATGAAAAGCATATCATTGACTTCACATTTTATTGCAAATTTTGGCAGTTGCAAGACTTTTTTCGAAACCCAAACCAATGCTACACAAAAGTACAGTGGAAATTATTTTGTTCAGTAAGTAGTGTATTCAAATTTTATAATTAAAATTATGATTTTAGTAGTCCCCAAAAGTAAATTCCTGACCACAAAATAATGCACCCAAAAGGTTATTTGCAAATATTGAAAATAAAATTTTAACTTTAACGCCCTTTATGTTTTTAACCAACTTTTGACTAAGATAAGTTTGGCTAAATCACATTATTCTGTTGTCAGTAATCTCTTCTTGCTCTGTGTTGCATTCATTTTGGGATACCCTGTATAGTATAATTGTAAGTAGTTTTTTTTAATTATTTTTTAGCATTCAACGACTATATTGAATACATTTCATGGAATAAAACTTGACTATGTTACGTCAGATAATAACACAAATGTAGGATATTTTGCAAAATACTTGACGAGTCAGAAATTGTTAGATTTACAATTGCATGATGTTAACTTTCGAAGATCAGTCTTACTTCAGTTTTTAATAGTGTTTCAGTATTTGACGTCTACTGTTAAATTTAAGTCGTAAGTATCAAATTATAAGCAACAACTTATTGTAATAGCCAAAACCAAAAAACCAAATTATTTTATAAAAACGAGGCTACAGTTTTAAATGCTTTTTTAGTGAAAGTTATGAATTGAAATCTGATCAGAAAGAATGGATACAAAATCAAACCGATAAAGTATACAGTCTTTTAAAAGAAACTCCACCAGATGGAGAATCATTTGCAAAAATTGTAAAAAATATTTTGGTCAGAGAAGAGTTGTGGAATGCATGGAAAAATGACGGTTGTCCAGGTAAAATATACACACAATAATTTTTATTTGCATATTTTTTTTATTTTTAATTTTCTAGAAATAAAGAAGGTGCAATCTGCACCAATAGAATCAGAAAAAAAATCTAGCGAGACAAAAAAGCCATTATTAGGTGACATTATAAAAGATGCGAATAGTCAAGGCAGATATTATATGGGCAGGTAATCAGATTTTTATATCCGTAATTCATCTATTTATTGTTACGTGATGATTTTTATTTGATTTTTCCAAGTGGGGAGTTAACGAAGCTGTGGAACCTTTGCCCTAACAACCTAGAGGCATGTAAAGGTAAGGAAAGGGACTTCTTGCCTTCTTTAGAGGATTACTTTGGCGAAGCAATAGAACAATTGGAAAAACCCACAAAAGATGAAGAAAGTCTCCTAAAAGACGGAAATTTTGGCTGGCGAGCTTTGAGATTGCTCGCAAGGCGCAGTCCACATTTCTTCACATACAGTACGACAATTATGAATCCATTATCCTCATATTTGGAGATGATGGTGCGAAAAATAGCCCACGAAAGGCCTGGAAAAAGCCAAGAGAATAGTCAGGAAAGTCAGAATGACACTGAAATAGATAACTTCCTTACAGAGGAGGAACAGGGTACCGAAGAACTTAAACAAACCGATCAAGAAGAGTTCGTCGATGATAATATTATAAGACAAGACCACAAGATTACAGTACAACAACTGCTGTATTTTAGTCAAAAAATAGCTCCCGACTGGGAAAAACTTGCTGTCAAACTCGGTAAGTACCATAACATTTGGAAATGGTGTGTCGTAAATCTTAAAATTGTCTAATTTTTTAAAATTGTCTAGGATACAAACCAGATGAAATTGAATTTTTCAAAAATGAAAATTCTACAGAATTTGATCAGGCTAGGAATTTGTTGCAAATATGGTTTGAAGATGATGAAGATGCCACTTTAGACAATCTTTTATATATTTTAGAAGGCCTGGAGATGCACGATGCTGCTGAAGCAGTGAGGAATGAATTAAATAGTACAATGGACACTTAAGTCGAAAAACATTCTTACCTTGTATTGGCCATCTGAATTTAAAGTTCTAATAACAAAATATATATTGTTTTTAAATTTATTTGTTTAAAGAAGTATAACTTACATTGTGCCTTGCATTTCCAACAATTATTATAGTTGTTCTCGATTTAAAATTAAATCTTTAGTTGCTCAATTCAAATGAGTTATTACATACCTTTGTTTTAAGACAGAGGATAACAATATCAAATTACAAATATGCTAAATAGATATTCATCTACATTATTATTGGCAGTGTATTATATTTTATAAAATCGCTAGTAACGCCGTACAGACACAGTATTCGTACTTGTGTGTATATTCTGCAATAAAAATAATTGACAGTATGTAGAACCAAAATGGCTGCCACCGCAAATTATTAGAATCGGTCTACTAAAATCCATATATTTAAATCGCGTCCCATTTTACCACTGAAATGTAATTTTATATTAGCCTTGTTCGCGGTAGCGATTCCGAACTAGTTCAGGATGAATTTACGGATGAGCGCAAGCGCAGTGTGAATTTTACCGTCCGAAATGCAAACTGCGCTTGCTCTCATCCGTAAATTAATCCTGAAAGCCTGAAGCACGCCTGAAGTCTGAGTTCAGAAAAGCTACCGCGAACAAGGCTATTATGATGACTAGAATGCGCTAAAAGGTACGCAAATGGATTACTCATCATGATCAGCGCCATATTTGTTTTGTGCCTCTAGCAATGGCAGGGCAGTAGATGCTAGCTGATTGTGAATTGAATTCTGGATATAAAGAATTATTTCGTGCTATATGCTGGTTAATTTTATAGTCCCTTATAAAACATGACATGTTCCAACAATAACACCCACAAAAATACACAAATAATAACACTAACGAGATACAAGATAAAAGAAGAAACCACAGTATACGCCAATGACGTGATTTCAAACAAAATAATGGGAAATTAAGAACACAATTCATATCGTACGTGCAAATGGTTGTCGCTCTCTCACCCACATACATAACCAATGAAGTATGTATGATATGATAACGAAAATCAAATATTTTCAATTTTCTTAATTTGGGGAAACTAATTTTTTGCGTGCGGCAACACTGATTGATAGATACTTTTTTATTTTTGTGTTTTCATTCCACAGCATCAGCAGCTGTCATAAGTGTCATAATCATAATATTAATAATTAATATACTCATGGATAACAAAAATACGAACAAAGGTGGGTGATTCCCTTCATTTATCTAACAATAATTCCTATGTATATTGTCTCATTTACATTTTTTTTATACAATACTCATAAAAATTGTTAATTTCAAAATATGCTTTGACATATTTTAGGGGTTATCTAACAAAATCAAATTTGTTTGTATATGCGATATAAAAAATGAATTCGCCTTTAAGAAATAAAAGTATAGTTTATTGGTATCCTGATAGAGAAAAGCATAGATGCGGGTACTGCAAAAACCAGTATGGCAGCATTTCACACGGTGAGTGTAAATTGCCCAAAGCATATTTGACACTAAAATTAATAACCGTGTTTTGCAGGAATGTGGGCTGAAACACTAACAGTTGAAGACTACCAAAATTTAATAGACAGAGGATGGCGAAGATCAGGAAAATATTGCTATAAACCAATTATGTATGACACATGTTGTCCTCAGTATACGATCAAGTACGTTTTTCATTAATTACATCTTAAACATTCTGTTATTTTTGACTATTTTAGATGTGATGCCTTAAATTTTTCACTGAGTAAATCTCAGAAAAAAGTAATTAAAAAGTTTAACAAGTACCTTGAAGATGGTGTTTTAATTAAAAATGATGCCGATGAATCAGAAGCGCAAATTAGTGATGGACCTAATAGCTCTGGGATATTTATTAAAGATAGACCTAATATTAATTTTAGTAAAATTGATAGTAGTCCTAGAGACGTAGAGGCGAAAATAAGCTGTGATCTGGCTATAGGAGAACCACATTGCGATAAAGTTTATAACAAAAATGAAAGCACAGCGTATGGTAAGTCATACACGCAATACATTTTTTTATTCGCAATCATCCTGTAATTGACATTTACTCACTATCCAACATATTTGCTTTCTTTGCTATATAGTCTGTAGAAATTCTTCAGAAAACCTGTCAATCTACAATACTTTGATAGGTCTGTCTTCATGTGAATTTTCAAAGTAGTCTTTAACATAGAATATTTCATCCACATTGATGAAACTGTCTACTTTTTGTTGATATTCAAAAAATATACAAGCATGGGTTCTTGATTGACTATCTTTACTAGATGTTTTTTTCTCCAAATGTCAAATCCTGTCTTCACAAAAAATCGTTAAACATTTTTTATGATTCATCCCTCAATACGAGTATTATAATACTGTAATAATTATATACACATATTGGGAAAAAAGATACTAATGTGTACTTTAACAGTTGTATGCTGTCTGTTTCTTACTTCCACATAAATATTTTATTATAAATTATTGACCAAAGAGACACAATTTTCATATCTTGATGACTCAATAAAAAGTCGAAACGTTGATGTAGAAAAAAGTTTTCTACAATTTTTTGACCTCTGTCTCAATTACCTAACTGCTCTTTGAGAAATTTAATATTGAAGGTCACCATTATAACAATTAATAAAAAAATAAACATCCACCATAGCCACGAGAGCACAGCTTAAATAACAATCAGCTCACAGACTCCTATGACCGGGAACGTCTCGCGCAGATCTTCGCGCATGCCGCCATATTGGGATACAACCTTTCAAATAGGACCAGGGCCGTCTTGTGTTCTATTTGTGTTACTTTGTGTTTATTGTTATTTATCATGATGAGTGAAAGAAGGGAGGACATGTTTGTGCCGTGTGTGGATAACAGTAGTCGGGTGTGTGAGGATCATTTTGAACCCAGTATGTTTACGAATCATTTTCCCAATCGGTTGAATAAAAATGCAGTTCCTACATTATTTCCTTCACTTGAGGGAAGTTCTAAATATTTTTCAGATCATACCTATTCCCTGCCCATGCTAGTCACCCTTAACATAAACATTCTTCAGGATATGGTTTTATGCCAAACTAATGTCTTGGAAAATAATCCAGGTATTATATAGAGTACGGCAGAAAGTTGAACACAATGAAAACATTTTTGTTGCAAATTTTAATTTAATAAGTTTCACTTTTGTTTTGTTTTCTTTTTTAGTCATTAGCAACGTAATGTTAATAAATTACCTATACGTACTTTGAAAAGTAATTGTACATTTTATGTTAATAATGGATCCACGAAGGTGTGGTATTTATATTAATCTAATCAAGCTCCCAAATTTAGGTAACATTTCCTATATCTATATTTTAGTAAAACAAAAACAAAAATATTTTGAAATTCAAGTAGGTACACAGTGCAGTTAAAACACTTTCTAAATTGGGCAACTATTTTTAATCCGGTCCTGACTTGTATCCCAAAAGACAGAGAGAGAACAAGCTTCAAGGACAAATTTTCACGTTTAATACTTCAAAGGTGCCGCCGTAGAGTCTGTGAGCTGATTGTTATTTAAGCTGTGACGAGCATCTGATCATGGCACTATGATTGTCACCGAGTTTTTAAAGGATCATTCTTGTTGACGGTTAAAATTGTCTTTCTTGTAATTAAACTCGACCAACTTGGGCCTGTGATTGTGGATAAACGTATGGTGTTCTTGTCCACTTCAGAAAATTAAACATTCTTACCTGAATAAAACATCAAAAACGCTCACAATAAATAACAATTAAATGTTATTTTTGAGTATTTGAAAAGCTTGAAGTAATAATTTAAAGTATCAAATTACTTATAGAGCTGCCACCACAAAAAAAATGTAATTTTAAAAGTACATTTAAAGAAGGCGTAGGTGCTGATTCTAGCAAACCACCTTGTAAAAAAGCAAAGCTCTTGCGACTGGAGAGGAAAAAAGAAAAACTTTTGAAACATGGATTGAGTTTGGACAAAAAGGAAGCTACACAAGTACAAAAATCTATTGAAGAATATTTGGAGGAAGTTTCACAAAGTTCCCAACACAAGTTGAGGGTATGTTTACTTTAAACATTCATATATCAATTAATAATTCTACAGCAAATAATGTTTCATTTTGAAGTAAATTGAAAGTCAGTTTTAACAGTATTATCCAATTTCAAATTTATAGGTAAAATATTGTAACTAAGACAGGTTACTCAGAGATTATAAATACACTAGATAATCACCGTCCATGTAGTTACTGGACGCGGTAAAAATGGATGCAGAAATTGGTTAGTGTGGATGCAGGCCACCAATGCTCTCCTAGCGCTAGTGTATTTCATTCGGTTTTTTGTTACATCTGCCAGCGATTACGGGCCTATTCGGATTTCCCGGACAACCCTTTTCTACCTGCACCAGAGATTGTGTATTTATAATCTCTAGGTAGTGCCCTGCCATCTCAGGCGAAGGTCCCGCTTGACCGCACTACAAGTCTGGTTTAAAGAATTATATAAATTTCTGAATTTGGCATGCCACCTACCCCTACATGGAACTTATGAAACTGTTTTTACCGCGTCCAGTAACTACATTTACGGTGATTATCTAGTGTATATATAATCTCTGGGTTACTGATATAGTTATTCTTTTCTCAGCTAGAATTGATCCCCACTAGTGAACCTGATATTAAATGGGAAAGGGTTAAAGAAGTTGAATATGAATTGTATAAAAAATATCAGATGATTGTACATAATGATCCCCCATCAAAACTATCGATGAAGAACTTTCATCGATTTTTGGTTAATTCTCCTTTACAGGTATCCAAACTGTTTTCTTTTTTTTTTCAATTCTTTATGGATTCTATGTATTTACAAAAAGCAGAGTAAAAGAATAACTATCTGATGTTGTATTATAGGGGAGTTTTTACTTCTGTAAGTTTATATTTTGGAAATTAACATTAATGTTTCTATATTATATAATCTATTATAATATTGTAAGTGTTAGAGACGATTTATTAGAGTGAATAAAGAAAAACATATTATAGATCACTCTTGAGAGGATGTCGCAAAACCATGAATTCTTTGCTGCCAGTGCAAAACTTTTTGAAAAATATCAGGTGATCATTCACAATGAGAGTAAAGAGGAGTCAGATCCAGATCAGTTTGAGAGTTTTCTTGTCCAAACACCATTGGAGGTATATTTTACTCTGCTTTGGGAAGTTTCAGCAAATATTAATTGGTTGGTTCTAACCCTTTTTAAGTTGTTTTATTGGATTTTGAACATTCCTTTTCGTTTCAAGATTGTGTAAAAATATAGTTAAATCCAAATGTTGTATGTTTATCAATATGCATAAGTGTTGTGTTACACAACAAATTTAATTAAAAAAAAAAATAAATACGACGGTGATAAGTTTGATTATTTCATTCAAATTTACATTAAAAGTAGAAATTTATTGATGAGAAAATGCAACATTATTGATATTAATTAATTTAGATTTTGTAGAGAAATTTTAACTAGATCATACAACAATCCAGTAAAACATCTACATATAAGTACTAATTTTTATGCATGGTACAATAATATGCACTGCTTTTAAAAAATTTAATATTTCAATATGATTAATAACATTTTTTAATATTGTATTTATTTTGCATTACTATTAACTCATGTTAGCAATTTAATGCACTGCATCTGTCATATGTATCAGTGACGGCTCATCTCATCACTTTAATCTAATGAGGCAGGTAGGCTGAAATATATATCTAATATTTTATATATTTTTTGAGACTTCTTACATCATTATTTATTGGCAAATCAGTTAATGCAACTTTATTTTTTAACTATTTGACAATTTTCCAAACTTTCAAATTAATTTTCGATTTCTATTATTTTATTTACTTTCATCCCATCAATGTTAATTTGAAATTTGAATAAATGTGATGAGTATTCATAATTTTATTATGAAAAATTAAACCTCAGCAATTTTGAAATAGTAATGTCCATTTCTACTATGACCACCAAAAAAAGTATTACAGATTGTTTAAATAAAGAGATATAAAGTAAATGAGTATTCGTAATTTTATTATGAAAAATTAAACATCAATTTTTAAATAGTAATATCCTTTTTTGCTCCAAACTGTATTATCATTTCTATTATCGGTAAACAAAACGCCATCAAAAAAAGTATTGCAGATTGTATTAATAAAGAGAGATAAACTGTAAAAGTGAATTTGTTATTTTTCTGTAAACGGTAATTTATTTTTCTGTAAACGGTAATGTGTGATCTGATATAAGATGTTTGTGGAAATAAATTAGATGGTGTTACAGAAAACACTACTATTATTTTAACAGGTGATAGGTTAGATTTTCTACAAAGAAAGGTTTGTGCAAAGCGCGGATGTGTGTAAAAATAGCATATGATGTTTCTTATTTTTTACTTAATGTAGTCTATAATAACATTATTATACACTCTCCTGTTAGTCAAATCAAAACAGCAAAACAGACACAACGCAAATCCACAAATACAGCAACGTAATACATCAATCTTTCACAGAACTTGACAATTTGAACATTTTTTCACATAACACAAAACCTCAATAGAAATAGTAAAGTAAATTCGAATGCTTACTAAAAAGCAGTTTTGATATACATGGTCATAAATTGAATAGATATTATAGTTTACAAGGGCTAAGATAATGTTAAATGTTATTTAATGATTACGAATCAAACATCTACAATAGTTCTAACATTTTACTATGACACTAAGTTGGAACAAAGAGCATGATATCCCACTATTCATAAATTGAGTAAAAAATGTATAGAAAACTTTAAAACTAAGTAACATTAGAAATTTCGTCACATTTTAATGATTTGAAAAATCTGATTTATATAGGTCAAGTTTTAGATAAAAATTCTTCAATTTTAAGAAAATATTCACATCTGGTAACACTAATTTTGTAGTCTCCACTGCACTCCACTCCCCAGGTGCAGGGATCTAGATCAGCACACTCTTATTTTACGGGCTGGACTGGCGTTAACTTATTGTGTCACTTTTTGTAATTTTTTATTAAATATTTTTACTATTCATCATCATTGGCTGTCAGGAGTCTAGGTATATTCTAAGGTTACTTAATGCATTACTTTTAAGTTTATACTGAGGCACTGCCTCACCTGCCTCTTCGTTCTAGCCACCACTGATATACACATAATATGCTAGGTTTTTTTTTCAGTTCAGTTCAGCTGAGTTATTAAAACCTTATTACATTGTAGCCTGTTGATTTTGGCAGCGGAGTCGAAGGACTAGGCTACGGTTCCTTCCACCAACAGTATTGGATAGACGACAAACTAATCGCAGTGGGTGTAATAGACATCTTACCAAGATGCGTTAGCTCCGTTTATTTTTTTTACGATCCCGATTACAGGAACCTTACTTTAGGAACATACGGGTCATTAAGGTTAGCATCACCAGCGTGTCAACACGTATGGGTGAAGATTTAAATTCCCAATAAAATTTTAAGAGAGTGTCTAAAAAAGTTATCTTTTCTAGAGAGGTACAATTCACGAGATCTCTGCATGAAAAAATCCCGGAACTGAGCAATTACTACATGGGATTCTACATACATTCTTGCCAGAAGATGAGGTATAAGGGGAAATTAGTACCGTCGTTTCTCCTTTGTCCCGAGACCTACCATTGGGTCCCTATCGAAAAGTGCTTAGATAAACTAAATGCCAATAAGTATTCTAGATTGGAGGAAGATATCGACGGGATGGATGAAAATTTTCCAATGCCGAGAGATATCGATGAAATTTTAATTTTGTATAATTACAAATTGATGCATTTTAAGCAGTATAAGCGCCAGCATAGTGAAGAACAGAATTTATTTACTGATATAGGTATGTTGATCGGTAAACGATGTACAAAAAGTATCATATTTTGTGTCAGTTAGAAAATCTGCTGCTTAGGTATTTCTGTTAAAACAGTAGGTAAGATGTCCCTTTTGATTGCACTGTAATTCTCTCTCATTTGATCACATCAAGTACAGAATAAGAAGTCGCTATGAACACACAATTAATTTTAAAATATTGCTTTTAATACACATTTAGATTCGTAAATTAAAAATTGAATTTATTTATTAATTAATTGTAATTGTATTAAAAAAAATTGTAATTAACAAAAAGTTGGTATAAAAATTGAATTTGTATTATTTGTGCTTGCATGGCATGAAATGGTAAATTAAAGGAAAATTACCAATCTGTATTGACTTTGATTGTTGTAAGAACAAATTACCTTTAACACAGCAGGACTGTGTGTTTGAAAACCACGCTTGAGGTGTTCTGAGCAAGTCAAAATCGTTCATTTATCAATGACAAAATATGACTTATCACCTTGACAAGTTACACGTGGCCGTAACGTGATTAAACATTTGCAAAGAAACGCTCTGGTCTAAATATGACCCGAGGTCTAGAACTTTGAACATACTCCTGCTGTGTTTTAAAAATGGCTTGTATTTGAGTTGTCTCATACTATTATACAATTTTAATTGAAAATATAAAATAAAGTAACCAGAACTTGCATGTTTTATTATATGGACCAATTTAGAGAATAATAAATCAATAACAAATATGGATGCAAAAATGCTAATACAGTTTTACAAAATTCTACTAGTGAATTTTTGACCAAAAATAAAACAAAATATTAATGTGGGTCCGCCAACATTTTGCTTTTAGTATATACGGTGATATTTTATTTTTTCTTCAGTAATTTTCAGTTATACATATGTATTTTAAATCCGTTCAAATAATTCAACACTTGTTTGAAGATCCACAAACATTAATTATTTTTTGATGTATTTAATCTACACGATACTTTGTTTGGAACCATAAACCCTCTAATGCCCCAATCTTTTATTGAGATTTTGAGAAAAGACTTCTTTATCGAGTCATTTTTTCATCTCATTCAATTTTATTTTGATATTTAATAGTATAGTATTTATAAAAAATCTGCGGGGTTATTATATTTAGGCCACCTTTTATTATCATTATTAGAAGTTGTCAGCGCCACCTTTTATTGTAAGCTGGCGCCCAGGCAATAATTTCCAAATGCGCGCCCCAAAAAAGGTGAAGGTCACAAAGCAATAATAATTATTTTTATAAACAAATTTTTATTAATTTATGGTAAAGCAATATCATAAAACATACATAAAATGTTACGACGTTGATAATTTCGGCACTTGTTTTCATTGAGAAAGAGCGTGTTTTCTTGACTACTATTTTGTTATTGACGGGCCCTGATGCAGACTGAAACTCTAAAAATCTTCCCTTTAATAAGTTAATCGAAGCACAGTGGTGTGCAGAAGTTGAGGGATATAAAAAGCAATAATATATTTTTTAATATAACATTCCATGTGTTGTTCAATTTTTGAATTTATCTTGTTTTTTCTGATTTCAAAAATATTACATGACATTCCTGTCTAACCGTTTTCGAATTATGGAATCGTATTTAAGCTATTTATTATACAAACGGAAATTACAATAATAATTATTAGTCTTAGAAAATGACAACTATTCTGTTATTATATGACATTTAATCAAATTAATTAAAATTGAAATATTTTGTAGTTTTTTTAAATAATTTATTAATTTTCAATGTTTAATAACTCGAAAATTGTTAAAGATAGGAATGTCATATGAACAATTCAAAAATTCAACAATACACAGGATGTTCCATTAAAAAAATATATTGCTTCTTGTACTCCTTAACTACTGCACACCAGTGTGCTTCCACTTATTAAAAGGAATCAGTTACAACTTCTATTCAAAACTTTATTTTGTATCTCTAATAATAACGATGATAAAGGGTGTCCTGAATATAATGAATAACCCTGTACCTTACAGCATGGTCACATTGTTGGATATCTGTGAATTTATACTCACATGAATTGTTTTTTAATGTTTGGTGTAATCTCTTATACAATTTTGTCGGTCGGAATTGTCCAACATTCTCTTTTCTTGAATTTCCCTAATTTTATGAAAAATAGTTTTCTTTTTTATAACAAGCGTAATATATAGAGTGTTTCTGAAATAAGTATATTTGTGTTTTATTCAAATCAAGAATTAGCAGATACAGTAAAAAATATCCTGTTGATTTTCGGCAGCATATTTTAGTTACAGGCGATGAAATTAAATAACTTGGATAATGACACACCTGCAATAATTTCGGATAATTTTTGCAGAATAACAATATCAATTTATGGTAAGTACTTAATTTCTATTATTTTTTAATTAATTTCAATCTCAGAAATGTTTCAATACTTCCACTTCCAGAAATGTTTAAATATTTTGAGTGGCAAAAGACCTTTCAAGGCGACATCCTTGAAATTGTCACTCAAACTTACACAATAGGGCCGATTTAAAAATATTTTTTAATTTAATAATATTTTTATTCTAAAATTGACAGGGTGTACAAAAATAGTTTATTGGATTTTGGTATGTGACAAATACCTACTGATTAAAATAATATGTCACAATATGAATAACATATTTCCTAAAATGCTTATTAATAATAATAATAATAATAAAATTTTATTTACCAAAATATAACATATTTGTTACATACATATAATAATGTGATTATTTACATTGTATATAGGAACATTAAATTCACCTAATGGTGCTCTTCCTATGGTCCCTTAACTCAACTAACTAATACTATAAAAGAACAATTTTGGGCAAAGATAGCTAATATGTGAAGAAAAAAAATAATAATAATATACAGGCAGGCGGAAAATCACACATCCTAAGCAAGCGAAATCTGATTTTCTAAAAGCATTTTTTTTACATGAACACTGAAAGTATGTTTGCTCATTTTTTTAATATTGTCATTAAGTGTATTCCATAAATGAATTGTAGTATAAAGATGCCGAGTGTAACGGTGGTGCGGAGCTAATACAAAATATTGTTTACATATAATATCAATAAAAGGGAATGTGTGTAGTATTATTAAAATGGAATGTTCATTTAGATGTGGTGTAATATGATGTCGGAATGGAATATTGTAGGAAAACCGTCTTATACAGGCATTCTGCACTTTTTGAATGAGACGTGAAGATTTTGAGTTGATGTAGTTGTTATATACCACGTCTCCATAAAATAAAGTTGATAATACCAAACTTTGGCATAGATTATATTTAGTATCCGGTGACATACAATGTTTATAACTGTATAAAACTTTGAGACGAGCAAAAGCAATTTTTATTTTATTTGCTATGTGAGCCTGAAACGTTAAACCCGAATCAATCGTGACACCTACATTTTTTACCTCTTTAACTATAAGAGTTCATTATTTATACTGATCGAAAATTATCTAATTTTGATCGTTTTTTTTTTGTACCAACAAGGAGTGCAAAAGACTTTGAAGCGTTAATTTCTAATCCGTGATCTAGAGAATATTTATATAACCTTTGTAAATCTGAAATAATATTTTGTTTGGCAGCGTCTAAATTATTTGGAGAAACCGCTATAGATAACTGAGAGTCATCAGCATATTGTTGTAAGTTAGAAAACTCAATAGCTGTACTCATATCTGCAACATAAATAGAGAAAAGTAAGGGTCCAAGAATGGAGCCTTGGGGAACACCATTATCTATTGGAATATACTGTGTTGTCTGAATAACATTACCATTTGACAAAGCGTACTTGTTGAACTCGGTGGCTTAAATAGGATTTGAAGAAATTAATGGCCTTTGTAGAAAACCCATAGTAATGTAACTTTGACAATAATAATGAATGGTTTAATGTATCAAAGGCCTTGCTAAAATCTAGAAATGCTAGGCATGTGCATTTATTATCGTCTATATGAGAGCAAACAATTTCGGTTAGATTAATAAGTGATGTAGAGGTACTATGATTTTTTGAATCGGATTGAGTAGAAGGCATCATTTTATTGTGGCTTATTAAGGGAGTCGTATCCCTTTAAACAGAGGACAAAAAAATACTAGTGAAAATAAATAAAATGTATTTGTTCACCCTTTACCAGGTAGCAATTTGTTTTGCAAGCTTTTACTTTGATCAGTTGTATCACCTCTCAAAGTCCAGTACACTATTTTACACACTTTTTACTTACCTTAAAAAGTTTCTTGAAAAAAACTTGTACAGTTCTGCAACAAAGGGTCTAGTAAAAATTACGCCCAGGTCTTCCAATTAACTATAACAAATAATTAAGTGACCACAGGCTATGATTAAAATCTTTATTAACTACAATAACAATGATATAAATTTACAATTTTTAGTTCGAATATATCACATAGTTACAATAATCATAGGAATATTTTAGGATAAGGCACATTGGTAACAAAAACCTAATACCACACCAAATAACATTAAAAAAATATATAAATAATATACCACATATAATATCAATAAAAAGGGAATGTGTGTAGTATTATTAAAATCAAATTTATGTGTGATGTCTCTGACACAGAAAAAATATAATGTAGATTCCTGGGAATATTCGTAATAGAAAAGTCTTATATCAAAAAGTTCTATACTCAGATTTTGCCAAGAAAATTGAACATCAATTTTGTAGTGCAAAAATAAATCCTAGTATGGCCCTGTCATTGTTCGACAGCTATAAACTTAGCGATTACCTATCCAAAGGCCAAGTCAGTGTTGCCAGATGATATAATTTTAAGGAAATTTTCAAAATGAACATATAAAGAAAATTGTTTTCATACACTGGTTCATTTGAACTTGATATTTTACGGAAATAGGTAGGAAGTCCGACTGTGCTCATAGTAAGGCCAAGATTGACGTTATCATTTTGTCTTTTTGTAATTTATTACAAAATATTTTTAATATAAGCATTTAATCTCATGTTGACCTATATTATTTAACTTATTTGCTGTGAGGAATCTAGATTTTTAATATTCTGCATTAAAGACGCCACAGCCTGTATATGAAGGTGTTAATTTTCAGATAAATTCTGTAAGGAATGTTTTTAATACGTAAATTTTTCTATATGTTAACACTAGTGGAAATTAAGATATGAAGACAAAATTTGCATTACAGAATATGTTCTATTAATTACGGAATTTTCTAAAATGAGAATCTGTAAAATTTCAACACTCATAATCTTCGTTATTATATTAACAAACATAAACAATTTTGTCAATATAACTAAACAGATAAATAAAACAATCGTAAACATAATAAGAGGGATATTTGATTTGAACACGTACTTAAGAAATTTGAGCAAACTATTTACTTATTCGACACTAGAATATAAAATATATTTTAAGTAAAATTGGAATATAATTTAAAGCTGTATCCGAACAATAATTACCAAATGAACAAATCATAACAGATTTGTTGGGAAAACAAAATAAGGTAATATTAAAGCCCCATCCCAGCCGTAATAAATAAAATGTATAATTTTTTTATAGGTATACATACATATTTTGTTGTTTTTTTTAATATTCACATATATTTTTTAATTATTAGTGAAATGTTGTTCCCATTAGGCACTCCTTTTCCCTGAACTATTAGATAAAACGTCAGGAGAACGTTGTTGAGCAAAAGGTTGAACATGTTCCCAAATGTCATGGAGCTAAAAACCAAAATATTTTCTTTAAGTCACATTCTGTTACATAATAAATCTAGGTGGAAATGCAAATCGACTTATCAATACCAAAATTGATTTTGATAAAAAATATATTCATTTTCAAAGTGATCAATGCCATATACATGGTGCTTATGAAATAAGTGCGTTCCTTTATTAAATAATCTGTGGTCTAAAGTGTGGTGTTCAGAAAATTAATATTATTATAAATTGTATTACAGGGTAATCTTTAAAGCATGGAAAGGTCAGCAAATGTACCTAGCGGCAATAATCACATAATAATTAAAACATTAACATTAATAAATTGCCATAAAATGTAAACAAAACCACGTGGCTGAAAACGCAATATCACTGGTGACATTACATGCCATTCAGCGCGGTTTGTTTCCGTGGCTACAGGTGCAGCTTATGGTGTTGCAGATGTAAACAGGCATTTTTTTCTTGTATTTTTGTGACATTTGTCATACATAGTGTAAATACTGTGTAGGTAATTCCATAATTATTAGTGGTAATGCGGTGACCTTACGGTATTGTTAAAGTTTATTAACTTATTTCTTTGTTTACAATTTAGATCTGCTCGTGATAATTACGGAGACAATGCTGTTGGGTAAATACCAGATAGATATAAAATTTTAATTTGGACACCCTGAATTTTTTAACTATCAACTTTTGACTAAAGTAAGTTTGGCTACATCACATTAGTTTATCGTCAGAAATTTACTCTTGGTTTATGTTGCATTAATTTCGAGACACCCTGTATACACTTATTTCTGAAAATAATTGATAACAATTTTGTAAATTTAGAACTAAGAAAGTGCAAAGTAACTGTTTACGATCAAATAGAATCAGGCGATGAGAGATACAAGGCAGGCAAAGATGAAAGTCATATGGTTATAGTTTGCTTAGCGCAATGCGGACTGTACGAGTTTGTAGGGTTGCATGCAGCGTGATTCTTTTACGGAAATAACTCATTTGAAGGAACACATTTCAGAAACACCTATTTTGACTTGGGCAACCGATAGACGCAATTTCATAATTCTTACCTCTGAATGCGATTTCACTTTGAGGCCGATTAAGTTGTTAAAAATCGAACTTAAGGTTCCCAAATAAGCGTACACTAGCAGAGTTTCAATATGTAGACAGTACAAACTAAAATCCGATCTCAGCTCCATGTTAGTTATGACGCTTTCTTGAGTCAACATTTTAGATTCTAGTTTTTCCACACTTTCCGCCTGGAATAAAATCAATTTAAATACTTGCGCTTACTTTTTGTCTCGTTTATCTTACATCGGTGCCTCTAATAACACCTTGGATCTTCCGTTTTTTTAAAGAGAGCAGTTTCGAGAGGGCTACGGTATGATCATGGTGAAGACCTTTCTCTAACCTCTCGCACAGTTCTTTGTGAGCGATTAGAATGTCGAGGAGGATGCCTAATCTCTCGCACACTGACAACTGCTCAGTGTCAGCGTGTTCAGCAGATTTTACAGACAATGATTGTACTTCCCTGAAAATTTTTCAGATTAATACAATCCTAGAAATTTGTTTAAACGTACCTTGCAAATAAACTGAATCCTCTCTGCATTTCACCCCAATTTTCGATAAAATCTTGCCCATGTGTGATGTTTAGTGCACTCAGTGCTTTCAGTTGTAAAGCGTAATCTTCCAAGTCTCGTCCAGAGGCGCTCTGTCGCTCAATATCAGATTCACACAAATGCTTCAATTTGCCGATAATATTAACGAGGGTGCGGATATTTTGCGAATTCGCAGCAATTTGACCGTGATCCGACGGCAACAAGTCCTACAATGTAAGTTAAATAGCAAGTATTACGTTTTTTCAATTATAAAAAATACCTTAGCGACAGCTGCAATATCTGATGTCATGAACTCGTCGGGGACCCTACGGAAGATTTCCTTGATGCGATGCTGAAATTCAGGTCCTTGGTCAGTAAGGAAATACTGGACCAACGAATCCAGACATATCACGGGATGCCTGCAAACCAGCGTCAACCATCTGTGTAAACCTCTCCGTCTAGATTCTAAAAAATGTGCATCAGATACAATTTTTTTGGGTGGAAGAGACGGAACTAACCTAGAAAATAATGTCGATAAAAAAATAATGAAAAAAAAAAATGTGTGCTTACCTATAAGGAAACCTATTAAGTAACAATTCATGTAATGCCACAAAGTCGTTATACCTCCTGGTAACTTTACTGTTAAATCTTTTTGAGGTAACAATGTATTCGGAGTATTTAAGAAACAATCCCTTCTTCTCAGGTACAAGATGAATATTAATAATATCTGTTTGGACAATGGCGGCATAATTGAACCCGACTGCGTCTTTTTGTTTCATGTTAAGTTGCATTTTGAGATTCTTTACAGGAGTTAAGTCACTGATTTCAGGTGTAGGGTATTCTAAAAAATATGAAGAATCGCTATGATGTGCGACAAACGTAATATGGTGGGTGGTTTATTATGATTGTAATAAAAATCTATTATTATCTAGAGATCCCAGCTGCATTCACCAATATGTTGTTACGATGTATTCAATTACATTTGGAATTTTCCAAAGTTGTAAACAGATGAAAATATTTTGTAATAAATTATTTCTCAACTTCAAATCTATTTAAATTAAATAAACAAATGAGTCAACATTTAACTTGACCCTGTTAAAAAGAAAGTACCTGGATGATTCACAGTCTTTTATAATGTAAATTTCTTAGAACCATTCTTTTTTCAGTTTGGTTTCTTATATTATTTACATAGAATAGTATTACATTAAAAAATTATTCAGGGATTGCAAGACTATCTTACCTGTTTCTACACAGTTATCGAACAATTTGTCGGATAACTGCTTGCCTTGCTGGGCATATGCTACCAGTACAAGCGTTTTGTAAAGACTTGTCCTATTCACATATCCCTGAGAAGTTCCTACTAGGTCCCATATTGTTTTAAGTTGTTCGTTTGATAGCATACAATGTGAAAGTAAACACTGATACACGTCCCTATGAATAGGCTCTCCATCGTTTGAGCAAATATCGAAAATCTCTCTATACAGTGGTGGAATGGTCGCTACAATGTAGAACTAAATTGTAGGTATCTACTTCTAAATCAAGTAATTATGAAGTATATACCTGAACTTAAATCTGTAGTCATTTTTGTTGTAATTTCCACAACATATTCGCAACATTCAAATCAAAATAAGTATCTATTTCCATGTCATCATATCGAGGAATTTCAACGAAACTGCAACTGTAAGATATGATTTGTTTTTGTCACGTATTCACGTGGGTGTTAATGATAAACAAACCGGATATTCTAATTATTGTCAAGGGACATCACTTAATCGCTGCTATTTATAAATTATTGTGTAGTGACCATAACCTCTCAATGTAAACATTGGTGCCTCCTAAAAAAATTACTGTCTCGTTGGCAAAATGACAACACATATTTTTATTATTTTAATTTTATTGACAACTGACAAAGACATAAACAAACCTTCTTTTGTGATTTGTGTTGTGGTGGTTGTGGTAACACTGAAAAGGTCTCAAAATTAGGCCTATTTTTACGAAGCGACATGTAACCATAACCCAAGGAAGAAGCATATATTTTTTGTGTTGCACAGTGAAGCTTTATACAGGGTATTAATTAAGTATGTGTACAAACTTTAAGGGGTTAATCTATGATTGATTTTAAGATAAAAAGTTCATATAAATATGGGTCCGCAACGGCTTTGTTTTCCAGATACAGAGTGTTAAAGTTTAAAAAAAATCAAATATTTGGATCTATTTTCTAAGTAGTAAGAGCTACTTAGTTGAAACTTATTGGCACATCCTAACAGGTATTTAGAGACTACATTTTGCAGATATTAAATTATTTTGGCGTGCGAAATTTAATAGAGTGAATTTAGATAGGCATGCTAAAAATTTGCTTAGAATATTAGTCCTTTTTATCCTTCGCTAGAATTATCTATGTTTGTTTTGTTTTATTAAGTTTAAGTCTTGTCTTCATGGAGGTGAAATTTGCAGATAGGTATCGGGCGAATTTCTCAATTTTTAATTTAAATTATTAATGGCGAAAAAATCCTAACTTATAACGATGTCGCAAAACAGTACAAATATACTTTCATTATTATGTGGTCTTAGGCTTGCTTTAAGCTTTTGATAATTGGTGATTGAAGCTAATAAGGTAATAAGGACTACGCTCCCGTGTAGCAAAAATTTAAACTATAGGCAGGACGCCAGGAGGCAGGATTTATTATAATAATAATATACTGTTTGTTTAGTTCTCTTGCATGAAAGTATAATGATCTTTTAAACCACCTTCAGAGAACAACGTAAGGATATGATGATCTGTCTCCGGTCGCCGGAGAGCGATCTCTTTCCCGAAATTATGTGAATTTTATCATAAAATTTAAATAGTTTTGGACGGACAATGAATACAGTGTACTGTAACCGTGGTATCCTATATTTTCTTCTAGAAATTATGTGAATTTCATTACGAAATTCGCATAATTTCGGTACGGAGACCGCTCTCTGGCGACCGGAGGCAGACTGTGAATACCACTGTAGTCACGTGACTTTCAGCCAATGAAATGAATTGTATTCGTTGTTGAAGTCGAATGAAGTTCAAAATTTCCAACTTCAACTATCCAGAGGATTAACATTTGTACATAATGTAACCAACAAAAACATAACCAACCTTATATCTTTATTTCACTGAAATTAGACTGGTGGTGGGGATGTTGCCAGCAACACTACATTGTTCTCTGAAGGTGGCTTTATTTTTTTGAAGCAATGTCGAATAACTTCAAACACACGACTGCCGACTGCCTAACTAATTCATTTGAATCGTCAATAGTTGTTTTAGAAAAAAAAAACACAATTTGAATCTTGCGGTACAAACTTATGTAACCAATGACGAAATCATAGACTTGACAAAATGAATAGTTCACACAAATTTCTAGCAAAATAATATTTTATTGAAACTGAAAACTAGATTACCTTATTACCCACTAAAATTATTTCGCATTTTTAAAACAAATTATTTTTAAAATTCAGATTGAGATTGAAAATGTGCTACTATTTTGATTAGGTACATCAATAAGACGAATTAAAATACAATGTAGGTACTATAAAATATTATCAATCTAAAGTGATAACACAAATATCTTAACCGGATTATTATAAAAATATAGGATTATTTGTTATAGAATTATTATCATATCAGTTATCAGTCAACTATCAACAATTTAAGTTTAATGCTGGAACAATATACATAAAGAGTTTTTGAACATTTTTATAATAACATTCGTTACATTTCAAACATATTTTTAATTAATTTACGTTACGTCAGCAGATATCTATGCAACTACTACACAGTACAGAAACTAGCAATAATACAATTAATATTGTTTTCTTTACAAAGGTTTATGCCAACAGTGTTGAAGATTGATAAAATATTTATAGCAAAAATATTAATTTTAATAAATTAGTTGTTTTTGCCTTACACGTTTCGTTAGCATTTTCCTTAAACATTATATAGTTTGTCTTTCTCTAATATCAATATTTAGACATAAGAGATAAGGCCAATAGCTTTTAACTACAAAATGTTAACGAGACGAAACATTTCTTATTTTACTTTTTCACATAATAATATCTTAACTGAATAATAATATACAATATTGTGACGTATGTTGTGCCTTCAATCAAGTGAAGTGATGAATTGTAACTATATTTTATACCTTTATTTGTTTTTATTGGAGCGATAACCACATTACAGATAATTCTCAGGCGTTGATGATTTGCAGTATTTCATAACACATATAATCTTGTTGTGTAATGTGTATATGTATATAATATTATTACACAAATGAATAATATCCGACTGTTATTGCCGAAAACAAGTGCAACAATATCAAGATTATATACAAATGGTACGCGTCCTAAATCGGCCAAAGTATTTATTTTTCATAAACAATTCGACGGGTTTCCAAAAGAAACCGATTTGAAACTGGTAGAACAGGACCTTCCGCCATTGAAGGATGGAGGTAAGTAGTGAACATAAAACCACAAAGTATATAACATGATCCAAAGATATTTAGAATCTGATATAACCGTATAGCATACAGGGTGTTCCTTTTAAAACTTACCGCCCCCAATAATTTGGAAAGCCTAAAAAAATAAAATTTGCCGAGATAGCTAAATTTTTATTTGAGGGGGAAACGTTTTGGACAATCCTGCCCTCGTGATCTGTTCATCCCTTAGCTCCCCAGCAACCCCAACTTGAAAATCTTAAATAGAACTACACCACTTGTGAATTGTGATACATCATTTCAAAGCTCTCGTCATTGCAAATTCAACGGTGTCTCGTCTTTTGAAATGACTTCAAATTTAAAGAAGTTATAAGCAGAAAACAAATTTATTTTTCTAAATGTTAGGCATTCTGATATGAGGGAAAGCATTCTTTTGTATGGTAGCTACCTTTAAGGTTTTTTTCATAGAGTATGTGATATTAATCTTTCGATATTGTTCATGTTTACTTCCATATGATTGCCGTGTAGACATCAATTGTTCTGTGGTCATCAACTGTAAACGGAATCAATCTAGAATTTTGGAGAACAGTTTGCGGCAGATCCAACGACTTCAATCAGGAAGGTTTCGAACTAAACTGGAATTTCCATTAGGTCCGTTCACAAGGTAACAAAACTGCATAAATTCCATCTTTATAAACTATAAATAATACAGGAATTGGGAACAGACGACAAGGATAAAAGAATCCAGTTTTGTGAAATAATGACAGAATTTATTAACAGGACACCAAATCTCGTAAAAAATATTTGCTTTTCTGATGAATGCGTTTTTTTTAAATGGGCATGTCAACAAGCAAAATCGTCGTTATTGGTATGATAAAAACCCCCATGTATTTAGAGAAGGCCATACTCAACAGCCACAAAAAATAATTGCGTGTACCGGAATTTTAGGAGACACCATAAGTAGGTACCTTTATTCATAGACTCCAATTTTACTGGGGAGGTTCACTTATGTTTGAGGAACAAATTGACGTGCTTCACTGATGTAGTGGAAAATCAAATTGATCAACATGGCAATCCCTTACTCGATGAAAACCTGGCCTATTCCAACAAGATGGTGCGCCTTCGCACTACGCCAAATGTGTGCGGGATTGGTTAAATGTTAGATTTGATGAAAGATGGATAGGGAGAAGAGGGCCAATTGAGTGACCTGCCAGATCTCCTGACCTGAGTCCAAATGACTTTTATGGATACATCTGAAATTTATAAAACGGCGCCACTAAACCTTCAAGATCTTCAAAATCGCATAACAGTTGAGTGCAGAGTTATCACGAGGGAAACATTTCAGAAAGGTCGCGAGGAGTTTAAACACCGTCTTTATTACTGTATGGCAAGGATGGTGAACATTTTGAACAGCTTAATAAATAATTTCTTTATGAAATTTACTGTTTTATTTATTTTCAAAAAGACCTGCCCGTTCTTTATTTAAACTAGGAACGCGACATCTGGGAGCATGAAAAGTCTAATTAATATAGTGTTCAGTACAATTATCATTTATGTAACTTTTTCGATTTTGCTCATAACTTTTTCCAATCTGAACTAATTTCAAAAAGCGCCGTTGTATTAGCAATGACAAAAGCTTTAAAATGATGTATCACAGTGGGGCAGTTCCATTTACGATTATTAGATTAAGAAGTTGGAATTGCTGGGGGCTAAGGGGATGAGCAGATCAAGCGGGCAGGATTGCCAAAAAAAGTTCCACTGCTCTGTGTCCCATTAATTAAAGTTCTTCCTGTATAGGAAGACCATGCTATATACAGAAACTGAATAAAATCCACTTGACTATTTATGATTTGAAATAAAATTATAATACATATTTAAATTTCATGAAAACAAACAATTTTATATTTGAGAATTTATTTTTATAGAATCGCGGCAATTTATTTTTGGGCCCATGAATCTATAACGTAATTCCTTTTCAGAATTTCTGGCAGAGGCTGTGTATTTAAGCGTTGGCCCATATATGAGAGGTTATGCCCCCCGTTTAAAAACAGGAACCACATTCCTAGGTTCACAAGTGGCCAAGTAAGCTTTCCTTTAATATTTTCCATTTTCACGTTAAATTGCGCATTCTTTTCTTCTTACTACTTAAAATGTCAGAAACAAAGTAGGTATTAGCACTTGAATACTGACTACACAAAAAATATCGTATTGAATATTATTCATTAATAGAATGTATTTGAGTACCAACTCTGAACACGAAGACACAAGTAAGTTTTTACATTTCCTGATTTTAAATCAAATCTTTGATATTTTCAGTGTTTGCAAAAGATTGCACTTACCAAAAAAATTGAATTAAATAGCACAAAACAATGGGTTAAACGATTCTACAGCAAGAGGATACTTGCAAGTGAAGGGTAAAATAATAAGTACAATTTATCAAATATAGATAAATGTAGCTTCAATAATATCGGTGAATCACCGAACCGCGACTAAGGTTTCAAATAAATTATTTCTAGAATTTCCTTTTTTATTTTATACTGTAATATATATAGGTAGATAAAAAATAAGTCACGGATTGATTATTTAAATATCGATTTTTATTATAACGATTTTTCAAACTTGGCCGACTGATGATATACATATAGGTATGTATACTTATCTGAATTAGTTGTATGGAAAAGGCATTATTAATATTTATAACCTTTTGGTAAACTAAACTTGGAAAATGAAGGGTGTGACCATTTGGCTCATTTTAAGAAAAAAAGTTATTAACATGGGTCCGCAAACGCACTGTTTTCGAGATATAGGGTGTCCTGGAATCTCCGCCACTGTCATATGAATAAAATTTGAGTTCTATATTTCAAACGGAAAAAAATCTGTTTTTTCACACGTTAACATTTTCTTAGAATGAGAGAGTAATGGCTGTCCCTGGTTTGTAAGGATCATTATCAATTTTTTTTGTGCCATTGTTAAGATCGAAACAAACTGCTAATTCCGATTATAACATATTAAGCTATGTGACTGATGCCCTTGTCATATAAACTACGTATCAAAGTAACGTGAATATGATTTCGTTATAAAATTGTTTTATAAAATTGGTCGACTTAGGATCTTTTCCAAACAATTCAATTAGAAAATACATAAAAAGAATAAAACAAGTCCCGGAATTTTAGAAATGATCTCCGTGAAATCAATACTACATGAAAAGAATACAGTGCAAAAGAATCTTTGTGATAAACTTCCTTACGTCAAGGCACAAAACAGTTTCTATGATAGAATTACATTGTACTTATTTTGAAGTGTATTACCGTGTATTCGCATTACAATGTTTAATATTGTTTCATTATTTTTCCAGAATAATCGAAACTAAGAATCCTAAATATCCAGTGGGTAAACACGTAGTTGGCGAATTTGGTTCCAGGACCCATACGATTGCTACAGGAGAAAACCTTCCCAATGGTTCTCCAGGGCCATATGTGATACCAGACTTTGGCGATCTTCCCTTGTCCCTAGCTTTGGGAGTATTAGGAATGCCAGGGTGAGGTGAAACTATTTAAAAGTCTTAGAAATAGATACCAAGTTGATTTTTGGTATTACTAGAAGACACTGAATTATGGTATAGTTGCGGCAAGAAGTCACAGCTGTTTTATGATCAGCATAATTTTTGATAGATTGTCGCGTTAAAAACAAACGTTTTTTGTAATTTAGTATAATATATAGTGCATAATGTATAGATCAAACGAATATTCCAAGTATTTTTTAGCATCTCTAGATCCATTTCCCAAACGACTCTCGAGCGCTTCTTGACTCTCAATTTTTCCAGTCTCGCCTCGATACACGGCATTATCTGTTTGTTTACCAGAATCGCGTAGGGGCGATCGGAACAATCTATCGTTTCGCGATACCACAGTCGTCGAATTGGGTGCGAGTGGGGCAAATTCTGTGACAATATCTATGTCTCTAGATATTGTGTTCAGGACACAAACTATTTAAATTGAATTGTAACAACTATAATATAATATGTAAAGACTTCTCTATATTCTTGTATTTTTCGAACATAATATAGTTAATAACTGTGTTCAAATTGGTCTCTTCTAGAATTACCATCAACAAACTATAAAATTGAATTTTAACAACCGTAACACATGTATAGTTAATAACTGTTTTTAAATTTGTCTTTTCTAGAATTAACATCTGCTAAACCTAAAAGTATGTTCGCGTCGCGAAATCTTTAAATTAAATTGTAATAGCTGAAGAAAATACATACAGAAGGACTTTTGTGTTTTAAAAAAATACGCAATATCTAGTAACTGATTAAATTTATCTCTTCTAGAATTAACAGTTGCTATCTCTAGAAATTGCGTTCGGGTAGCAAGCTATCTAAATTGAATTGTAACAATTATAACATACGAAAAGACTTATCTATACGTGGTTAACAACCGAGTTTAAATTTGTCTCTTCTGGAATGTACGTTCGGGTTGCAACATCTTTAAATGAACTGCTCAAACCAAAAGTTGACTGAAATTATTATTTGTTTGTATCGACTGTAGTTCAGGCTTCTCTTGGATAGAACCAGCGATCATATGCAGCTGTGATTACCACGGAAACTTACTGTTTGTTTTCTACCGACGTGAATTGCGGCCAAGCTGACCATTTATGTATAGCGTTCATTTTTTGTTTGTTTCTAGCAACACCGCCTATTTCGGACTACTTGAATTATGTCAACCAAAACCAGGCGAAACTGTCATCGTGACAGGAGCAGGGGGATCTGTGGGAAGCGTCGTGGGAGGAATCGCGAAAATCAAAGGGTGCAGGGTCATTGGCGTGTTGGGATCAGACGAAAAGGGGAAATGGTTAGTGGACGATTTAGGATTCGATGCTTTCATCAATTACAAAAAGGACGACATAAAACAGAAGATAAAAGAGTACGCACCAAACGGGATCGATTGTTACTTTGACAACGTAAGTATGAGGAATTCATGAATAATTATATAGGGTGTTTAGTTTTTTCGTTCTTAATATAAAAAAATTACTGGGGACGTCGTATAATATTTTTCATGTGACACTTCGTTTTCGTGATACAGGGACTTCACCTTATTTTATATTTTACACACTTGGATATTTTAATCTATGTACAGTGTGACCCATTTCAAAAGGAATCAGGCCTATAAAAATGGTTTTATCATCCGATTTATTTCAGTTTAGTTAAGTTTTTTAAAAGATGGAATTCTAGAGCAAAATATTAATTTTTGTTCTACTCGACGAATTCTACAAACGACGAATTTTTTTCACTCTCAAATTTTACAAGAACAGTTAAATGATTTTTTCCTTCATATCTATCAACATTAGATTCAGCATACCCTAAAAAGGTTTTATGTCAAATTTCGTAAATAAATATTAATAGTAAGATTTTCTATTCTAATGTAGGCTTTATTTTATTAAATACGAAGAAACAAACAATCGGAAACCGTAAAACTTGAACACATCTCGTGTTATGGGAAAGACTATTATTTTTTCATGCTCTACCATTAAAGTTACAAACACATTAAAGTTAAACGAACACATCCTGTATAAAATGTTTTAAAAACACTCTGTAGATTAATAGCACGGTTTTTTGTATTTATTTTAAAATTATCAGGTTGGCGGCCAGATAAGCGACACTATTATGTACCGCATGAATAAATTTGGAAGAGTTGCAGTATGTGGAGCTATTTCTGCATACAATGAAAACACTGTTCCAACAGGTGAGTTGTACAACCAAATCTAACATTTGTTTTGATTTAGAATTTGAACGATCCTAGAACAGTTCTAAATGTAGTATTAAAGTTAAAATTTTAAAATTATTATTATTTTAGTACTAAACAAAAAATAGGTATCAAATATTTGTATTTTTAGTTTTATTTGAAATATTAGCATTTTATTTAGATTTTTCTGCACCTAGATAATAACGGTTTACCCTATTAGGGTATTTATTATTAGTAGATACATAATTGTTAATATTGACCGGTTTATATCTAATTTTTAGCACCTATTGTTCAATACCCACTAATAATTAAACAGTTAAGGATGGAAGGGTTTATCGTCCACAGATGGTTAGATCGATGGTTTGAGGGTATCGAACAAAACAGAACTTGGATACAAGAGGGAAAGTTAAAATATCGCGAAACTGTTACCGATGGTTTTGAGAACATTTTCAAAGCTTTTGCAGATATGTTGAACGGTGTAAATTATGGCCAAGCTATAGTCAAAGTCTGATAACTGCCAATTACTTTTTAAAATAAATTGTGCAAAAAAATGATATGTTTTTCTGTGAAACTTATAATATATTGTAATATAATTGATCATATAGATCATGTTCCACACATCCAGTATATTATATTAGAATATTACTTTATTCCGCAAGATTACACAAACTGTAACATCAAACACGTTCACTATATTTATATCTACATATAAATACTTGGAACATAAATTCAAAGTTGGGAATAAAACTTTTTATCGCTGTAGAACTCTCCAACATTAAACTCTCCTAAAGCAATGTTAAATAAATTCCATATGCTCACATAAAATCAAAAACTCGGCGGAAGTGTAAAGTTTAAAAAGCACCGATAACATATAGAGCATACCGAAGTAGACTTTAAATTTGATTTCTTTAATAGATGTAATGAAATTCACAAAAATTTTAATAAAATGTATATGTAAAGCCTTCATACTTATTTTATAGTGTGTAGGCCATTTGGATAATATACGTGTTGGAACTTTAGAAACTATAAAACATAAAATAAGATTAATTTAATAGGTTTACAAAATTGAGACTTTTTTATATTCCACAAACACTAATCTGGATTTCTAAAAGATCTCGCGTTTAATCTGACTTCGGCTCTATCATGTCAGGTTTTTAAAATATTCTAACCTAAGTGAAGAAAGATAAAATTTCGTCGCAAAAGTAAAGATTGCATCTTAAAGTACCAGTTTTCCATTCCAAGTTTGCTCAAATATCTTTTTTACTCTTGGAGATATCGTACATGACATTTATAAGTTAATATGTCAAATTCCAAAATCAGGAGACCCAAAATTCTATAAACTCCAAAACCCACAAATCTAACTATCCAAAAAGGAACTGTTGGAAAACGATAGCTAAGTGCTGCGAACACTGAATGAAATAATAACAGGTCAACTATTCTAAAAAGTAATGTTGATAAACGATCTCGGATTCGAAATCAGCGCTATCCATGGAAAACAGTCAATTTCGTTATTTTCCGATATATCAATAAAATGCAAAACTAATAAATTTCAATGAACGATATCACGAAGAGAAAAAACAGATTCAAGCAAAATCAATTTGATTTTGAAGGGTAAGACTAATAGGTACTTTAAAAACGAAATTCTAACTTTCATCCTAAAATAACCTCTAACTTTTTTGCACTTTTATATTCTCGAAAACCTGACGTGATGAAGCAATTCTTGCACCAACTTTCTTTAGAAACAAAAGAAGTGCTTTCTTAGACCTATCACTTCTTAAGGAAGGCAACTAAGCTCATTTAAATCACATCATTCCTGTCAAATGAAGTTAGCTTTAAGTATGGCCCATTCTTTACTAAACACCCTGTAGTTTCAAAGGTCAGCACATGTGGTGTACGTAGTAAAATAAATTGGTTGAGTCAATTTAGTAGCAATCTTAACTAAAACGCTCTTTTTACATTGTGACCCTCACAAGCAATCACTTAGACAGCTATCGAACAATCTGATTTAGTAATGCTCTGAAGAGACAAATGGCAAACCTACCTTTTTGACTGAAACATCCCCTTGTGTATCAATTCTCTCGTAGCAACGTAAAACATTCCATTTTCCGTTACCTCTCCACGAAAATCCTGCCTCCTCGGTCTCTGTTTGGGATCGAAGTTTAAAGGGACCAATTCCTTGCCCTTCTCTATCCACCTGAGTTTAAAAGACCTAAAACGCATTAACATACATTTTTATAGCCATATTTTTTAATAATGCAACTTTCTTAAATAAAGTTAAAGGTTAACTGTTAAATATTAACAATTATTTATTTAATCATTGAGATAAAATTTTGTAGAGAGAATGGTAGATAGAATATTATAATATTATTGGCAGTTCAAATTCCCGTTTAATACGTTAGCGGCGGAATAACTCGAACATTGCTTTCCTATACAGGCGAGCGAACAGATGCACGCGACCCGGCTTCTCTTCTTCATCCATCAGTTATAATTTTCGCGTGGTAGAGGTAAGTGAATTTCGTGTGTCTGTGTCGCCATTGTAGTTTATAATTATTAATTAAATTTGCGATTTGCCTAAATAAAAATGCAACTCAAGTGAAGTAGTGAAAGACGGCGGCTGTCCTCTACTGAACAAAGGCGAAAAATTTATAAAAGACATTTTAATAGACAGTGCGTTTATGTTATTCAGTATATGAGTAATGGAATTCTGATTCATATTCATAATCAAATGTGATTTGCATTATTTGGGAATATCAACGTACAAGTTCGACTTGATTCTGCTGTTCTGCTGATGTTCTTGAAACAACGAAAAGATGACAAAAAATAGGTTATGTCATTAATGTTTTATCCAAAATGATTTACTGTATAAAATCTTGCGTAGCTTTTGAACTTGCATTACGAGGATGAATGATTTTACGTCAGGACTTGACAAAACGATTAATGAATACCTTAAAAATGCAACAATTTTTAAAGGTACCTAAAAAAATATACTACAAAATACACACACTTTAAATTACAGACAAGAAGTTTGTCATTAGAAAAAAACTATGACTTCAGTTCCGAACATGCTGTTATTATACATGTGGTATGTGGTTCTGAGTGGCAACGCTGTTAGACTTCTATATAAATAACTTCAATGTTCGAACGCGTCGTCAGAAGTGTAATGTACCAGGAGCGTCGTGTTACCGACTGTTATGGGATGATTTGTTTATCTTTTGAAAGATCGAGTCAAATTTTTTTAGGCCTTCCAAATACATGCTTGACATTATTGACCGATGGACATATTAGTTTAATGAATTTACCTGGTTGCTGAAAAAACACATTCGTTATCTGTCATCAAGTTGAGAGCTTTCTGAATGTAACTTGATTTCATGAAAGGTGACGTGCACTGGACAAGACAAACGATGTCAATATGAGGATGACTTTTTAGAAATTCTTGGACTGCAAATATGGATGCAGCAGTATCAGTTGCTGATTCAGGCGTCCTCCAGTGTATGTTAACGTCAGCTACAATTTTTCAAAATGTTATTTCACAATAATTATACACTCACCCACATAAATAATGATCCATGTCAAAGTTTAATGAGCAAACCTATTTTTGTGGTCCGAGTTTCTCTAATTTTTTTGCAATGGTTTTTAATATACGCTTTAGATGTAAAAATAATTTAACTTATGTGTACGTGCACTCAAATGTACTTTTTAACATTCATGAATTCATTGAAAGCTGGTTGAAGTGCTCTTTAGTTATATTCCACTTCTACTTCCTGGTCCCTCAAATTTTTTTCTAATGTTAATTAGTTTTTAATTTAGTTATATATTTTTAAATAGCGCATTTTTTTTCTTACTTCTACATGCATTTTTTCATACTAACTTTGCATTAAATATATAAATTTTGAACTAAATTGTATTCTCTATGCATGAATTGGAAATAAATATGTTTGTCTCATATTTATTCTTTAACTTAACTTTAAGCGTTGAGCGAGAAATTATAATAGAGGCGCAATGCGTATCCACTTTTGGGCCAGAGATAGTATTAGGTAATGCAGCTCTTTGGTTCTAAGATTCGTCAATTTATTGACAACTTATTGTTCAAGGAGATTGTCTTTGCTTGTTAAACCATTGAATCACACAGAATACTCAAAATTGACTGTCGTTAACAACATTTCTCGACAGACGGACAAATCTCTGGTCCAAAAAACCCCTACTGTAAAACACGGTGTAATATAACGGAACGTCAAACGTGAAGGCCTTTATTTCTTGTCCGATTTTAAAAACATTTTGTCCTATAGATATTTTCTATTAGGACCTTTGTTTTCATGATACAGGGTGTTAAACTTGTAGATCGAATGCGCATTTCGCCATTAAGGTTGCGCCTCTTTCTAATTTCTCACTCAACGCTTTAAGACAGTCTACAAAATGATTTTGCGGTATTTTACTAAATAAAATTTACCAAAAAGATCAACTGTTCTCTATTTTATATCTCGTTATTTTCATTAATTCCAGAGATTCTATTTTTGGAAGATAATATTGAAAATTTCCCAAATCATTTTAATTGAAGTTATTAAAACATTTATTTCCTGGACAACTGATCGTTGCAAGTTTATGGTGTGATTTGAAAAATATGAAAAATTGAACTTTCTTCTGGAAACTTTTAGTATCTAAACATTTAGTATCTCGTGCACTAAGACAACTGTGTTTGCTGCGTTAGTTGGTGATAAACTATAATGTTAATTGTTAACTACATTATCACAGAGAAAACATTCGATATTTAATGGAAACAAACCATAAATTCGTTATAAATTTCCATAGGCACTCAAATAAACAAAACTGACTGTGATACTGGCAGTTTAATTTAAATGAAGTAACTTTTATTATTTTCTGAAGCTTAAATTCAATTTATGAAGCTCAAATCATGTCTTACAACAGCAAAAAATTATGGAAACATACTCGAAATTTTGCCTGGATGAAGATTAAGTTGCCGAGCGTATAAACTTAGAAAATCGAAATAAAACCGAACCTTTATCCGCCTCCCCAGCAATAAGTAAATTATCAGTTGATACCCATATCGATGATAAACCTTCAGTTCCTTTCAATGCATCAATAGATATGGAGAGAAGGGTGCGACTTCCCACTTTGGAAATATTTTTTAATTTGACACCTTTGGATCCTCCACGCGCTAAAATTAAACCTGCGATAATTTTTTTATGACTTACTAGAGGATTCCTGGAACAAAGAAATAGAATAGCTTCAATATTAAATTTTAATTCAGCTAATACTGCATTGATGCAAAACTCATTTAACTTTGTTTAAGTAGATGAATATACTTCGTTTCATAAAATGTGATATAATTTTTTTGTTTCTTTATCTTTCTACAGTTCATACATCTATTTTTCATTAAAGGAGATACAGGGTGATAAAATTGCTACATTGGAGGGTTTTACATGGTAATGCCATAATTATTAGTGGTGATGTGGTGAACTTACGGTATTGTTAAACATAACTTATTCCTTTGTTTACAATATAGATCCGCTCGTGACAATTACGGCGACAATGCTGTTGGGTAAGTACCAGATAGATGGTTTTACTGATTTAACATTAAACTACTAGTTTCAATTGGAAAAATAATAAGTAAAAGTAATGAATAAGGATATTTAACATTTAGTAATCTTTTTAAATAAATTATAAATACATTTTTATTGCTATTTACTACTGATCATTTCTCCTTACACTTTAAAAAAAAAATCTTATTTATTACTTTCCTTCATTATGTTTCTAGAATAAAACAGGTACCTAATTTAATGTAGTGAAGTCAAATTACAAGATTTTAAAAATACCTTAAATGCTTCATTCTAGATCTACAAACGGTAGGAGCAAATACAGAACATGTTTGGAATCGGAATGAAGCGCTGCAATAAATGGGGAAAAATGTAAGTTTGTTCTATTATTGATATTTTAAACACCCTTTAGCTTAATAGAAAAGTTTAATTAATTCGTTACAATTTTATATTTTAATTTTTTCGAAAGCATAGGAATCATATACAGATATGAAC
This sequence comes from Monochamus saltuarius, assembly GCA_025584915.1. NCBI lineage: Eukaryota > Metazoa > Arthropoda > Insecta > Coleoptera > Cerambycidae > Monochamus > Monochamus saltuarius. The sequence continues at coordinate 14,879,152 of CM046727.1, read as the reverse complement.
TAAAGCACACTGCTGTATTTAGGAATACACGTGCGAACGGTGTTTGACGTCACAGATCTACAATGTGGCGGCGACCGTTTTGTGATGAAGTGGCCAGACTAAATTTTTTAATAGTTTTTAGGTTTATTTTTCCACTAAATTGTCTAGGACAAAAGTCATTTCGATTAAAATAATACCCAACTTCCTAATTTTGAAATATATAATATTAAAAACAACGGGAATGCTATCTCAAGTCAATTTCAATGAAACCGAAGAAACGCAAATAAGTAGCAGCAAAAAAAAACGGTCTAACAAATAAAATTTTATGTACCAAATACAGTAAAAAAACCGAATAATAAAAAATATATATGGTAAAATATTGTGGGTGTAATAAAATTGATAATTAATATAAAATGTATACCCTTCACAAGTTTGAAAATTATTTACAACAAAGAGTAATTTACTCCTAAATACGTACCATTTGTAGTTTTCACAAGACAGTACTAAAACAAAATGTACACAGAGACAAACAAACCCACATTTCCAACTCATACCGGAACTCTACTACGGGATTGTTGTTGGTGAGTAGAATGCCGTGTACCAACACATACTTGGTACATGAGGATAACTTTATTAAGTAATAATGCGATGAGGGTCTATTATTAAATTACACAAAGCCTTATTGTGTGCTTATTTGTGCCGACAGAATGTTATGTACTGGGAAATCGTGGAATTATATCATTTGTGTGATGACAAGCCCGTGGAAAAGTAGTTATACAGGGTGTTAAAGGTTTGACTGCCATAACACCAAAATAAACAAAAAGTCGTATAATACCATGGGTCCTAATTCCAACCGTTTTCGAGAAAAAGACGACTGTTCCAAAACAATCAATCAGTTTCCAAAAATCTCTAATTTTAAATAAACCTGAAAGGAACTAAAGGATTCTCTAATCTAAAAAATCAATTGGATATTCGTTTTTATTACCACATTGACACGCCCCAGATATGGCAAGATTTATTGCCATCTAAAATAGTAATAGTCAATATTCTTCGCTTACAAAAATACTTTGTTTATTATTATCTTTGTACCTAATCACGTTTTATCAGGGGCCTCCATTAGAAATGTTTAAATTTGTTCCTTTTCTAAAACGCGTGACTTTTAGCACGATTTCATCCGATTGCCATTTCAAGAATGTCTTTAATTTTGTATATTTTCTAATATCGATGTTATTGCAGACATTCAAAGCAGCTAGGAGCATCGCATATATTGACCATAATGAAGATTTCATACTTTTGCTTAATTTAAAAAAAATATACTAATAGTACATTTTCTGAAATATGTTTGCGGATATATTTTCTTCGATTTTTTTGTAATAAATTACACTATTTATATATTTGTTTCGTTGATTCAATAATTGCTGGAGGTGGGTTCTTCCATTTCAAATAATAAATAGTTATTATTATGGATTTAAATCGGATTAATATGGCGATTACGTTATTTAATAACGCTCGTCTCATAGCAACCACAGACGACTTAATGAAATTATTATTATTCATGAAATAAGTATCATGCAATTCTGATAATATAAATAGCTTTGTTTGCTGTTATGGTAAAATTAAAACTCACCAGCGAAAAAATTGTGTTTAACTTGGCAGCAGTCAGCAGTAGATTTAATGCCTTGGTTGTTTTAATAGACATAATATAATTTAATACCAGCCGCAGCATTAAATCTTGTACTTTACTGTTTAGTTAAGCAAATAACTATCAGGCAATTGATAAACTTTGATACCATGGCAATTTCAGATAAATTTAAAAAAATGTACTTATCATATTGATGGTGTTCACAATTTGTATTTTATTTTGAAAGTTGCTAAAATTTGATTGTAGATAAATGAGAATTTGATGATCTAGTACCAAAACATAATTTATGTCTTTGGGTTTTTAATTCTATATTCTACAAACTAAGTACTTTAAGAAACAAACATGTATCATGCTACGTTCAATACTACCTCAATGGTTCAACCCTATTCAAAAATGGGCAAAGGTAATCCGTTACCACGTAACATATCGATTCCACAATGTGTTTGCGCGACTGCACAATAAAACATCTTAAATGCTTCCGTTTCTATTATTCTTGTTGCCATGATACGGACAAATATTTCGTTTGGGGTTGTATTAGGACTACGTTCTTGGTTTTATCATATCAAATATTATAAATTGAAATGGAGTGGCCCAGCCGCAACGTGACCCATGGAGGGATCTTGCACACCGCCAAGGTTAGCTACAGTCCAGAGACCCATAAATTTCTGAAGCGTAAGTACATATTTTGAAATATTACGTTTTGTGAGGGCGTTTGTCATTTCATTCAGCGACATGTATGTGGGTGCAAGGCTGTGATGTCTTTATAAGGGTAGTTTATCACATTTTTTAGAAACATATCATCTACAGCAATGCTGTTAGTTTTATTATATACGTAAGTGGGTACTGCGTTGTCGGTTTTTATGCTTTCCTTTTCTTTCATTTGACTTTGGTATTAGTTATGCTTGTTTGACGCTGAAATTTATATTGACAAGGCATCAACTAACTTACACAATCATTCATCTGTCAAATTAGACAATTCAGAAAGCGCAGCTTTAATTTCAGACGAGTCACATGTATTTTCGAAAAAAAAAAAATCAGTTGTTGATTTTTTGATATGACCTTCTCAGGTCAGTAGACACCGTTAAAAACCATTTGGTGAAATTAAATGTGCCCGAAGCAATTATTATTAAGGAAACCACCACTGTAGCATCAAGCTTATTGGCAAAATATGGTGTGATTAGGGTAACAGATGTGTTGGTTTACATGAATCAACTATCTGTAAGAATCAATCCGAATACATTATGGGCAAAATAGTCTATGCTAAAAAGTTGTTCGGAAATCAAGGAAAATGTTCAAGTTCGCTTGACATTTGTAGATTCCTAAAGGTAACTGCATTTTTCTTTAAGTGTCATATAAGTGATAACATGCATATGGCTAGGAATTATACTCCTAACCGTATAAACACAGTACTATGAATTCAATTTTAATAATGGCCCAACTTTCGTTTAAGGGAAATCAGTTACAAAAGAAATTGTTCTATAGGAAGGTTCTACATAAGATTACTAGTATATAACCAATTTTCTTTTTCTGCGGAAATGTTTCGTTTTCCGAAAAACTCGAATTTTTCTTGTATTCTGTTTTAACTGAAAATTGCCTCAAAAATTTCTTTCTTAAATGACTTCATATTACATGCTGCTCTAGAAATACAAAATTAATAAAATTGCGGCTTTGATTCGATGTAAAAATGTAAACATTTACGGAAAATTTCCATTTTCCTTCGACTTTAGAATAAGGGAAATCTGTTATAGAAATGATAATTACATAATTTGATTTGACTACTGCGCTGTAATTATACAGTGTGTCCACGGATGGAGTTGACAAGAGGAGAAAGTCTTTTGTTTTTGACTTTATCGAAAAATGTCACTCTTTATAAAAAGTTCTGCTATCGAAAAATTGAGACTGTCATAGAAACGTCTTAGATCAGATATACAGGGTGCTCATAAATTAGAAAAACATGAAAATACTCAAGATAGAAATACCATTATTTATTATTTTATACATTTTTATAAAACAAATCTGTTTATAACCCGAAATAGAGTCCCAATACAAATTTTAAAATCAAAATTTCAAATTTGAGTTTTACTCTACACACTACGAATAGTTTGTTATTTATTCTCTTATGCGCTCTTTTACTATGATGTGGCAGATCATTTGAATAAACCTTTTGTTTTAGGAAAAAAGTCAAGGAGCGTAAGGTCAGGTGGTCTAGCAGGATAATGGGCCAATTCTTCCTATCCACCTTTCACCATTGTTTGAGCAAGGCTGTAAAATGAGCAGGACAGCAGTCCTGTTGTCAAAACAGGTTATTGCGTATTTCTGGCTCTCAAGCATTTAAAAATGGTAAACCAAATGTTTCCAAAATGTTTTGGCAACAGGACGGCTGTCCTGCTCAGAGGAAGATTTGACCCAATCCTAACCTTAGATCTCTTGCCTTTTTTCTCCAAGGTGTCCTAAAACAAAACATTTATTCAAATGGTTTGCCACATGATAGGTAAGTATTAAAAGAGCACATACGCCAAGGAATACATGAACTGAATGAGCCGCTAACTATTCGAAAAATGTATTAAGTTAGCGGGAAAATGTTTAGGTGGGAGGTAGAGGTAGAGTAAATGTTAAAATTAAAATTTTGATTTTAAAATTTGTATTGGGACTCTATTTGAAGTTATAAACAGATTTGTTTTATAAAAATGTTGTGTACAATAATAATGTTACTTTTCTCTTGAGTATTTTCTTGTTTTCTTTAATTTATGAGCACCCTGTATATCTGATCTAAGACGCTTCTATGGAAATCTCATTTTTTCAAGGAGCAGAACTTTTTATTAAGAGTGACATTTTTCGATAAAGTCAAAAACAAAAGAGTTTCTCCTCTTGTCAACTCCATCCGTGAACACACTGTATATAATTTTATTAGTGGAAATTTTTTTTAAGGAAAATATTGAGAAAAACCATTTACATATTCATGTTTTTTAGGGTTTTGTGAATAATCGACGGTTATTAGTATTCATGTTTTTTGAGTTTTGTGAATAAACGAATATTATTTAAGTTATAAAAAGTAAGTGGATTTGTAGCTTTTTTTTTAAATTGAGCGCGCCCGGTCTACGTTTCGAAATCCACGCGCGACTAACGTCATAATATACCATTCTTAAACGAAAGAATAAGCGTTATATTCCAAAGAACGTCAAGGTTTTGACTGAAAAAGAGGTTAAACGATTTCTGTTGGACGCTTCTGATGACCACTGGTTGCTTGTGAAAATTGTAACAACATTCGGGATTTACGGTTGTGATGTTGAAAAAATTATCCACCAGTAAATGGTTCAATTTCAACTATTTCATTGTCCAAATTTTTTATTATCTCTACTACTACATGAAGGCTAGTGGTTGGCATTTTAAATTTCTAATAAGGTAAAATTAATAGCTAGTAAATTTTATGATTTGAACTACTCATCCTAAATTTCTCGAAACCTGATCATCCATAGCGAAGCTTATATAACCAATGATCGAAGAGAAAGATAACTGAATGCCGTTTAAAATGATGCTGTCTCGAGAGATATTGAGGGGCAAAATCCCCATAATTACAGATTATTTAAAATTGACATTTTTCCAATTTTTCAGTGTTAATGGACGAGAGCAAAATGACCATGATGCAGAGAAACAAACTCAACTACTATCTACGAAACGGCGAACCTCTTCCTCCGGTGAGGAAATATTCCTCGGGTTCCAAATTGAACGTGCCTCCGGTGACGATAAGACCGGGATCTTCCAAAAAAAGATCCCGAGACACCATCATCAAATCAGGAGTTTATGAGAGAGAAAAATATTTCCCTCTACATCCCAAGGTCGACAGGGAAAAGGAGAAGGAGAAATTGCAGGATAAGATGGCTTATAATAAAGAGTTGCAGGTTAGGAAGGCCAAGACGGTTAAGGGTAAACATAAAGGCGACGAAGAAGCAGAAATTAACAGATTTGATCAACGTAAGTACATGTTAATGTGACGGACAAAAACATAAAAATAGTCGTAGCGGTGACTCAACTAAGGTATACGCCCTCGTACGGCAAACATTTAAACTATGTTTAGAGAGTCGGACGCTTTAGTGGTTTGTAATAAAAATTAATCTTATGCGTAGTTTGTATATTTTATACTGTTCGACTAGACAATAAAATAAGACAGGTCGTTTCTTACATTATTATCAGATAATGCTTTAAATCTAACTTACTGCAAATTTAGGTCAGGAAATTTAATTTTAAAAGGCTTAAAATACTAATGCTACCACATAAAATGTCTTTATTAATAATAATGTTTTGGTACTACTCTCAACACAATAATTAAATCAGGAACGGCATTATTAATTTGATTTAACTGAATTCATTTCCAAGATTTGCATACCGCTTAGTTTTAAGGATAGACTAAAAGATATGTACCATTTAAAAACGCGATTTCTTTTGTAATTTTAAAAAATTGTAGCCTTTACTACGGCAAAATATTGGTTTTACCAAAAAACGTGGGGTAGGTACTACCTGTACAATCTGTTTTCTTAATATACAGAGTATCCCAACGAAAATTTGACCCCTCCTATAATTGCAAAACCGAATAATATTTCAAAATTCGCCGAGACCCGTCGATTTTTGTTCTTGGGGGGAGCTTTTTTGACAGTCAAGCCAACTCGATATGTTCATCCCCCTAATGCCTAGCAACCCCAACTTAAAAATTTCAAATGCAACTACCCACTTGTGGCACATCATTTTAAAGCCCTTTTCATTGCGAATACAGTGACTAGTTTTATTTGCTTCAGCTTTTATTTCATTTCTGACTTTTTGTAAACTGATAAGACACATCAATAACAATTAGGTAATGCGGTCATGTGTAGTAGATGAAAAACTTATTAGTGGTGGGCATTTGTGTAGAAATTACTACGCGTAAGTTGGTTTGTCATCTTTTCGTTTGTAACCAATAATTCTGTCAAATCTCAACCGTTTTTAGAAATCGGTTGAGATTTGACAGAATTATTGGTTACAAACGAAAAGATGGCAAACCAACTTACGCGTAGTAATTTCTACACAAATGCCCACCACTAATAAGTTTTTCATCTACTACACATGACCGCATTACCTAATTGTTATTGATGTGTCTATCAGTTTAAAAAAAAGTCAGAAATGAAGTAAAAGCTGAAGCAAATAATAAATCAGATTTATTTGATGAATTGCTCAAAATGACCCTCGTTAACTTCCAAACAATAATACAGTCTGTTTTCAAATTCTGTTCGAACATTATTAAAGACATCCGCAATTATTAATCGGCATTCTTCTACAATTCTCTGACGTAGCACTTGCAATGTTTCCGGCTGAGTGGCGTACACTCGTGATTTTAAATGACCCCACAGAAAAAAGTCCAAAGGGGACAGATCCGGAGATCTTGGTGGCCATTCGACGGGACCTCTTCTGCCAATCCAATGCCCCGGGAAATGGTCATCCAAAAATTGTAGCACAGCAGCAGCATAGTGCGGTGGCGCACCATCTTGTTGGAAGGTTATTTCATTTTCTAGTAAATTGTGTTCAATGTCTAAAATCTCTGTTATCCTAGGATCAATTGTACTTTCCAATAATTCTAGATAGGTGTTTCCATTGAGATTACCTTGGATGAAAAATGGTCCAACAAGATGGTCGCCCAAAATGCATGCCCAAACATTCAATTTTTGAGGTGTCTGAGTATGAAATTCCCTGATTAAATGCGGATTAGTATCACTCCAATAACGACAATTGTGTCTATTCACTTCGCCATTCAACATAAATGTGCATTCGTCGGAGAAACATGTATTGTAGAGAAGATTTGGATTCAGTAGAAGTTGTTCACTAAAGTATTCGCAAAATTGGTTACGGCGATCAAAGTCATCTTCATGTAACTCTTGAACCAGCGTCATCTTAAATGGATGAAACTTGTGTTTTTTCAAAATTCGATTAACACTGGAACGGGATACGCCAGAAGCTTGAGACACAGTTGTAATCGATTGCTTATTATCCATCTGTACATGACCCAAAACTGCCACTTCAACTGCTTCATTTCGAACTGGCCCAATTACTTCACGTTTCTTGTTTAAAAGCGAACCTGTTGCAACAAATTTCTCAATCAGGTGTTTAACGTACTGGTGGTTTACATTTTTTTCAGGATGATTGGCATTAAAAATTCGTGCTGTAGCTTTAGCGCAATCGTGATTTCGATAATAAATTGCAACAATTTCTACTCTTTCCGCGATAGAATAAACCATTTCTAACACACGTTAATACTTTCAATAACGGCTGAAACTAACGATTTCTTGGTCACAAGCAAAAAACACCGACTTTTTTTGTAGTATTGATTTTTGTTATTTTGAAAATGTCTGAATTCCCATAAACTTAAGTATCTTCTACTAATAACTATTTTAGTATCTAGTTTTATTTGCTTCAGCTTTTTTATTTCATTTCTGACTTTTTGTAAACTGATAGACACATCAATAACAATTAGGTAATGCGGTCATGTGTAGTAGATGAAAAACTTATTAGTGGTGGGCATTTGTGTAGAAATTACTACGCGTAAGTTGGTTTGTAATCTTTTCGTTTGTAACCAATAATTCTGTCAAATCTCAACCGATTTCTAAAAACGGTACGTCACTGTATTCGTAATGAAAAGGGCTTTAAAATGATGTGCCACAAGTGGGGTAGTTGCATTTGAAATTTTTAAGTTGGGGTTGCTAGGCATTAGGGGGGTGAACATATCGAGTTGGCTTGACTGTCAAAAAAGCTCCCCAAGAACAAAAATCGAGGGGTCTCGGCGAGTTTTGAAATATTATTCGGTTTTCCAATTATAGGGGGGGGTCAAATTTTTGTTGGGATACCCTGTATAATTTTTCCGATTTAATCATGGCTTATTTCTATTAATTTATCGCCTTTTTCTTGAACTGACTGACGCAATAAAAAATATGATAAGAGATCATATGTGATGTTACTTAACCTAACTTTGTCTTGATTGCAGTAATGCAAGAAATAAAGGACAGAGAAGAGTGGTTGAGAGAAATGGAGGAATTGGGACAAGGAGAGAAGTACAGATTGATAATTACGCAGCAAATCCAAAGCAAAGTTCGAGAAATGGAGAATCTCAAATTACCGTTTAAAAAATAATATATATATTTTACAACTATGTACAATGTTTTATTTTTTATTATGCAGATATACAATAAATTTTATTTATTTAGTATTATAATTAACTCTATTTTATATTAAATTATTAAGTTGAGTAGTTAAACTGTGTCTGTAAAAAATGAATATACAGTGTTTATAAAATGGCGACAAACGTCAAAAGTTGTGAGCAATATCATTAACCTATATATCTCTTGATGTGTTCTTGTTCGTATATATCTAATGTTAAGCCCATTCAGCAGTAGTACCACCGGTTTTGAACTTATTAGTTCTCATCAGTATGCCATAAGTTAGAATACCGACGAATGATCTAGCTATTTTCATGTCTATAATATCAACAGTAGTCATAAACTTTGATTAGAAAATATGACTTTACTGTAGACTCTAAAACGATAGTGTAATTTGATATATGATTTTCCGGGTTGTTATACAAGTGCAAAAACAGATTTTTTTATCATGAGGTTCAGGGAACAAATTTCGAACATTTACTCCATTAAATTAGTATTATTATTGCTATTAAAGAAAAATTAAATCATACGTATTGTATATTTTATTCAGTCTAACGAGAAGTTTTTCTTGTTTTGAACGATCTGTCAAGGTTTGACAGGCATTTTTCCATATCATTGACTCATAATTTGTCCTAGATTGGATATAAATATGTAACAAAAATATTAGTGTTTCATTTCAAATGAAAGAAATGATGCAGACTTTATCTCCGTAGTGATATTCCGGGTTGATATGCCGTGACGTCGGTAACTCGTCGCTGTCAGTAACAGAATTAAAGTGCACAGCCCTACCTTGACCTGCCCTTGTTGTTCACGGGCTAGGCTCTATAGGGGGGGGGGTCCCGCTGTCGGTATCTTTGGGCCCGCCCAGTTATTGATATTACGACTGAAACGGTCGGAACCGTGCCTCGGATAAAGGTGGTCTTCCGATATATCCCGTAGTCGTCTCTGTAAATGACAGTTACGATTCAAAATTCAAACCCGCCTCCAATTTAAAGCCCACCAATGAATTATACAAATGCATACAAACTAATTGGTAAAAAATAGGCCAAGAACTGAACATTATCAAAGGCCATTTCCTTTCGATAACACAAATACCTACCGTATTGCAGCGGAAGAAAAGTTTTCAACTACAGTCGCGCGAGCTTTGCGAAACACCACATCGGAGGCGGTTCGAGCTCGATCAATAAAGTTAGTAGGCCATGGGGGCGGTAAAGTCGACGGAGAAATATTTGGCATGCGGTTGACGGACAGTTTGGCACTATCCTCTGTGCGAAGTCGTACTGGCGGTCGACAGCAGTATGTTAAAACTTGTAAGTTTGTAAATACGAGTAGACTGCGATGAGTGTTTCGTGGTAACGTCATTTCGCGTGTATGGCACAGCCGCCTAGATAGGTGAGTGTTTTCTTTCAGTCAAATAGGAACATTTGTTGTACCTTTCAGGTCATGTCTAAAGTTAGGTTTTATAGACCGGGGCGGTTTTAAAAAATAAACAAAATTAATCAGTTCTATCTGTTATTGATTCTAATACAATCTTTAAATATACAGCGTGTTCAAATTCTACCCGAAAAAACATTTTTTATCGAATTTTGTCGCATGTAAAATCCTCTTAGGTTGGGTTATCATTTTTTAAATTCCTAAATTACGACATTCAGTCAGGATTTATTAAATAGGGTACCAGAAATTTGTGAACCATACTTCAAGTCAAATATTCAATTTCCAGCAAATGTATAGCTGTTTTATTTTTTGAGGGAGTCTATAAAAAATGTGAGTAAGGTAGAAAAATATCTCTTCGTTGTATCAATTACGAGTATATCTCCAGGATGTACAATAGTTTACCGGCTTTCATGTTCTATAGCACATTTTTCTTCCAAAAGTTAAAGGAATTATTCAATTTCAGTATTGTAGTTTAACATTACGTTAATAAGAACCTTAACCTACTGGGTGAATTTTTTGTATGTCTTATATATCTTTCGATGCGATTATTTGTCCTTGAAATGCCAGTCTTAAGTAGTTTTCACGGTGTAAGGTGGAAAGTAAAAAGACATGGTTTTTCAATGGAGAGTTTTCTCTAACATATTTTTTCTCGAAAAAGTAAAAAAAAATTCAATTTTAGCATCATAGGGTTTATGATCAGATAACGAGAGGGAGAGCCATCACCTTTTGAATTTTGTTTGTACATAATTATCTTATTAAAAGTGCTGTTCGATCATAAAACTTTAAGTATTGTTTTCGCAATATTTTCTTTATTCAAAAGTGAGTCCTTAATGTAGCCTTCCGCCACAGTGCTCCATATCCATCCTACTGTATTTTAAGACAAGTGAGGTCACCACCACCGTCAACTAAAAGTGAAGCACACGTTTGTCGTAATACATGTCCACTTGCCTCTTCTTGCAAGACGGCACTGACTTATTGAATACCGACAAACATTCGACGACACTACATGTCTGAGAAATAATCGACGTTCTATCAATCCGGGTAGATGTACGAGGTGTGGCAATTAAGTTCCAGGAATTTGTCAATGAAAAAACAAGCAAATTAAATTTCGCCAAAATTTAATTATTGACCTTCACAATAGTCTCCCTCTAATTCTACATAACGATTCCAACGTTGCTCCCACAGTTGGAAGCACCCTTCGTAATCCTACGCAATTAACCCGTTCAGCACCACGGTTACAGCTTTTTTGACCTCCTGTACGCCGCCATGATGAGTTCCATTGAAGTGCGAATTCATGTTGGGGAATAAAAAAAATTGCAGGACGCAATATCGGGGCTAAAGGGTGGGTGCGGCAAGATTGGAGTGCCTTTTTTGCCAAAAACTCTTGCACAATGAACGAGGAATGGGCTGGCGCGTTGTCGTGGTGTAAGATCCAGCTGTTCTCGGCGAGTTCGGGTCGCACACAGAAACCGCGGGCCCGCAGCCGTTCCAGGACGCCAACATTGAACTGTCCAGTCACTGTTTGCCGACAGGAACATATTCACGGTTAATGATGCCGCGGATATCCAAAAAAACAATCAACATTGCCTTAAGTCGTGACTTGGACATTCTCGCTTTCGTTGGCCGCTCTCCATCCTTTTCCACCCACTGCTGACTTTGTTTACGGGTCTCGGGGTCATACTCAAATATCCAGGTCTCATCTCCAGTGACAACCTGACTCATCCAGTCTCTACCGTTTAACTCGTCAGACAACGCACGAATGCTTAGGCGCCGGTCAGACGTGATCAGTGCACGCAAACGGTCAACATTCGCGTCAGTACAAAAGGTGACGGGAGCTCCTTCACGTGGATCGGCTTCTACCAATTTACGCCCCTCCTTGAACCGGTTTGCCCATTCAAAAGCGCGTGTTTTCGAGAATTTCCGGGGTTTTTTGTCAGATTTCATTAAAAATTTAATCACAACAGGAATTTGAGTCACTCATTTTCACGACGCCACTAAAAAAGTTACTTCCAAAAAATACACATAAAACACAAACCAAACGTGCCTTCAACCTTAGACTGAAAATAAAAGGAAGGTCCCTTCTCTCTAGAAAAACGTTGACAAACGATGCAGTATTGCCAGTTTCCGAGTTATGACTAAATCCCCGGAACTTAATTGCCACACCTCGTAGAGCAACATATTTTCGATAAAAACTTACGTAATTGTCTCTCCGCACAGTAAAAGAACGTGGTCTCTTAGTTTTGGTATTGGAAATTTTTATAATTTAAGGCGGATTTCACATCTTCAACATTATGATTGTTAAATTGGCTAATTAACCAGAGCGGCATGCGCCTACAACCCCCAATATTAGGACGATATATAAAGAAGATTTCTCAAAATGTTATGTTTTTATTTTTAAATCACTTACCTTCATCATGAAATATAAATTATCAGGTGCAATATTAAAAAAGCAATCAACTTGCTCCTTTGTAATTACTTGCAATTTTATCAGTACATTTTGTCTCTTGAGAAAAGCATGTAATTTTGAATATTTGCTTGTATCCCCTTCTTTATATTTAACGTTTACCGCAACATTGACTATTGTGACCAAAACGTTGACGGCTTCATTTTATTTGTTAAGTTTGAGAAATACACCATCAATAAATCTTCAGAATACAACTTAATGTTTTTTCATTAATACATTTCTCGAGATTTCTTTCAAAGAACCCGCTTTCGCCCACTCCAGCATCTTTTCGCAATTTTACATCCGCTCAGCTACGCTACGCTTCGCCTCACAAATACAAAATTTCACAAAAGTGACGCTTTTAATCCTAATATAACAATATACTATTCATGCATCAAATGTTTTTACTTAATTTTTTTAAGTAAACTTTCTTTAATATATTTCAGTGAAAGTACAAGGATTATTTGGGGTACTTTTATAGTTGGTAGCTACCAATCCCTATAGGGATTTGGAAATACTGCTATTTTTCAAAGCATCGCTATTGTAACAAAAGTATATTTAAATTGAATTATTTATTGTAAAAAATCCAAAATTCCTCCGTGGTAATATTGGCAGATAATTAAAATCTATTGCCAAGTTCCAATTTGTTTTTAAATTTATCTTTATCCATAAAATTCTTGAGAAGCCTTGAAATACTGAAGTAGGAAAAAATATTTCAGTTTTCTTATCTAGGAGAAAAATTAAATGAAATTTGTAAAATGGAATACGAAATATCAAAATAAAAGTAATGAGTATTGTGTATTAATTACCTGTTAAAGTTTCCATAAGTAAATTTTTATTCCGTTTTCTTCAAAATTAAGATAATAGTGAGGCAAATAAACCCAAAATGTGCCTTCCTTTATAAAATACATTTCCTTCTGTGTGGTTTTTGATTATGTGAGAGGTTTACTTAATATATAAAGATATTAACGTTACCCTAATATTTATCCAACAAATTTGTTATATTTATATAGTTTATATAGTTTTTAAAAAATGAACTGTATCTGAACGTAAATTTTTCAATTCTAACTAGAAACACACAACTTTTTTGTGAATAGTAATAATTCGTTCTTTCCAATGAGGTTTAAAACTTTAATTTGCATTTATAAACTAAATACGTACCAATAAATATTGTTTTATATTATCGATTGCACATAATAATAGAGTGTGCCTTTTTAATACCTGAACATCTAATTGTGTGAGCAAATATCTGGGGACCTCCGTTTACGTTCATTCATTTATTTTGCCTCAGAAATAGACAGAAACAGAAACAGCTTTAAGGTGTTCAGTTTTCTGCTTTCTTGTATGTTTATGGCTTCGGCTTTCATAGCTCCTCCAGTTCATTACAGTTTCTCTACTAAAATAATGGGGGTGTATATCTGTGGTGAGAAATCAAACAGTATCTAATATGTAATCACCTCTATTTGGAAAATAACTATTTTTCACAAAGATAAATATTCAGTTATAATTTTAAATCATTTTTATAGAAAATACTACTTTGTAAAAGTGGTGAATTAAGCAAATAACTTTTATTACATTCCATTTTAATATCGTCATAATAAAACCGGTTTGTGAGTTATAAAGTTGCATATACAGGGCGCTTCTTAAGTAGAGATAAAAAATCCAGGGGTGTATTCTGTGACCAAAAATAAGAAATATTTGTTACATAAATGTGGGATCATACCGCTTCAGATAATTTACGAAAATACGATGTGCATATTTAGTATGACAGTAGGCATGAAACAAAAAATTACGAGCTTTAGAAACTTACCAGTGGCGGAGGTGTTGGTATAATCGATCATTATTTGTCAAACAAAATATATCACCCTATATAATATTGCAAATAAAATAGGCCACCATATGCGCAATTGTATTATCTTCACTTTTTTATATTGCAAATCGACTAAAAACAAAATTGATTTTTTTGATCAAATGCATTTTTACGATACTCGTTACATGGGCATGGCCATCTTCGGCTAAAATACATGCTTCAGATCTTCTAGAAATTGCAGCTCAAACAAGTGCAAACATTCTAGGAGTAACTCGTATAACCTTGTAAACTAATGTCTTGAAATGTCCCCAACAAAAAAATCAATAGGGTTCATATTGGGTGATCTGGGCGGTCAAGGTTGACCTGTTTCTTGAGTGCGTCGTTCAACCACGTTATTACCGATTCTTTCATTAAAAAATTCACGAACAATCAAACATTCTTTGTCTTAGCGCATAGTAGTTCAGGTAAAACGTTTTCCAGAATATGTCGGAGGCACTGATTAAAGTTTCATATGAGATTCCAATATGGCATTTGGGTTTTCTTCAGCCCAAACGTGTTTATTATGGAAGTTCATTATAGCATCTCTGGAAAAATTAGCTTTGTCAGTGGCGCATAGAGTGACCTATTTTATTTGTAATATTATACAGGGTGATATATTTTTTTGCAAATAATGATCGATGATACCCACACCTCCGCCACTGCTAAGTTTCTAAAGCTGGATATTTCTCTGTATAAATTATCAGATTAGCAGGCAAAACCAGGGATTTTGGTTGTGTTTGTGTGTAAGGTCGCTCTCGGGGGAACACCCTCACAACTAACTACCAGATTTAAGGATGATAATATTCTAAGGATGATAATGTCGTAAATACGGTTTAATATAAGCTTCTTAAACTCCAAGGGATGTGATTCCAGTAAGACTTCCTCCATGCAGGATGTTTTACACTAAATTTTTCTTTGGATTTAATTACGGTTAGTTAGGGTTAGGATACTACGAAGTAATACTTATAATACAGTAAAACTGATTAAAATATTTAGCTATTTTTCAAAATATAATCTATACAGCGTAAAGTTAAGTTAGCCTACTACTGTGTTATTACAAACACAAAACTGAGTTATAATACCAAAATATTTAATTGTTTATTTTTAACGATTCCTCTAACAAAAATAATAATTTCAGTCATAAATAAGTTTCAATTTATAATAAATTGTACTGTGCGTTTCAATGCTTGAATAATAACTATTCTTGTTATAAATATGTTTTTTCATACATCTATGGGTTATGAGCTTAATTCTGACAAATTTTGACCCTTAGGTCTGCCCATATAATGGTTTTAAGGATGTTACGGTTGGCAACGGTTGTGACAAAATCACTATCAGTTACGATGTTAGAGGATAGTTTTCTGGCAAATTGAAATATGTCCTCAGAGATGCTAACAATTGTAGAGGGCGCCATCTACAGAACTTCTTATGCATTTAAATCTTCTTTGTGGCTTGGTGTATTGGTTTTTTTATCAGCAATCCTTATTTTTTATGTTTTTTCTTGAACAACCGCTTTTTGGGTATCTGAATTTTAAGGTTTTATTTATTTCTTAAACATAAATCCATTGTCTTCCTTTACACTTTATTCGATTACTATAAAATTTTGGGCTTAGGTAAATCGGGTTAGATCATCATATTTTAGTCCCAGGAACATGTGGTAGCATTTTGACCAGAACTTTTAAACACCCTGCACTGGAGGTACAATAATAGAATAAAGTGTGAAGGAAGACAACGGGTTTATGTTTATGTTAAATTCCAGGTATAAAAAAAAAACGGTTCTTCAAAACGACATTTGCCAAGTATACTGTTTCTTAAGATTGAAAAATCAATACACAAAGGCATAAAAAAGTTATGACGATGCACGCAAAGTTCTGTAGGTAGCGCCCTCTACAATTAACACAAATACTACAAATTCGAGTATTTCAATTTCCCTTGTACCAAGTTTTATGTATGAACTACAAATAACAATGAAGTTATTGAGGAAAAACTAAAATAAAATTGTAACTTGGACACTCTGTATCTATGAAACTATATAATTTTAGACTGAGATAACCAGACCATCATATTTTAGCCCCCGGAATAGGTAGCATTTTTGGTTAACCTTTTACAGACACTCTATGTGAAATGAATACTGAAATTCTTGTTTATTTATTTTTGTGACATATTTCATTCCAATAATGTATATAAATATTTCGTTAATTTGTTTAGTAGAGTATGTAAATGTATTATAACGGCCTTAACAATATATATACAGCATATTTACTTAGCATGCTTAGCTTTAATGTAAAATGAAAGTTTAAGGACAAAGTTGAAAATTGACCAATAAAAATGCACATAGTAATGGCAAAAATAATATTTAATAGTGGCTATAAAGTCACTTGTTTGAAATAGAAATAAATCCTAGAATAAAAGCCTAACAAGCCCTGTTGCTGAGGTGAACAATTGCAAGAGCTACTATAATAAATAGGTGGGATATTGCAACAATAAATCAAGTAAAAAAAACTTTTTAACCGCTAAATTGCTTCTTTTAGCAAAATTATTTTTATTATGACAACATAACTTTTCTGGAGCCTATTTAATGTAGATAATTTGCTAGGAATAATCAATACCTACTAATGGCTAAAATACATTTCTCTCAGTGTAGCACGAAACGATATGGGGGCATTAAATGTACGTCCTTGTAGAACCACGATCTATATCCGCATTGGTATGCTCGGGGCATCGTACTTACGCTATAACATGCCCTTTATTATTGGTTTTCGTACGCCTTTATTAGTCCTGAGGAATTCCAACGACTTTTGGCTTCCAATTCGATAATTCTCAGGATTTTTACACACATTTAGCTTGGACTGAATGACTGTGCAATTAGGTAAAGTACCTAGAATAAAATTTTATTGTACTTGATAATAGTTCGTGCGATAACGCATGATACGTATTTGGTAAATACAGCACATGTGGTTATCATCACGTTAAACTAATAAATGATACTGCACAAATCGATAAATATGTATCTTGTTATTCTATTTTTATTATGCATTGCATTCGTGATATTATATATTTATTCCGTAAACTTTGATATGGTTATAGGTATAAGTACAGGGTGTATCTAAATAAGTGCTAAAACATTTAAAGGAAATTGGTGGAAATTAGGAGGGGTTTTGTATGTAACATTTAAAAACCCTTCCCTCAAAAATTTACTACCCTCCAAAAAAGGGGAGAAAATTTTACAGCAGCACTTTTTCAAAAATATTTAACTTGGGCGTAGCTTTGTAAGAAGTAGTAATAATCACTCCCTAGGACATTTCTTTTCCGAACTCTTTTATAGATCGAATTTCTCTCATTTAAAAAAATATATTTAAAAAGTACGATTCATTTACTAACTTTCAGGTCTGTTTTCTTCGAAAAGTTAAGTTAGGTTTATGAAATAGAAAAATAAATGTTTCTAATGAATTTTCAAACAGACAAACGAACAACAGGAGAACAAATTAATGTTTAATTAAGCATATTTTATTAAAAAAATGAATTCCTATCAAACATAGATGAAAAGAGTAGACTCTTTTATTGAAGCTGAAAGCAGTAATTTGTTGTAGCTTATTTTGTACTACCGTTTACCATACAAACATGTAGCCAGAGAATATTGCCCAGATTCATCTTAAAACATGTCATGAGGTTCTTCGTATACACTCTTAAATATCATGCAAACACTAGGCACAAAACGCACTAGTCTAATACTACTACTACTAATAAAAATAACTTGTGGTTAACAGTAGGTAATCGATTGCAATGTTGTCGTACGCTACCAATTTCAAGGATTTTTTGGAAAACTTCTATTGTTTACTTCATTAATACTGATAAATTAAACAAATTACAAAGAAAAATTAGTTTTCGCTTAACCTTAGTTGTGCCTATTTTGTATTTTTATTTTTGAAATGTATTTGTAGAAAAACTATTCGATTTAGATATATTTTTTAGAAAGATATTTGTTGCTTTTGGTCAGATATACAAGCCCCTTCGGTAGTATCGGCACTTAGGTATACTTCGGACATCCTGTATGTACTGTTAGTTGATATCCACGTATATTTCATAATAATAATAAATACTTCCAGGATTATATATTGTATTCCCTTTACAATTTTACTAAATTTTCATCAAAAACAATCATCAGATATCAAGATACTTAACTAGTTTTTTTTTAGCAGACCAAGTGATCGTGGCGCATTCGCCATTTTCAGTTATATGAAATTTATTCACTCCCGATATTTTTTATCATTTGTGCTTCTATACTCTAAGGAAATATAATGCTATTATTTTGACATATGATAGACTGGGCCCAAAAAAAGAAAACCATTTTCTCAAAAATTGTTCACCTTAGCACCTGTGTTATACCGGGTGTTTACAAAGATGACTAGTAATAACCCTAAATCATGTACCAAAT
Organism: Monochamus saltuarius; assembly: GCA_025584915.1. Taxonomy (NCBI): domain Eukaryota; kingdom Metazoa; phylum Arthropoda; class Insecta; order Coleoptera; family Cerambycidae; genus Monochamus; species Monochamus saltuarius. Next base: position 14,860,195 of record CM046727.1, on the reverse strand, counting down.
TTGGTTCTTCTACGGTAAAGTGTCGCATAGATATTTTTTTTCGAAATTTAAGGTTCCACTTTGCTGCTAATAACTATCATATACTTTACACATTTTCAAACGAAGTAGCACAAATGGTACTGGTAAAACTACAGATAAAAATAACACATTGGCAGAAAAATTACCTTAGTAAAATGTTCACTCCTTAGGAGATACAGCCAAAAGATATAATAGTTAAATTTTACACAAATTTTCTACTAATGCATGTATTACCTCTCAACAACTTTTCGAAAATTTCGGCCCCTTAGAAGAGGTTGAAATAAGTATCTCCTAAGTTACTTTTTGCTGCAACGCGTCATTCGCGTTACAATTCAGGTAATTTTTATGCAAACGTGTTATTTTTAGCTGTAGATTAACCGGTGCCATTTGTGCTACTTCTTTTGAAAACACCCTGTATAGGTAAATTTGTTATATTATAATATTTTAGACACCCCTGCATGCACTTGACTTGTGTCGGTTCTTGTGCGAGACACCCAGTATAATATGCGTTTTCGTTTATTTCTATCACTTGTTTAAATAATAACAGTTAATTCCCGTACATCCATGTATTACATTTTCCTGAGGCATCAAGTTTGTTTAACGTTTTCACCCTTATATCGCATTCAATAGTAACGAATCGAAGAAGAGATAAGTGAGTTGAATTAATTCCACATCTTTTCAAAATCACGGGTTCGACGTTCCAAATGTATTCAACGGGAGAGACATACGTAACGAGCCAAGGAGAATTCCTTTTAAAAGTTATGTGGAGCATAAAAGAAGGCAAAAGGGTATAAAACGAAGCAATTGATGGGTTCCATAGTAGGTTCTTAATACAGGGTGTCCCACCGAAAACTGTGTCGATCGGTATCTGAAAAAATACTGATGCGAACAATTTGGCAAGATGAGCGACACCAACTTTGTTATTTTAAGCTTAAGCCATAGCTTCATCTATGGCATGCTGATCGAAACCGGTATATGTCTGATAGCACCGCTGACGAATGACTTTGACTGTTGCTATAGGCTATAGATTTTTCAAGTGTCATTTCACATTTACAAATATCGTTATCGCCGATGGCGAGAGATCGGGAGCTTTCAAGGGTACCTGCAGTATGGCAGGTCACTTGGTGTTGTGGCGCATGGGTAGCCAGTGACCACTAGATCACATCTCGCGTGAATAATTTTATTATAATTTTGTCTGCTTCAATTAAGGTGGTTATAAAGCGCAGCGACTATTTATTTGTGAAATATGAGAACTGTTATTTATTAACAAAACTCGATATTTTAGCATTTTCAGTTTTAAAACAATTTTGTCAAAGTTTACAAGAGTGCAATGTGCAAGGTGTTAGAGGTCTGAATGCCATAATTTTAACAGGCGATAGTATACATCAACACATGGGTCCTAATATCAACAGTCTTTGGGAAAAAATTTATAAAAATATCGGGTTTGATATGCAAAAGTTTAGTTCAGAATTTAGCAATCACTCATTAGGACCTTGTTATATAGGATTTTTTATTTTGATGTACGAGTATACTATCGCCTCTTAAAATTATGACAGTAAAAAAAATGCGGGCTTTAAAACTAAATAAACATTCATTTAGAACTATTTTTGAGTATTAGATGTATATCTACGGTTGTCGGAAGTATATATTTAACACTTTGATTGATGCTTTTGTTTTTTTCAAACGATTTATTTTCTCTTCCTCTTCAGTGTGATATACTATTGGAATATTGCAAAAGTACGTATTGTCACGAATTTCCTAACCCGTCTTTTTCTATTGCCAGAAAAACAATCCGTTAATTAATCACTATCTTTATTTACTCAGTACACAACTGAACTCTAATTACAACTCAACTAAACACTTATTTAATTAATCACTATCTAAATCACTTTGAACTCTCCAACTAAACACTTCAATTCAAGACTGTAATACAAGACTAACTCGGCCGTTTCTTCTTCTTTTATAGAACCAACGAATATTCCAGGTATATTCTAGCATCTCTAGATCCATCTTCCCGAACGACTCAAATGCTTCTCGTCGATTCCCCATTTTTCCAGTCCCGTCTCGATCCACGGCATTTTGTTTGTCTAACAGAATCGTGTAGGGGCGATCGGGGCAATCTTAGCATTTCGCGGTACCACAGTCGTCGAATTGGATGTGAGTGGGGCAAATTCTGTGACAGTATTTAATTTTTTTTCTATAATTGTTTCAGTAAAGAAATGCCCCTGACTGACATAATTCGCCGAGCTTCCACCTACATCCTTGGTCCGGAAATGGAAGCGGAGAAGGACATCCGATACGAGAACAACGAGGTTCTGTTCTGTAAGAACAACGTCTGCGTCCATCCCCCGGCCATGGTGAGACAAGAAACCGACATCCTACACCACCCAGGCTACCTGACAATCACCACCAAAGTCTTCGTCGACCAGTACAATGACTCCAGGAGGCCCACGTTGTTCCTCACCTGGATCCCCAACGTCGAGCTGGCTAAAAACTCCATCACCTTGCAGAATGGAGTCGCCCTGAGGAAGTGCCCCAACCGCTCAAGCTTGGAGAGTCTCACTTCGAACGACTCGAACGAGTTCGTCGAGCGCCCTCTCACGATAGAGCTGAAGAACACGAACCCCTTCTTGAATAATGACGACAAAGATAGATTGGATACTTCGGAGTCCTCGGGATCGGAGGATAGCGATAAACAGGGCATCAGCATCAACGTTGATATATCGAATCCAGAAATAGAAATCATACAGACGCCAGATAGTGTCAAGGACCCCAGGGAGCATTTCGAGTTTTCGAGGTTAGTGGGTGGGCGTTGAGATATTTAATCATTCGAGGTTGGAAAATAAAATAATATGCATAATGGAAGGATTTTAATTACGGCAGAATACTCGACGAAATTGAGATATGTCTCCGGAAAATTGTTCTAAATCTTTCTGACGCGGTATTATTGCGGTTAGTTTGAATGTCACAAAGCGAATGATATTTTATCTACTTTCATTTTTGGTAATATGAATTTTGCAATTCTATAGTTTCGTAAGCACTAGTGCTGTAAGGAAAAAAAGTTAACGATTTTATTAACATTTTTCTTTAAATCAAATTCCGCTTTTTAGAAGAATGATTTATTTATTATTAAAACAATCATTATAACCCTACGGTTTGTTATAAACATTAATAATACATTTTTTAAATTAGAAATTTGTATACCTACCACTTGTAGATGTATTGGAGCTGTTTAAGTTTGAATTTCCAATCGTAAAGTTCGTGTTTGATCCCATGATCTTTGATATATGTTTCTTATTATCTAAAGAATTCACAGCCCCCATGACGTTATAACATCTACACCGCCATCAAACAGAATGGTAGCTGGGGACCTTCTAAAACAAAGTCCAGTGTATTACTCGGGATTCTTCCATCCAAGCATTGTTGAAATTATTTTTGGAATGCTTTCCATAGTATTAGCTCCAAGAAGGTACATTTTCCTTGTCTGTAGAATACCAAAAACTGCCTATGAGTTACATTAGAAGGACGAAGTTCAGCATATTTTTGAAAAATATTTCAACAGTTGATACCTACCACATTTCCTTCTGTTATATAGAGGTCATTGTACTTAACATGATAATATTAGCTTAGTCAATTCTTCGCGACGACAGACCACAAAAATGCCGATTATCATAGCATCCCTCATGAATAGATAGTTTCATCATCTGCAGCACATAAAAATTTATATACTTCTAAATTCTGGGCCTTTTGGCCTTGTAATCCTCTGAACGTCTTTTCAAATATGCGATTAGTTGAGAAAATCTCCTTGCATAATATTTTGATTTTGCAACTGAAATCCTAGTTCTTAACATTAAGTAGACACAGTGTAAATGGTTTCTGGGACCGTTGTTTTCCGGAAAAATAAACCAACATAATTTTTTCACACACCTCCTTTACCTTGTTAGCTTTACACCAATCTTCAGACTTTTGGTATTCCAACTCATTATCGCTTCTTGGATTTTGTCGGAACTAAACTTGAGATCGCTTGCTGTTACTTGCCGTTGCTTCTATATCAGAGGGTAAACTTCCATCATAATCGTTTGAGAAGCGCTTTTTATATTTATGGGTTTGTTTGACAAAGTTTTGACTGTAAGCATGCGAAAGATAACATAAGAAAACTTGATCAGTAAACTTAATAGCAGGTACTTCTTTCTCTTCATAGAAAATACCACATATTTTTTTGTGTTATTAAATGAAACTAGATAAAATTTTGTACAATGCAAATGTCAATGTCATATTACTACACTTATTAATGTTTTATCAAACTTGTCTAACGCTTCGTTTGACAATATCTCGTGTTGTAATATGAATCTGTACAACACTTAGGTATTATTGTAATATTGTAAATAACTAATACTGGAGATACATTTATTTGGAAAGCATAATGTTCACAAACACAAAATTACCATTTTGATCAAATAATTCACTCTATCATCTTCATCACTTTACTTTTCCAGTTTTTTTTTTAAAAAAAAAACAATGATATATTTCTGTTTTGTTCATAATAATAATGATTATTATTATGAACGTTGTTAAGTTATGCACTACTGTGTCTTCTATAAATGTATATTACCTATTTTATTCCCCATTTTATATATATTTTTTATGTATTTTAAACGGAAAACTTTTCTTGAATTGTTCTGAAGAAGGCTTAAATACAGCCAAAACGTAGACTTGTCAATAAGTTGGTTTTCTTTCAACTCCGTTCCGAATATTTCTTCAATATATGGTTGCATGAGATAGTATTTAATTACGATTACGCCAAAAATGATTAAACAAAATTAAAATTTCCATGTTTATAACACTTAACAGTTTCATTAATTTTAAATTTGAAAAGTTTGCTATGGAAAACAATTGATACTTGAATGATGGAACTTCTGCTAAAATTAAGGCGTCAACTTTCTCAAAATAAGATGGAAGTGCCTACGACATCAATTTCATAAATTTTTAAGGTATATTTTTGTACATCACCTCCGTGTTTGTTACAATAACAAAAAGCGTTTACTTTTTACGAAAGTAAGGTTTCACGGGATCCCCTTTTAGCAGTAAAAAGAAACAAAAACCGTTTACCGCTCTGTTATTTCTGTCACGACGATTTTCAGGTCCGAATCGATGACGTCAACAGACAGCCAGCTAAATTGGATAACGACCCCAGAATTCCTGATGCAAAAACACAATCTCGCCTTCCCTGAAAGTGCCACTAATTCCCCTGTTCTATCAACCAAGTATTCGCATAAGTGTAGGAGATTTAGCGTAGATTTGAGCCAGATGAGGTAAATAGCAACCAGTAAATCGTATTAGTGTGACGTGTCCCTCTTCTTTCAAGAGGCTTTGTGTTACATTACAGAGGTTACTGAAAACTTTAGTATTATTCCTTTGCATAACATTTTAATTAACTGCTTACTTTGTTTATAATTATAAAATAATAATTTTTAAACAGTTATAACATCACCACAGCTTAGATCGGCGAAATAATAAGTCGCTTGTATCAGATTGCTTATCCATTTCCAGCTGACAATATCCTTCAAATACCTAATTTAACCAAATTCGGTGTGCATATTTAGTATGACAGTAGGTACGAAACAACAAATTACCAGCTTTAGAAACTTACCAATGGTGGAGGTGTGGGTATCATCGATCATTATTTGTCAAAAAGAAAAATAATAAATATATATATATAAAACCCTGTATACAATTAACAACTAAATTGATTAATTCTGTAATAACGTGATTAGACGAGGCACTCAAGAACCAGGTCAACCTTGGCCACCCAGATCACCCGATATGAACCCTATTAATTTTTTGTTTAGGGACATCTCAAGAAACTAATAAGCTTATTAGTAATTAATTAATTATAGCTGGTTGTGATGTGATAAGAGCTACTCCTGGAATTTTTGTACGTGTTCCAATTTCAAGATCTGAAGCATGTATTTTGGCTGAAGGTGGCCATTTCCAACATTTGTTATAATAAATCATAGTAAAGTAATTTCATTGTTAATTATTTTGTTATTATTTTAAGTAATGTAATGAGTATCGTAAAAATGCACTTGATCAAATAAATCAATTTTGTTCTTAATCGGTTTAGAATACAAAAACGTGTAAAAAACAAAAAGTGAAGATAATACAATGACGCATATGATGACCTATTTTATTTGTAATATTATACAGGGTGATATTGATTTTTTTTGGCAAATAATGGTCGATGATACCCACACCTCCGCCACTGGTAAGTTTCTAAAGCTGGTAATTTTTGTTTAGGATGTGGTGGTTGCATACATATTACGAATCAAACCGAGGTCACCGAAGTCGTCTGAATTAAGTCAAAATGCCTATAGTAAAGTGAAAGTACTGGTCTATGCTGTGACATTACTTAGAACGAAGATCAACAATATTTAGCCACCATAATTTAGCTAGTTATGTATTTTAAGGGTTGTATTTTCAGAAATAGTTTAGCGAATTTTGTGTTATTCTTTTTCTAAGGTGATGTTATAACTTTCACTTGTATACCCAAAATTATTTTAATGCTATTAGAAACCATTTTTAGGTCCCTCAGATTATTTTTTAACGATAACAGCTGCACCTGCGGACAATTAGTTGTCGCTTCAAGAGAGTCTCAGTACAAAATTTTACATTTTCACCATGGAGGGCTCGATCATTTAGCTCAAGTTTTGCACCAGTGGCATTCCTTACTTCATAGTATCAAGTTCGCGAAAGGTAAGACTTATTTTAGTACCGTTCTAGCATAATCGAGTTCCAGTAAGTGTTTGTACAGATAAGGGTTATCATTTAGGGCAGACTGAATTATCATGCATATGGCATTTTGCCTTCACCTAATTTGAGAACTAAAAGTGGCATGCATGTATGTTTTATGGGTAAAAGCTATGAATTTAACTGTTTCCGTACTTTTTACAAGGCACAGTGCAAACGTACGGGCTGATGTTCATAAAAGAAAAACAATCGAATAATAAAAATTTATAAACTGTTGTAAATATGTATATAATAGGGAACTTGCATGTCTGGCGGCAATAATATTATAATAATTAAATCATTAATAAATTGCCATAGCATGTAAACAAAACCACGTGGCTGAAAACGTGATGTGATATCATTGGTGTGACGTTACATGCCGTTCAGCGCGGTTTGTTTTCGCTTTTTCAGGTGCAGGTTACGGTGTTGGTGATGTAAGCAGGCGTTTGTTTCTTGTATTTTCTCGTTTTTGTGGCATTTAGGGTTTATCACATAACAATTCACCGCCTGGCAGTGTAGCTAGTTTTGTGTAGGTGTTCAACGTTTAACTTTCCTCGAATGCAGAAGTGTACAAAGAACTGGATAGTCATTGGTTAATACTACAAGGTAGATAATCTTCCACTGGAACTGTCGGTTGTAGGGGCAATCAAATGTAAACATGACTTATGGTGAAGCTGAACAATTTCTGGACTTAGTATAATCATCGTTTATTTTGCATAATAAGACGCGTCTTATACTGACATGATTAAGCATCCCCATCACGTTCTAGGACCTCAAGAACTGATTGAACTAGAATTCGAGGAAATGGTTGGAAACCTCAGTGCAAAACTGACTGCAGTTCCAGGTAGTAAAATTATATGGAAAGAGTTTGTAATAGTCTGTTCCATGATGTCAAAAGAGTTTGGAATAACATTGTGACTATGTAGAAAAATGACATGACGATATGTATATATTTAGAAAGATTTATCTATTTTTCATTCTCTCAAGTTTGAATTAATAAATGCAGTACAAAAATCACTGTGTTCACACATGTTTCACTGCTATCTTAAGCCTAGTCCAGACTGTAAACAAATGTTTCGGTTCAGGAACAATGTTCCCGATGTTCCTGAACAGCTCAAATTTGTTTATGACTTGTTCCGGAACTGTTCAGAAATGTTGCGAGACAAAATCAACCCTGTTCCTTGTTTCCCGTTGGAGATGGAAAACACGGGAACATTGAACAAGTTGCGACAAGTCTGGACGTGTTCCTGAGCACAGTTCATTTGTTTACTTACTTCATTTGTTTACAACTCTCTAGTGTTGTGATAATAATATTGATTCCTAGTGTTGTGATAATAATAATTGTTGTGATTCGTTCGTGGTTTATTATTATTTGATTTTACAATGTGGAATCAAGAAAAAACCCTCGAACTTATTGAAATGTCCCCCATAAGGTCATTGCCATAACTGGTGCCTTCCATTAGTGCTTTTCGTATCCACCACCTTCTTTTCTTTATTCTATTCCTTTGCCTGTTAAGTAAAATAAATAAATTGGCAGCACAAATTCCTGCAATAGCCTCACTCGACATGTTCAAAACTGGAGAAACACTGACTGGAAAGTCTGGACGCGGAACATTGTTTCGGAACTGTTCCGGAACAAAGTTTCGGAACTGTTTATAAACTATTTGGGAACATGTTCAACAATGTTGTGAAACATTTGTTTACAGTCTGGACTAGGCTTTATATTTAGAAAATTCATGTTACAGCAACTAATATTAAAGTAACTGATATTTTGTCAGTGCAGGAACATTCTCATACTGTTTTTCATGGTAAACGTCGTTGACAATATACTATATTGTGATGCTGCTAAGAAACCCACAATAACAATATTTTCAATATCTATGTCAGTTTGCGTCTGAACTAAGTCTAGATATCTGGGTTGCAGTGCGATGAACATCTTATGTATCAAGGGAGTAGAATGCTCTCAAGGGTAAAACGTAGTTTGGGGTAACTATCACAAGAGGAATTAAGTAGATTTTACTCTCCTACTATCAATGTTGCGTTTCCCAAATTATGTTATAATGTTTCACGAGAGATATCGAACGTAGAATACTTCCGTGGCAAATACCAAACCTGGCAAAGATAGCATGCAGGGTGGGGTTTGTAGTATGATGGAGACAGTTAGTTACTCTATTTTTATATATTTTTGAACTATACTGATGAAAAGAAATATAAAAAGTTTTTTTATAAGGAAATAAGTTTCAAGAAATATAAATTGATTATTAGAATATCTATATCTGTGTATTTCATGAAACGCCAAATGTATTTCAGCCTGACATATCAACGTGAAGTTATAATAATGGAAAGATTAAATTAATGTTATATTAAATTTTTTATTAATTTATTTATTTTATTATTTCTTTAATTTTATGGGTCATTTTTCAAATAAAATAGTGGTTCTATATATTAATGTAATTTTTTCCTGTATCTGCTACTATCAAAATCTAATATGGCGCTCACAAGAAAAAAAAACAATTGAATGTTGAGCAAGATAAACTAGTGGCTGTAGAAATTTTCTTTCGACAAAAATAGATTCCAAAATTGCTGTTTTCTATTTTTTCACGATATTTCAGCAAATGCAACAGATATCTTGAAACTGTTTCGTTTATCTTAATGACCATAAAAAGACACAACTGTTTTCTAATTTAGCCACTCTGTATATTTTATTTATATTTCCTAGATGTTAATCGTTAAACGGACAACCCAGTGTACTTGTTGAAAGTTGATATGCACATTTTTCTAGAAAAATAAAGGTAAAACTGCGCAGATAAAACGACAAAAGTAAATTTAAGATCTTAGGCTTTGTTTTAATTAGCAAGAGCGACTGTAGCTGCTGCACCCCACAGGGTGTTACAAACTTCGGGAAAAAACTTCGACTCTTTGTTGCGCCCCGTATATGCTCAAATTAAATTTCTTATAAATATTTCCGAAATAGCATCCATTCCTGTAAAAATGTACAATTTAAAAAAAAGATCATCAAAATCAAATGAGCGGTTCGCGAGGAAGCCAACTTTAAAATTGGGACTAGTTTGGTGGCCGGTTTTTTTTACCGGTAAGTGTATTTTGGAAACAAGAGGCGAACAATATTTAATAAGTAGTTGTTTTCACATTTTTACTGATAAAAGTACTGTCGTCATGAAATTTACATCGCTACAAATTTTGAACTTCTTTTTTTAAGACTCGGTATTAAATGGATGTTATTAAATTTTATAACAGTAATGTTAACGCAAAAAGTATTTGTTTTAAACTTTAGTACTATTTCTATTGGCATCAAAAAAAGCTATAAAACGACCGAGTTCTAGGAATTTGACATTGAATTTAAATGGGTATTCAGGTTCAGGATGATTTATTATTTAGGGAACAACAATAAAAATAACCTTTTGAAGAATATTAGTGACACAAGATCAAGAAAATAATGACCGGAAGTAGAAAACATCTATGAGTACATACATCAGTAAAAATTTAAGACGCAACTAATCGAAATTATAGGTAACAATATTTATATGCATATTCATAGTACTTAATATACAGGGTGTACCATAAATGTACGTACAATGCGAGACAACAGATTCCTGAATTTCATGCCAATATAGCCAATAAGTAAAATAGGCAGCAAATTAACAAATAACCACAATCACTAGTGCCAATATCGAACATAAGTTTGAATTTTCCATATCATTTTATCGAAGTGCAAAAAAATAGTATGTATGTGATCGGTAACAAGAAACGTGGAAAATTTCTCATATATTATTTCAGTTATTTTTATTTTAAATAACTATATGCTTGGAGTAAAAAAAATGGCATTTCTCAATAAGAAATCGACAATTTTAAGGCAAACAAGATCATCGATTGTAAAACTGATTAATCTAGAGACTTTTTGAAAAAAAATTAAATTTTACATATGTATAACCCTTATCGCATTAATTAGTTTTGACTGTTGGGATATAAGCTTTTGTTTTAAATTGACACATTTTGGTGTTAGGTATACAACTTAGGATGTTAGAAAATTCATGCAATCATTTGGATATCTCCTCCGCAAAATTAGCTCTTGCCTTTTTGCAGGTTGCGAAGAGAATCTTCCCTATAGACACTTCATGGTATGCAGACCAGAGGTTTCCGTATTAGAACTGCACCCAGAAGAAGGGCAAGTGCCTAAGTTGACAGAAGAAGTGTTTAGGAGCTTGTTCAATGAGCTTGGTCAATTGGAAGATGATCTGACCCTCAGAAAGTACATATTCTTTTCGGGTATGGACAGGAGTATCAGGAGAGAAGTGTGGCCTTTCTTGCTTCACGTTTACCCCTATCAGAGCACGTTTGAAGAAAGAATACAAATCGCGGAAATCCGAAGACAGGTAACTTGATTTATTGTATTTGTGGAGATGGTAAGTAAAGACTTCTGGGTTATGTATTTATAGGAATATGAAGAGATTAGTAGAAGGAGATTAGATCTAAATGAAAACCAAATGAATCAATTCAGAAGGAAGATACAGAGTGTTGTGGAAAAAGATGTGATACGTACCGATCGAGGTAATCCATTCTTTACTGGTGATAATAATGGGAATGTGGGGCTAATGAAGAATATTTTGTTGAACTATGCTGTTTATAATCCAGGATTGGGGTAAGCATCATTCAAGTATAGTTGAAGAACAGTGCCTTTAAACAGTGATGAGGCTGGTTATAATGTTCAATATCTTTAGACTTAAGGCATTATTTATTGGCAAACCAGTAAATGAAAATTAAGGATTATTTGAAATTACACTACTTTGCAAGAAATCGTGCAATCAGTTTTGGCACATTGCCAATAGTATTTACACCAACAGGTTATTTGGTACATTTATGAGCTTTATATCGAAGAAAAAGCGAAAATGATCATAGTTTTCATTTCATAGTTTGACGTATTTTATTACTAGTTCTAGTAAATTCCAGCGATCAATATTTTCAGATGTTAAAAAAAACGCCAGACGCTTTCGTTTTAGTATTGGCTATCACTTGGAAGCATAGTCCTTCATCTTTCATGTGTTCTACAAGCAGATTTGTGAGTTCTTAACAAGGTTACTATTAATAATCTTCAGTTTTTCCCACCGGCAAGCGTCCGCCAAACTAATAATCAAAATAAATTATGAATGAAACTCTTTTACTTCATAAGCAGAAAATCATCATCATCATCATCTGCATTCCTTAAAAATCTGGATATTTCCTTGTTTGTTAATATCTCAGGTTTTTTAGGTTTGTACCCTTCTGATAATTGCTTCAAGAATGCAATCAAATTTAAGTACTTTGTTGATATCGATATTCTTCTTGAGTGAACTGTTCTTATCACTGAGTAATAGCACGAAAGAGATGAAAGCTTCTGTGTTTTGCTTAGTTCGTTGAAATATACCAATAATCCTTTCTCATTAGTTATATTAAATACTTTTTTTCTGTACACCATTTTGCGTAGCGACCAAATGCTTGTTCGTATTTCTTCAGTGATTTCTCTAACAGGAGATTGAAAACAACACTGGAAGCTTAATAATCTCGACAGTTGTAGATAAAACGTTGTACGCAATACGTGGAATACTACATTATTACCACACATGTGTGATAAGCCGTACAAACTTGACATGTGTACGGTAATAATGTCTGTATCCGACTTATTGCGTAAATAACTATTATTTTTCTTTAGTTTTGTTGGGTTTTGCCACACTTCTGAAAAATAATAAAGATTAATTAAATAAGCCCTTGCGCCAAACGGAACAGTCAAGGGTTATTTTCGAAACTAAATTTGCCTAACCAAAAATCTCACACTGAAAAAAGCAGATAAGTAAAATTAACAAAAATCACATCACTATCGCGCACTTCCGTGTTATTGACGTTTCGAAAAACTCTCTGTTTTCGTTCTCAAAATCGTAGTAAAATTTTTAAACGTATGTCAAGTTTGACAGTTTAAAATTTGTTAACCTACTTCCATAGAGATGTTAAATGATTTTTATTTTATTGTTACTTACTTCTTCTTGATACAACTGTAGCCAACAATGATCGATGTTAACTGAAAAGTTAGACACACACTTATCTCCGTTCAACAAAATAATCGCGGTCTCTTTTAATTTTCTTTTTGTTGCGTTATCTTCCTTTTCTAAAATTTTTGCCGAACCCCATTGAATCAAATGACCGTTTTCCCAAGCGTGTTAGCAAATTTTGGATTTTTAAAATTCCCGTTTTTTATGTAATTTTTATGTTCCTCAACTCTAATGTTCATAGGCCGAGACGTTTCAACATAATGTTTATTGCATTCACAAGGTATACTGTAGATGCAATTTTTGAATTTTGTATATCATTATTTGTTACTTATTATTTCCAAATTTATACTGAGGCACTGTCCTATTTGCCTCGTCGTACTGGCTGCCGTGGTATTCTGAATAAGCAAACAAATCTATGTTTCAAAATTGTATACTTTTCCTTTTCTAATTTTAGGTACACCCAAGGTATGAGTGACCTTCTAGCACCAGTCCTATGCGAACTCAGGGATGAAGTAGCAACCTTTTGGTGCTTTGTGGGGCTCATGCAAAGAGCTGTCTTCGTGGCAACGCCCACCGACAGAGATATGGACAGATCTTTGAGGTACTTGAGAGAACTGATCAAACTAATGGTTCCGAAATTCTACGAGCACCTCGAAAAGCACAAAGACGCCATGGAGCTTCTATTCTGTCACAGATGGATACTTCTGTATGAGTTATCGATTATTTTTATAGTGTGGTGTACAATTTTTTTGTTGCAGATGTTTCAAGAGGGAGTTCACGGAAGGCGTTGCTCTGAGAATGTGGGAAGCCTGCTGGGCCAACTACTTGACCGACTACTTTCACTTGTTTCTTTGTCTGGCTATAGTATCGGTGTACGCCGATGACGTCATTGCTCAAAACTTACGGTCCGATGAGATGTTGTTACATTTCAGTTCACTTGGTAGGTGGCTTAAACAGAGTAGCTAGGAATTTGAATCGCGAATTTCCGTTTTGAGTACTATGACCGCACTATGTATTCGTATGTATGTATTTTGTTTGTGTGATGTGAGCATTCATGGGTTGATTTAACTCATTGCAATTAGGAAATAGCCAATACTCATATTCATTAGACTATGTAACAAAATTTTGGGACGTCAATCGCTGTGCCCTCTTTAACTGCACGGCTTACAAACGTTAAAATTTGTTGGCATAAGTGCCTTACTTTGATTTATCTGACAGCAGAGCTCTTTACATTACCTTTTTGTCAGTTTGCAGCAAATTTCGTTATTCGTCAAAGACCAACTATGTTAGTTACACCCTGTAAATTGCAATAAAATATATTTAGTACTAATAATAAGGAGACTATTTGTAAAAAGTGTTTCGTTAATAACGGGACTAAAACTGTTAAAATTACTTTTTCACTTTGTCAAGAGTTTGAAAACCACTGCCTCAACCAAAATTAGTTGAATTTCCATTTCTACGGTAGAATTTTAAGCAGCGATTTTGACAAAGAAACTTTTATAAGATAAGTCACAAGCATATTCCCTCCCCCTCCCCGCTCCATTGGTTAAGATTCAATTCAATATTCATTTAAAATGCCATATAAGTCGTTTATATCAAACTTGAATTACTGTCGGACCAGTAGTAGCAATTATTTCCAAAATTAAATTATTTATAGGAGACAGTTTTCTTAAAACTAAATGGCGACGTACTAAAACTATTTTCGATAATATCTATTCGGGCAATCGTTTGAAAACTTTAAGAAAATAAACACTACTGATGGTTTAATGTTGCGAAGAGCATTCATTAACAGTCTAAGTGACCTTTACATTCAATCTTGACTATTGGCATTTTAATTTCAATAACTGAGCCTTAGTCTCCACGTCATAACCATAAATTTATGGTTCATTTCATGTTATTGTAACCTCCAAGATGACTTTGCGTGAAAACACCTCACGTGGACACCCTTACAGGTTTTCAGGACTTTGTGGGGACGCCAGCTATAGACCGATTTCTGGGGACTCCGGACTTACGAATCGAACCCGATGTAAAATTGTTTACTGGTCACGTGTATCAATTCACTTCGCTTTAACACTCGATAGAATTATCATAAATCGAGAAAATAACTTGTGAGGACGTCCTCGTAATCGGTTTTGTGTGTCTGTGTGAAAAATTGTGGGGACAGTCCCCACAATCTGGTAGTGTTTATGTACTGTAGGGACCTTCACACACACTTTTTATTTACGCTGTTGCCAAATCTTCAAGTCCCCACAAGACGGGTGTGTGATACCCACTGTGTATTTTAATAATTTTAATTTTGATATTACGTTTTCGGCCTGTTACAGAAAATTAAATACCTTTTTTAAATTGATCTTTCAATGGAGTTATTGCATTAAAGAAATTATGAGAAACATTTGCATTTTTTATTTGCACTGGAAACTTAAGCAGAGCTATTATTATAAATTAATAATAAAGACCATGACAACAACAAAAACTAAACTATGTTCATAAACTCCATCTAAATTGTGAGGACTTGTGTAAGTCCTCATAATACTGTCAGTCCCCACAAGTATAGCAACGACAATGCTCATGTGTGTGTGTGTGTGTGTGTGTGTGTGCTCATATCCCCACAATTGGCGGAAAATTCACTAGTTTATGTATTTGTGTGATAAATTGCGGGGACAGTCCTCACAATTTGATAATGTTTATGTATTGTGGGGACCTTCACTCACACTTTTGACAAACCGTGATAGTCTATGTACAATTATTAAGGGTACATTTCAGAAAATGTTCTTTTTATAGAAAAGGAACGTCGTAGTTTCCATTTAGTTAAATTTTAAATTGTATGGATTTGTGTAAGTCCACATAATCCTGTCAGTCCCCACAAGTATAGCATCAACAATTCTCATGTCCCTACAATGAGCGGAAAACCTACGTCGATTCACTAATTTATGTATCTGTGTGAAAAATTGTGGGGACAATCCATTGCCATTGCTTCCGTAATATGCCATTTTTTTTGTAGAAAGACTATAAATGTAAGTAGGCCGTTATTTTAATATTGTGTTTGCATTTAAAATTCAGGGATTGATTCATCCCAATAAGGCATTACTATCAATTTAAAATATTTTAAATTAATTAATCGTATATATCAATAATTTATTATTAAACCAATACTTTTAGATAAACACTAAACAATTCTTCAGTGATTTCAATTGTAAAAATAATATTTTGTAAAGAATTAAGAGTTCTTTAAATTTATTAGCTATCTGCAAATTGTCACATTTTGTATTTTAAATTAAAAAGATTATTGTGTGAGATTTTGGTATTATCCATGACTTTGTTATGTTCTTAAGAGTTCCTACATATCGGATAAAAAAAATTAATTTTTTTCTGGGGCTTAATTCATTACATAATGGACATGGAAATCAGATAAATATGGAAAACCGCAAAACTCGTCATCTGAATAACTATGTCTCTAAATTGAAAATAAAATTAATTCCGGTTGATTTATCTACTAAAACTAGGAATCAAAAGAAAATGTGAAAAATAAAAATATTATTACATGGGTATTGCCAATAAGATTTGATAAGCAGTTTTGAACATTAATTTGTTAATTTGTATTAAAAAATGTATCTGCCTGTTTTTTTTTAGATTTAGGTGTTCAATTTGAATCCTATAGTAGGCATCTAACTGCCGGTTTCATAAAAGACTGACTAGACTAGTATCAAAGTAAAAATTATAGAGTCCTGACTTTGAAATCTCATAGCTCTATAAATACCCAATTGTGGCAGGATTCGAGCGAATGAACGCACAGTTTTAAGTTTTTACAATATTTATTTAATATTCTCCTGACACAAACTTCTATCAACAAATTGTTGTTTTTTCACTCTGTCAAAAGATACTCTGGCCTACTTACTAGTAACTATAAATATATATTTAAAATAATCTACTGGTTATTATGCCACCAAAAACAAAGTAATGCTTTAAAAGTTGCCTCACAATAAATTTCAATCACATTAATACAGTCTATAGAAAATTTATTTTTATACATTTCCATATAATTTGATAATTTACCAACTACCCGTTAATTTATTACCTTAAGTTTATGTTTGGCCCCTCCCTCATCAGTTTTAGAAATATAAGCTTTCAAAATCAGACCTCTATACTTTTTACTTTGATAATAATTGAAAAATTTAAGGGCAAATATTTCGAAAATAATTACTCGTAGGGACACTTTTGTAAGATATGTCTGATTGCGTAAAACAGATAAGAAGACAAAAAAAATATCGAACAGACGGATATACCGAAACAAAAATTACGACGCGCTAATGACATCGAAGATGCAGTAGTATGCGACAAGTAATAGAAAAACTTTGCTAAAATTTGAATTGGTCATATAACCCACATTCTCCAAATTTTGTATATAACATCACGTTTATAACATAAATTTTAAATTTAACACGTCATCATTGATAAGAACTTTCACACTAATGCAAGTTCGGCTATATAATATTATTTTTATTTAAAAATCTACACTTTATTTGCGCCCCATTAATTTCGAGACATCCTGAAAACATTTTATTTACTTTTATAAATTATGTAAATATTTCGGACTAATGATCTTCATCGGGATAGTAATACTGTTATACGTAATCTGCAAATATAGTTGTATTATTATTAATTCTGTAGTAACTAAAATGAAATCTATAATATAACAGATAACTTATTATTATCACTCCTCTCCGGCATACTTGTATTTAAAATTGGTTTTATCTAACTTTTTCTGCATCTCTTAATACCTACTGTTTTCTGAAAGCCAGTACTATATAATGAAACATCCCGTATAGGTATAAATATTTAAAATATCATAAGACCCCACAATAAGAAACTGTAACGTTACACACACAGGCTCCAAATACAGAAGATATTCTATAATCGTATTTTAAAAATTAAATCTCAGCAAGTAGTATGTGGCAACGCCGCATTTTATAGTTCATGGACTCCGCGCAGTGTCGAAGAGGGCGCTGCTGTACAAGACACTCGGAGGTCCACATAAGTTGAGTAAGACTACTACACAAATTCTGCATATAGCAAAATTATGATTGAGGGGACATTTTTAGAAGTTGTTATTTTTATATAAAAGGGACCTCGTAGATCACGTTTAGATAGGTTTTAAATTGTGGGGACCTGTGTAAGTCCACACAATCCTGTCAGTCCCCACAAGTATAGCATCGGTATTGCCCAAGTCCCCAGAATGGGCGGAAAACCTACGCAAACTTTATTGTCACTCTTGATTACCCAGGAAATATCCTTCAAACAAATTTCAAAACTGTCAATACTTTACTTTGACGGCGAAACCGATCCGCTTACATAGGTTTTTAGGGTTCTCGAAGTTTCTGCGATCTCGAGAACGTGTCGACAAACAAATAGAATATAGCCTGGAATATTCCGGAGAACGTCAAAATAAAGTTATTACAAAAATTATAAATTGTAATGCAAACAGAAACATAATTAACAAACTAAAAAGGTAGGTTAGCTTCCGTAACATTATTATACTTTTATGTCGTTTCCCCTCCAATAAGATCCTGTTATTGCCTCGTTATAACCCACCGAACAAAGTTTGCTGCAATGGATCGTATCGAACAAAAAAATCGACGATTTAATTAGAAAAGTTTATTCATTCGCCCTACATGACATTGGCCAGTCAATATTGACAGTCATCTAGAATGATTATCACTCTTTTATGGAAGTTTGGGTTAAAGTTGTTTGCATCATTTGAACATTTTCTGTGAAAATTTTCCTAACTCCAGAAAGAACTTGATATTTCTAATCAATGATACCACAAACCAACAAACACAAAAATGCGTTTGAAGAAAAGTGGAAATATGTTACACTGTTAAATATGTAATAGTCAATGAATTTTGGGAGCAAAAATCACATTTTCACATTTTTAATTTACTCTCACATGAAATTAACCACGTACAATCTAATTATTTTTGCAGCGATGTACATGGACGGTCAGCTAATAGCTCGGAAGGCAAGAGGACTACTACACCAGTTCAGGCAAATGAGGGAAATACCTTGCACCCTTTCTGGCCTTTGTACAAGATGTGGCCCTGGGATATGGGACAGTACACACAGCCCCCGCGTGTACTGCATTGGCCACGATCAAGTGGGCTTTTGCAACAACTGTACAAATTAAGACAAAGACTGATGGATGCGATAGAACGTTATTCGCGTGCAAACATCAGTAAAAATCCGTAGCAGTCTCAAAAATACGTTTCCTGTAGATATACTTTAGGCGATAAATATGTAAAAAAGAAGGAAAATTAACAATTGATTTTCAAATTGTTTCCGGTTTGCTGCTATATCCTATAAAATACCTATTTTAAGAGATGAAACTTATTTTTGCATTTAATGTTTGGGTTGTAAGATAATTTTATACTGATAAATGGAATGGATGTTTAAGTGTGGAATCATAGCTAGTAGTTTCGAAGATTGTACATCTTGTATGTTTAATTTATTTTATGTAATATAAAGTTTTTTAATGCACTTGATAGTACGGTGGAATTTTTAGCGTAACATGAATGCGGTTGCAATTTTTTTTCTTTTACGTTTATTTACAAAGAATATTCAATACTGTAAATATAACACAGAGATTAGCTCATTACTAATGAAGACTCAAATGTATCTTTTAAATCTAGTACTTAATATCAAAAGGGCAAAATTGAAGAAACTAAACAAAATTGCAAAAAATGCACAGCTCTAAATCCTTTGATATTTTTTTCAACTTAATATTTTTAAACACATGCCTTGTATCACCTCTACCTTTACTTATTTTTGTTACTATTTATAATATTTTTAATATATGTTGACATACGTTTAAATCTTTCATTAGTTATGTATTTTTGCATAAAAAATAAATCATGTTGTGTCATGTTTAGTAAACAACTGTTTTCTGTGATCTAACATTGCTTTTAGGTATATTTAAATGGAATAAGTACCTTTTTCTTCTAATCTATACCAAAAATCAGAAATGTAGTTACCGCATTCACACAAGTTTTGAATTTTTTAAAGACCGCTCCATACTCACGCACCAATCTCGATGCGTGTTCACGTGAAGAAGGCAGCCAATCCGGCAGAAAAATATGTTTCTCCACACCTGCAATGTTCATAGTTCAGATATCTCACCCTAAAGTGACCGTGAAGTAGCAGCTGCTGTGATACTACGTACTGGATTTGCAGACGAGTGTGGACGCGTTCGTGCTGCGCAAAATCTTTTGTCGCGGAACACTTTTACCGACTCTGAACAAGGAACGACGCGCGAAGCCGCATAGATGCCGCGAAGACCACGCCAAGGCATCCACATTCATGGTCACGATCTTTCATGGCCTTTTGCGTCGCGAGCGTATAGCGGGCATAAAGAAGTTAAAAAATAAACAATGGATCATCGCGTAAATTGTTTGTATAATTCGTTGTTCGGTATGCTAGTCTCATTTATTCCATTTGCAAGTTATTTCATGCTTTATTTTGCTCATGGTTAGAGTAAATATGAGGGGAAAACTTTATTAATTTACATTTATTACAGGAAAAAAGCACACCTGATAAATGTTTTGTTTTGTATTTAAAATGAGGTTGCCATGGAAAAAGTTAACATTATATATGCACAGAGTATTCAGAAATATATAAAATATAAGACATAATCATCACAAAATTGTTACATCTAAAACTGTGTTGATACTGGCAAATGAGTCTTTTCCTTATCACATCTGGAAATTAGTTTAAACTGAGATGCCTAAGAGTGTTTGTAAATGAATTATGTGACATATCAGTAAGAAATCATATAGAAAAATGACTTGTGAATTGACTCATTTGTCCTTTGATAGGTTCATTCGCTTTAAATATATGCCGTTATCATAAAAAATG